>CM051240.1:229038905-229591405 GCA_027917425.1 Gastrophryne carolinensis | reverse complement strand
AACGGTGAGGTGCCTCGGGGGTTTAAAACGGTGAGGTGGCACAAGAGCAATGGGAAGGAGGAAGGGAAGTATAGCTGAGGGTGTCTCCCCCCCCCCCCCCCCCATGTCCAGTTTTTATTTTGACAGATTGTTTTGACCAATCATAACGGCAAACCCCTCTGATTGTTTTCAGTGGGGAGCGCGAGCTGCCGCTTTCCCTTCATCCTCGGGCTATGCGTGCGCTCCCGTCTCATCCATTCAGATACAGGAGGCGCACAGCATTACTCGCAGCCTATGTCTGTGCGTGGCATTCAGTTGCAGTGGGCGTGGCCATGCACAGCCAAGAAGGGATGCAAGTGATGCTGCCGATGCAGTGTGGGCTCGGTGGGAGAGTGTTCACACAGGGAGGGGAAGTTACACAACCCTGGAGTCTCAGACTGGTTTTGGTCCACTTTAAACTGGATCACTGCTGAGCCGACTGCATATACTCAGGTGGGAACCATAAAAGAGTTTTTTGTGCCACTAAAACTGTGGCATGAATTGGGGCCGCAGGTTCCATGTTGCTTATTTGCAGTAGTCACTCATGATTCACCACAGCAACACGTGAACGGTTCACAAACTGCAGTTTTAGAAATAACTGCAACCTATGGGCCGAAAGTCAATAATAATCTGAAACTGATAAATTGCTCCTTTTTACCCCTTATGACGAGGCGTGTGTAGACACAAACCTTTTTATATACCCACCAACTAGCTCACCACACATTGACTTCTTTCCTGAGCTATGTGTTAAAGTAGGAAGTGGTCATAATAATGTGACTCTACTGTGTAACAGCTTTTTACTATATTTATTAGTAGATATTTAAAGCGCACCAACAGTCAAAAATGACTTAAACCAGACCAACACAACACACATTGCTTATATGCATCCTTCCAAAGGGCAATAACACACATAACAATTGATTTACCTTTAAAAACAAGATGGCAGCTCATGCATTTGCAGGCCACAGGCAACCAGGAAGTGCTGTTGGGTTTCCTGTTACTGTGCATTGTCAGATATGTCAGTTGAATCCAGGCAGCAGCATGACTCAGATGCTGGGAGAGGAAGCTCCAAAATTTCCGCTACCTTTTGTTTTCCAACTGTGCCAAACTGTTGGTCCAGTTTAAATTATATACCTGGATGTTTTTATATACCTGATGTTATATTAAGTGACAGAGGTACTTTTGGCGAAGTGCTTTATAATGGCAGGTGTCAATTTAATTTTCCCAAAATATTTATGGGCATTAAGAATTAGAACCAAACCCCTTTTCTGGGGTTTAAACATGTTCAGTGTGTTCATGCATTTTATTTTATTTATTTTGTGTGTATTTTTTAATTTATTTTTTTAAGATAAAATCTGTAGAGGCGGATAAGCTTGATTGGGAGACCAGCCGTCTGAAATACATGCAGTCAATAGAGGACAACAAAGAGAAGATTAAGAAGCTGGAGACCTACTGGCTGGAGGCGCAGGCACTGTGTAAAACTGTTAATGAACATCTGAAGGAGACTCAGGAGCAGTATGATACGCTGGAGAAAAAATACACAAAAGCCAAGAAACTACTGAAAGACTTTCAACTCAAGTAAGGTCATGCCCTCACCAACAGACGGGAAATAAAGCAATGAGCAAGTGCTGCTATTCCCATGCATAACATTTTTTTCTTTATAAATGGCAATTTATAAGGTAGGATCGGGGGAGGGTTACAAAGAATCCGGGGTGCCGCCATCTTGACCAAAAGCCTCTTGTTGTCCCCTGGATAAGGTAAGGTTTTTTTTTCTTTGTAACCCCCTCCTCCTGCCTCCAGTGTGCTTTGTCAGTTATGTCCGTTGAATCCAGGCAGCAGCACGGCTGAGATGCTGGCCGCTGCCTTTTCCAGCTGTGCCAGGTTAGTCTGGTTTAAAGTGGACCAAAACCCACACCGATCAGCATGGGAATTTATAAGATTCCTGGGCCGATCGATTCCCCCCTCCAGGGCATCCAAATTCAGGGTGCCCTGCTGTGACAACACCCCCTCCCCGGTCACCCCAAACACCTTATATTCTTGGTGTGCCACACACCCCGCTTCACTTCTTGAATATTCATCCATTATTGGGTTAATCCACCGCAGGTGACGTAGTGCAGAGAGGAAGTCTTGTAACGAGCCCCCTTCCGGCCTATATATACCTGGTACCTCCCCTCAATCACCAGTATTTTTTCTCTCTGCTTGCTGACAAGTCAGAAGATGGAAGTCTCCTGCTTACAGGAAGGCCGGGGTATTCTTACCCCGCCACCCCCCTTTTGGTCTATTTCTGCCCGGTTTGAGTTTGTATACCTTTATGGTGAAATGGAAGCCTCCCAGCCTTGGCTGCTCACCGGGCAAATGGTAGATGGCACTTTAAGTGCCTAGGAGCTTATCTCCTACCGCTCGACCTCATGCGTGGGGCAATGCGGCGAACCGGCATGGTGATCCGGAAATGGGATGCCCCTGTCCCGAGGGTCCCCGTAGCCCCTTACTCTCCCGTTACGGTCCCTTCTCCCTTCACTATGGGGGGGGGGGGGGGGTGTGAGGGTGTGCTTTTAGTATGTGTGTTTCACTTTTATCACTGCATGTTAACATATATGTCATGTTTATACATTCACTGTAGCATGTGTATATTTTGGGTCTGCTTTAAGGGCAGGCTGCGCTGGGTAAAGGCTGGCCACTTCTCTGGCAGTTTGTTGCTTTGTGGCCCCCTACCCCCTCCCCCCTCTCCTCGCCTGGCATTCATTTAGCATTATACAGCACCATGCGGTTTGCACGTGCTGGGGCCCAGCTGTAAGTGTTTCCAGTTGATCAGCGTAAGGGGGGGCGGGTCCCGCTGACGCGGCGCCGATGTCATGCGGCGTCATACGACGGGCCCAGCGTCCTTGCTTCCTTCAAAACACAGGAAGTCACGTGGGCGCTCGGCCGCACTTTGTCTTCATGTCTGCTCATGACTGCTGGCTGCAGGTTACCGGCGGATTGCTGTCCAGGTAAGCGGCCCCTCCCGTTGGGGCCGTTAAATGGGGAATACTTTTTAAACAATACAGTGAGCAGTCACTGTTATTAAGGGGGCGTCATTTAAGGGCACTTGGTGCCATACTTATGTTATACACATGTGAAGGATCTGATGGTTGTTTCTTTGCCTTGCAGATCCTGGGATCCCTGCTTATGTGGCCCTCCGGCTCTATGTGCCTGGCTAATTATTGGGATTGCTTTGAATGTTTATATACATAGACTATATATAAATATATATATCGTTTCTATTAAAGGGGACCTAAACTTAAAAAAAAAAAAAAAAAAAAAAATTATATAAAAATCCTCCCTTCCGGGACATTACTAAATAAAGGGGGCATCCCGGGTTGGCTTATGCCTTAAAAGTCCCATTATTGCGAATACCATAAATCACCATATGGAGGCTTCCGTAGATTCCGGAAACGGTTCTGCTGTGCCGTTTGGGGGGTGCGTAGGTTGTGGGGTTCCACTCCCAGCTGATATCTTTATTTGCATCCCTTGTGCAAAACAGACTATTGCGCGCCAGTCCGTTGCTTCGGCTGCGGGGCCATCGCATCCTTCATCATCTCCTACCTCTCCCTCCCTATTCCGGACCCCGCATGACACTGTCAAAAGTGGGGATTCGCATTCCGAGGCGGCAGCACAGCCCTGCCCCCGGAAAATGATGCCCGTTAAAGCAGAGTTGAAGACCGCTGCAAAACGAAGGCACCTGACTCCGGTACCTTCGGCTCCACAGGACCAGTTTTGTGAACCTGTGGAATGGTCCGATGGATCCCCTGACGAGGATGAACTCCCGTCGGAGTCGGATGAGCCGACAGGTCAGCGTGTGGCTGATGAGATCGGCGATTGGTCAGAGGGGATTGTTTTTGACACCCCCTCCATTCTGGCTCAAATGTTTAAAATTTTGAGTTTAGATACGCCTGAGGCGGCCGCCCCGCCAAAGGGTCAGTTGTTTAAAGAGCCTCAGCCGAGTTTGGTTTTTCCCAGACAGCACCACTTTGAGAGGGTGGTTCTTAAGGAATGGGAACATCCCACACGGTTATCTGGAATTCCTTCCAGTTGGGAAAAGCGTTATCCTTTTCCACCAGAATTGGTGAAGCTTTGGTCTGTCCCTCCGGACGTCGATACCCCTGTACTAGGACTCTCCAGCTCGGCTATGGTACAATCTGCTGAGACCACTGTCCCCAAAGATGGGGAAGATCGTAGGATTGACCAATACGCTCGACATGGTTTTATCTATTCCGGGTCAGCATTGCGCCCGGTATGTGCTTCAGCCCTTCTTCTATTGGCAATTAAGTCCCTAATTCAGGGGCTATATGAGGATCTTGATCCCGCTTGCAAACAGTTCACTGCGCTTAAGCAGTGTGAATCTTTTGTGGCTTATGTCCTGGCCGCTCAGGACGATGCGCTGACTATGAGTAGCAAGGCGGCAGCTATGCTGGTGGCTATTCGCAGGTCAGTATGGCTACGTCAGTGGTCAGCAGACACGGCTTCCAAGAAGGTACTCACAGCTCTCCCCTTTTTGGGGTTGCGTCTGTTTGGGGAGAAAATTGATTCAGTCGCAAAAGGTGGTAAGATGCCACAACGCAAAAGGCCTCGTGGTCCCTTCAGGGGGACAAGTTCCGGTAGGCCTTCCTTTCAAAGGTTCAGAGCGGGCAAAGGTACGTCCTTTCCCGCTACCAGTGGCGCAGGTTGGACTCGGGGGAGGGGCCGTGGCCGGCCCACTCAGTCCTGGGGCACCAAGCCCAAACCTGCTGATAAGCTCACTCAGCAATGAGGGGCTGCCCTCACCCGTGCGGGTGGGGGGACTATTGCGACACTTCTACCATTGGAACCATGTGGTTCTAGGCAGATGGATCCAGGAGGTAGTGTCGCCAGGTCACAACCTGGAATTCGAGTCTCACCCTCCCTCACGGTCCATTCAGGGGTCGGTTCATCCCGGCCTGAACTCTCATCAAGACGGAGTGTGTCTTTCTTTTGCCCAAATTCACACAAGAACGCTTCAGCTATTTCTGCTAGCGTGTCGGGACCAGCAACCTCTGTTGTTGGATCAGTCCTTCCAGTTGTCCTCCCGTGTATGGCAGTCCCTCCTGTGGTGATTGGTCTCGACCAATCTTGTATAGGGCAGGTCTTTCCTGACCCCCCCTTGGAAAGGTGTCACCACGGACACCAGTCTGTCGGGATGGGACAGATTCTGGAAGGAGCTGCGGTTTCAGGGGCAGTGGAGGCCCCACTTACCCATCAGTATTCTGAATCCGAGGACCCTTTGTCAGGTGTTTGCTCTCCTGACTCAGTACGTTCTGGGCCTTCGGGTCCAGATGTGTTCAGACAATCGATCAGCGGTTGCTTACGTCGGTCTTCAGGGAAGGACGCGCAGTCTGAGTACTCTCAGAGAAATGTCCCTGATCCGGACATGGGCAGTGGTCCATGTTCCCTGTCTCTCGGCGGTTTACATTCCAGAGGTGATGGAACAGGTAGCGGACCGGTTGAGCAAGTGCTCTCCCCGTCTGGAAGAATAAGCTCTCCATCCTCGGGTGGTTCACTTATTGTGTCTCCAATGGGAGACTCCGGAGGTGGACCTGTTGGCCCCTCATCACTATCACAGGCTCCCGAGCTTCGTGTCACTCTCCCGGGATCCTCTGGCTCTGACAGTGGACGTCAGGTCCCTGAACTGAGGAGTTGAATTTGGTTCTTTCGGCTCTTCAGGCTCCTCCTTTTGAGCCTTTGCAAGATATTGCTTTGTCTACCCTGACTCAGAAGATTGTCTTCTTGGTAGCGATCACTTCTGTCCGGCGTGTCTCAGAATTGGCGGCCTTAACTATCCAGGCGCCTTACTTCGAGAGGCATCAGGAAAAAGTGGTCTTTCAGTTCAAGCCAGACTTTCTTCCTAAGGTTGTTTCTGCTTTTCATTTGAACCAAGATATTGTTCTTCCCTCCTTGTGTCCTAATCCTAAGAATAACAAAGAGAGGGTTTTGCATTGTTTGGATGTAGTACGCTGTGTTAAAGTGGACCAACACCCAGGATTTTGACTATCCTGGGTCTTGGTCCACTTCGATGGGGCACCCCCGATCGGGGTGCCCCGCTGTGTGAAACCCCCCCCAACCCCCCGAAAAACTCACCTCTCCGCGCTCCCAGCGCCAACGTACAAGGACGTCTAAGCGGCTGCCGCCGCCGCCGCCTCCCGCGCGTCCCTTTTGACGCGCGCGCGCCCGCGCCGGCCATTCGCAGACGGCCGGCGCGGGGGCGCGCACGCCTGCAGGGGCGCGAGGGAGGCGGCGGCGGCCGGCCGCCGCCGAAGATCAGGTAAGGTTTTTCGGGGGTTTTGGGGGGGTTACACCCCGCGGGACATCCCGATCTCGGATGTCCCGCGGGGTGGGGGGTGATCGGCCCGGGAATCTTATAGATTCCCGGGCCGATCACCCGTGGGTGTTGGTCCACTTTAAGTACTACTTGATTATCACGTCTCCTTTCCGTAGGACGGATTCCTTTTTTGTTGTGCCCCATGGGCCTAAGAAGGGTTTGGCACCAGCCAAATCTGCCATTAGCAAGTGGATACGTCAGGCCGTTACTGCGGCCTATTCGGCTAAGGGAAGAGTTCCCCCTTTTCGTATTACTGCTCATTCCACTCGCGCTGTTGGGGCGTCTTGGCATTTCAGCACCAAGCTTCTGTTGAACAGGTTTGTAAGGCCGCCACCTGGTCTTCTGTTCACACTTTTTCTAAGTTTTACAAGGTTGATGTGCGGGCCTCAGCGGATGCTGTTTTTGGCCGCAAAGTTCTGCAGACTGCAGTCATTTAAGTTATGCTTCACCTGGCCTTGAGATGCCCTTCCCTTGTGGACACTGCTTTTGGATGTCCCAATAATGGATGAATATTCAAGAAGTGAAGCGGGGTGTGTGGCACACCAAGAATAATACCATTTTGTGAGTACTCACCTGAAAAATGGATATTGTTGGTGTGCCACACACCCCGCTTCACACCCGCCCTTTTCGGTATTACCGAAGCATTTATATGGTGAAGCCCTTTTTGATTTTGGAGGTTATCGGTGGAATACTGGTACCTTGTCTTTCTGCTTTTTAAATATACTGGTGATTGAGGGGAGGTACCAGGTATATATAGGCCGGAAGGGGGCTCGTTACAAGACTTCCTCTCTGCACTACGTCCCCTGCGGTGGATTAACCCAATAATGGATGAATATTCAAGAAGTGAAGCGGGGTGTGTGGCACACCAACAATATCCATTTTTCAGGTGAGTACTCACAAAATGGTATTTTCCCGGTCCAATGTCGCATTAGCGCGCCGTGGCCGCATTCTCACTGTCCCTCTTAGTATGCAGGCACGGAACTTGAGGGTTCGGATGCAGGCACGGAACTTGAGGGTTAGGATGCAGGCACGGAACTTGAGGGTTAGGATGCAGGCACGGAACTTGAGGGTTAGGATGCAGGCACGGAACTTGAGGGTTAGGATGCAGGCACGGAACTTGAGGGTTAGGATGCAGGCACGGAACTTGAGGGTTAGGATGCAGGCACGGAACTTGAGGGTTAGGATGCAGGCACGGAACTTGAGGGTTAGGATGCAGGCACGGAACTTGAGGGTTAGGATGCAGGCACGGAACTTGAGGGTTAGGATGCAGGCACGGAACTTGAGGGTTAGGATGCAGGCACGGAACTTGAGGGTTAGGATGCAGGCACGGAACTTGAGGGTTAGGATGCAGGCACGGAACTTGAGGGTTAGGATGCAGGCACGGAACTTGAGGGTTAGGATGCAGGCACGGAACTTGAGGGTTAGGATGCAGGCACGGAACTTGAGAACTGTGAGGAGAGTTGGCTGATGTGGGATGAATATAACAGAAATGAGATTCCAGCCTGGTTGCTGGTAGACCACAGAGGAGAATGTTGTATTAGTCTAGTCAGGCAATGATCAGGGCATGCACTAAAATCTTAGTGGTGTCAGGTGTGAGAAGGGGTATAGATGCAGGTGATAAAAGCAGCAGCAGCATGTGCCTATTGACTGAATGGGCTACTTATTTTGGTACGATTTATACTTAATCGCCCCCTTTGGGATAGTTGCGCGTCCGGTGGCGGCGGGGGTGCTCCAGGCACTTCAACGGCGACATAGCTTGCCACATTATTAATGTATATAAAAGGATCAACGCAATCCCATATAGTCATTTAAAGAGCCTAGGAAGTGCCAACTATTCCTTCGCCACAGCGGTCCACATCACCAAAAGGGATAAGTCAAGTCCAAGATGGAGGGACTTAAACAAATCCTAGGTCAACCTACACTCACTCTTAAGGGGCAATTGAAACAAAACGTTTATGAATCTCTGGTACATGGTGTTGGCAAAACAGGTTTACCCAGTAAAGTATCACCTAAAAAGATATAAGAGTGTGAAAGAGATAAAGGGATAATTCACCGCATATTGTTCCAACACGATAAAATGAAGACATTTTTAATCATGGCCAAAAAATCATAGATGTTTTAATTAAAAAAATACTTGTGATGTGGTGAAGTAAATGGGGTATGTCCCACACCTTCCAAAGCCCCCACTACCATAAATGGCACCACTGCTCAGTATATTATAAAATTCAATGTTTATTAGCAAAAAAAGACTATACACACTATGGACATATTTAAAAAACACCAAAGACAATACATGGTCAGTAAAGGAAGGAGAAAAAACAAAGTTGGTGGGGGGGGGGGGGGGGGGGGAGAGGAAGGGCTGGTGGTCAATGCAATATTAATTAATATACTCCTAATAAATACTACACATATATAAATTGTGCTACCTGGCTGGTGTAAATAAAGTGCTAATAAATGTGCTAATGTCCTGAGGAAGTGACGCCTGTGATGTCACACAACGCGTAGACATTGGGTCGGTGGGCTGGTGGGCCTGTTTGGTTGTCTTTCATGTAAGTTTTATTTATAGTGGATATTGCATTACTTTTGTCTTCCCCGGCTGGTTTTCACTGTTTATTTAGTATGAATATAGATGTGTTTAGGTTAGAGCAGACCTGGGCAATGTACGGCCCGCGGGCCGTATACGGCCCTTTGCTAGGCTCTTACCGGCCCGGGCTGAGCTGGCCAGTAAGAGACGCAGAGGAAGGGAAAACATGCCAGACTCGACGAGCCGAGTGGCCGATCGGCTGCTGCTTAACTTAGGTGATCGCCTGTGTACAGTGTGAGAGGCTTAGGTTAAGCAGCAGCTGATCGGCCACTCGGCTCGTCGGGTCTGGCACATTCTCCCTTCCTCTGAGGAAGCCAGACCCGATGAGCAGGTGATAGAGACCTAGGGACTTTGGAAGGACAGAGTAGGGGCTCCAGAGCATCAGTAAGTCTGCTCAGAAAGATTATGTAGTTTGCTTGTGTTTTCCCTTCCTGCCTGCTGTCTCTTTTTCACCATGTACCTGCCCACCATGCTCTCACCATGCCCCCTTCCTGCTGCCCACCATGCTCTCACCATGTCCCCTTCCTGCTGTCCACCATGCTCTCACCATGTCCCCTTCCTGCTGTCCACCATGCTCTCACCATGTCCCCTTCCTGCTGTCCACCATGCTCTCACCATGTCCCCTTCCTGCTGTCCACCATGCTCTCACCATGTCCCCTTCCTGCTGTCCACCATGCTCTCACCATGCCCCCTTCCTGCTGTCCACCATGCTCTCACCATGCCCCCTTCCTGCTGTCCACCATGCTCTCACCATGCCCCCTTCCTGCTGTCCACCATGCTCTCATCATGCCCCCTTCCTGCTGTCCACCATGCTCTCACCATGCCCCCTTCCTGCTGTCCACCATGCTCTCACCATGTCCCCTTCCTGCTGTCCACATGCTCTCACCATGCCCCCTTCCTGCTGTCCACCATGCTCTCACCATGCCCCCCTTCCTGCTGTCCACCATGCTCTCCCCATGCCCCCTTCCTGCTGTCCACCATGCTCTCACCATGCCCCCTTCCTGCTGTCCACCATGCTCTCACCATGTCCCCTTCCTGCTGTCCACATGCTCTCACCATGCCCCCTTCCTGCTGTCCACCATGCTCTCACCATGCCCCCTTCCTGCTGTCCACCATGCTCTCATCATGCCCCCTTCCTGCTGTCCACCATGCTCTCACCATGCCCCCTTCCTGCTGTCCACCATGCTCTCACCATGCCCCCTTCCTGCTGTCCACCATGCTCTCATCATGCCCCCTTCCTGCTGTCCACCATGCTCTCACCATGTCCCCTTCCTGCTGTCCACATGCTCTCACCATGCCCCCTTCCTGCTGTCCACCATGCTCTCACCATGCCCCCTTCCTGCTGTCCACATGCTCTCACCATGTCCCCTTCCTGCTGTCCACCATGCTCTCACCATGTCCCCTTCCTGCTGTCCACCATGCTCTCACCATGCCCCCTTCCTGCTGTCCACCATGCTCTCACCATGCCCCCTTCCTGCTGTCCACCATGCTCTCACCATGCCCCCTTCCTGCTGCCCACCATGCTCTCACCATGCCCCCTTCCTGCTGTCCACCATGCTCTCACCATGCCCCCTTCCTGCTGTCCACCATGCTCTCATCATGCCCCCTTCCTGCTGTCCACCATGCTCTCACCATGCCCCCTTCCTGCTGTCCACCATGCTCTCACCATGTCCCCTTCCTGCTGTCCACATGCTCTCACCATGCCCCCTTCCTGCTGTCCACCATGCTCTCACCATGCCCCCCCTTCCTGCTGTCCACCATGCTCTCCCCATGCCCCCTTCCTGCTGTCCACCATGCTCTCACCATGCCCCCTTCCTGCTGTCCACCATGCTCTCATCATGCCCCCTTCCTGCTGTCCACCATGCTCTCACCATGCCCCCTTCCTGCTGTCCACCATGCTCTCACCATGCCCCCTTCCTGCTGTCCACCATGCTCTCATCATGCCCCCTTCCTGCTGTCCACCATGCTCTCACCATGCCCCCTTCCTGCTGTCCACCATGCTCTCACCATGTCCCCTTCCTGCTGTCCACATGCTCTCACCATGCCCCCTTCCTGCTGTCCACCATGCTCTCACCATGCCCCCCCTTCCTGCTGTCCACCATGCTCTCCCCATGCCCCCTTCCTGCTGTCCACATGCTCTCACCATGTCCCCTTCCTGCTGTCCACCATGCTCTCATCATGCCCCCTTCCTGCTGTCCACCATGCTCTCACCATGCCCCCTTCCTGCTGTCCACCATGCTCTCACCATGCCCCCTTCCTGCTGTCCACCATGCTCTCATCATGCCCCCTTCCTGCTGTCCACCATGCTCTCACCATGCCCCCCTTCCTGCTATCCACCATGCTCTCACCATGTCCCCTTCCTGCTGTCCACCATGCTCTCACCATGTCCCCTTCCTGCTGTCCACATGCTCTCACCATGCCCCCTTCCTGCTGTCCACCATGCTCTCACCATGCCCCCCTTCCTGCTATCCACCATGCTCTCACCATGCCCCCTTCCTGCTGTCCACCATGCTCTCATCATGCCCCCTTCCTGCTGTCCACCATGCTCTCATCATGCCCCCTTCCTGCTGTCCACCGTGCTCTCACCATGTCCCCTTCCTGCTGTCCACCGTGCTCTCACCATGCCCCCTTCCTGCTGTCCACCGTGCTCTCACCATGCCCCCTTCCTGCTGTCCACCGTGCTCTCACCATGCCCCCTTCCTGCTGTCCACCATGCTCTCACCATGCCCCCTTCCTGCTGTCCACATGCTCTCACCATGTCCCCTTCCTGCTGTCCACATGCTCTCACCATGCCCCCTTCCTGCTGTCCACCATGCTCTCATCATGCCCCCTTCCTGCTGTCCACCATGCTCTCATCATGCCCCCTTCCTGCTGTCCACCATGCTCTCACCATGTCCCCTTCCTGCTGTCCACCATGCTCTCATCATGCCCCCTTCCTGCTGTCCACCATGCTCTCATCATGCCCCCTTCCTGCTGTCCACCATGCTCTCACCATGCCCCCTTCCTGCTGTCCACCATGCTCTCACCATGCCCCCCTTCCTGCTGTCCACCATGCTCTCCCCATGCCCCCTTCCTGCTGTCCACCATGCTCTCACCATGCCCCCTTCCTGCTGTCCACCATGCTCTCATCATGCCCCCTTCCTGCTGTCCACCATGCTCTCACCATGCCCCCTTCCTGCTGTCCACCATGCTCTCACCATGCCCCCTTCCTGCTGTCCACCATGCTCTCATCATGCCCCCTTCCTGCTGTCCACCATGCTCTCACCATGTCCCCTTCCTGCTGTCCACATGCTCTCACCATGCCCCCTTCCTGCTGTCCACCATGCTCTCACCATGCCCCCCTTCCTGCTATCCACCATGCTCTCACCATGCCCCCTTCCTGCTGTCCACCATGCTCTCATCATGCCCCCTTCCTGCTGTCCACCATGCTCTCATCATGCCCCCTTCCTGCTGTCCAACATGCTCTCACCATGCCCCCTTCCTGCTGTCCACCATGCTCTCACCATGCCCCCTTCCTGCTGTCCATCATGCTCTCACCATGCCCCCTTCCTGCTGCCCACCATTCTTACACTTTGCCCCAGCTGATATGAGCTCTCCTTCCAGACTGCCAGAAGCCAAGGGCTTCTCTGATTGGCTGGGAAATTATCACATCAGAACGTTTGAAGTGGACCAAAACCCTGCTTTATCAGCCTGGGAATCTTATAGATCCCCTCCCCGCGGGGCATCCAAAATCGGGATGCCCCGCTGTGTGAAACCCCCAGGTCGCCCATAAACTCACCTTCTTTCCCAGTTCAACGGCGCATGCACGAGCTGCGGCCGCATGCCCGCTATCCCTCTAGCAGGGCGCGTGCCTGTGTCAGCCATTTGAGAATGGCTAGTGCGGGCGCGCTCCCTGTTAGAGGGAAGCTCGAGATGCAGCCGCCAGCGCACTCAGAGCCGCTGAGCTTAGACGTCGCTTAGACGCCCATAGCTCAGCGGCCCTCCACAATATTTTTAGTTTCTCATGTGGCCCTATGGAAAAAATAATTGCCCACCCCTGGGTTAGAGGGTTACTTTTGAGAATATTTGCACTTTATATAGGTATTTAATATATTGGGATACTTTTACTCCCATGTAATAGGGAGGTTTATTAGCACTACAGCACTTTATTTACACCAGCCAGGTAGCACAATTTATATATATATATATATATATATATATATATATATATATATATATATGTATTTATTAGGAGTATATTAATATTGCATTGACCACCAGCCCTTCCTCCCCGCCAACCCCCCCCCCCCCCCCCCCAAGTTTGTTTTTTCTCCTTCCTTTACTGACCATGTATTGTCTTTGGTGTTTTTTAAATATGTCCATAGTGTGTATAGTCTTTCTTTTTTGCTAATAAACATTGAATTTTATAATATACTGAGCAGTGGTGCCATTTATGGTAGTGGGGGCTTTGGAAGGTGTGGGACCTTCAGTGTTTTTGTACATTATCCTAGTTTGCCCCAGTGTGCACACTGCATATTAATATAAAAATATATAACTTGGTGCGGTCTCAAAAATTCTTTCTCCTTAGTAAATGGGATATGTGACACGGGTTTCCTGCCTAAGAACCCCAACTTTGCCTTGTATTGTATACCCTATACTTGAACCAATCGCCTATGTCTGAGTAGGGGGTGTGGTCCCGAAACAGGCAGTTCATTTAGGACTGCCAAAAAACAATGTAGACCTTACATGAAAAAAGCCTGACAATGTCACTAGCTAGGAAAACAGTGACCTTCAATGGCACTTTTTACTACAGTTTAAAAAGGAGTAAAAAAGTTCTCTACTTTTCTTGGGAGGAAAAAAGTGCTGTTGCCTTTTAGTGGTCTTCCTAGCTGGTGATTCAGCAATAGTGAAATTCTCATGTTTTTTTTTCTCCTCTTTACTGATGATTTTTTTATTCTAAATATACAGTACGTCCTGCTCCAGATATAATACTTACACTTGGGTTATTCTCCGCCAGATGGCGCTGCACTGCAGAGACATGCAAAACAGGCTTCTCCCGGCCCATCAAATACCCGGGGACCTCCTACACATCCCCAGATTTCTCTGCAAAGCGGACTGCGAAGACATGAAGTATCACTCTCTCGCAGGTGAGCGGGGCTATTACAGCCTGCGGCCCTGTTGGACTATTCCCACCCGTCCTCTTTGTGATGTGCCTCCCAGCCTGGGCTGCGCTGGCCGGGTGAAGGTAGGCAGCACCATGCGTGCTTATGGAGCTATGCTCCACCGCAGTCCCCCACCAAAGGGTAGGCGGTTTAGGCTGATGGTGAGCCTCCAGGGGATGCCCCTCCCGCATTATTGCCCCGTGTAGCGGTGGGCCCTGTCCAAAGGGTCACCATCCTCCCTCGTTCCCCCAGTAGCTCGGGGGGAAAGAAGGGGGGGGGGAGGGGTGTGTGTGTGGCGGTCTCAGTGTATTTCTATTACACGCTTATGGCCTTAGTATTGTCGTTGACTGGTGACTGGGTGTCAGAGCCGCGCTGTTTGCCCTTTTATTGTGTATCGGCGCTCCAGACGCTGCGGCATCTCCATTAGCATCGTAGTGGCTCTTCTCAAGTAATCCCTTGATCAAATCACTCTAAGTGTGTCATACCCCTGCTGTCTATATTGACTACGGGTTTGGAGCTTCGCGCTCTTCGGGGGGGTGGGGACCTGGCTTGGCCCGCTCTGGGCCGCCCTTCGAGGTTCACTTGGCGCCATTTTACTGCTAGTCCCGCGTGTGGTGACGGTCCTCCTCCTCCCTTGGTCTGTAAGTGCCCTCGCGGGCGATTTTTCATGGTTTCTTTTTATTGCGCATGGCTCTGACATCTTTAGTCTCCCGGCCCAGTGTAGTTCCCGGTTGGGCCTAGTAAAATGACTCCCACTTCCCCGCGGGTTATTGGGGCATCCAGGGTAGCTTACAGCGTCAATCCCTACTGGCCTATTGTGCCTATTAATCACCATATGGAGGCATCCCAGGATAATGTGACCGGGGTTCCTTCGGGACAAGCCCGGCTGTGTGTAGCTTGTGGGGTCTTACCTATCAGCGGTGACAATGCACGGGTCTGTGTTCCTTGTGCACAGCAGGCGCTATCGGTACTTCCCGCCTCTTCTGTGGCTGGGCCTGCACCTCGCCTCACTTCACCTACTCCCCCAAACCTGAGTCTAACCCCCAATACAAGCTGGGATTCTCATCCTGATATGGCTACTAGACTGGCCAGTGTTGAAAAATTGCTTGCTAATTCATTAGCGCGTAAGGCCACCGCAAAGAAGCGGCATTTAATCCCTGACTCTGCTCTTTTCCCTACAGAATCTGATGAGTTTTTGCATCTATATGGCCATACGAAGGGGAGCTGTTCTCTGACTCGGGTCATCTGATGAGAAGTCAAGGGGTCATGACGAGTCTGGTTCTGATCACTGGACCCCGGATGATACTGACAGACTGCTGGTTCAGATTTGGATTGAGGTTTTGTCCATTTCTCCCCCTGTTGCGGCTCCCAGACAAAGGGGTGACCTTTTTCATACTGCTAAGGCTCGTCTGGAATTTCCCGAGCAAACCCATTTCAATAACCTCGTGCTTAAAGGAGCAGTATCGCAAATTTTTCTTGGTGACTTATATTTTAATGGTACTTTGAATGTAGGTAAGTGTTGGAGTAAGAATTACAAATTTCGAAAAAAAATGGTGTGTGTTGAGCAGCTGGAGACTAATAGCTCATGTTTATGTCTTTTGAGTGTCGGAGCCCGACACTCTGGCCTGTTCCATGCTGAGGAGAGGGGTGAAACAATGTATCAAAGTACCAGCTGTTCAGTGCTGGCAGCCGTCCAGCATAAGATGACATTGCAACATTGCCTGGCAAGAACTTATATATCTAAAACAGAGAGAAAAGCTCTAGAAGTCATTTAGCTGATTTTGACAGTTTTCCCTTCATGTTGGCTCTGCTGCAGAATCTTTCAGTTTACCATTTTCTCTTTCATATTCTTATTTTTCCATATGATCTTTCTTTCAGCTTTGTGTGTTTTGAGCAAAGCCCAACCCAGGATTTTCACTATTGTTGTTTTGTTTTGTGCCCCTAGGGGCAGCCTGACTTGAGATGCCCTGATATGTGAAATCCCCAAGTTCGCCTGTGAAAATGTACCTTTCCCTGTCCCACAGCGCATGCGCGGGCTCTCATCCAATCAGCTCTGTTTGCACGCAGATAGGGAGCTTGAGCAGTAACCTTCCTGGCCGCCCGGCCTGTCTAAATGACTATCTGTGTGAGCGTGCCAGAAAAATGGGGGGATCTGTGGTTATCCAGGGGTCGTTTCACACAGTGGGCATCCTGATTTAGAATGCCCAAGGGGGAAGGTCAATGGCCGGGTCTTATAGACTTCAGGGTCGGCCACTCAGTGTTTTGTTCTACTTTAATACCTTTTAGATTTTCCTGCACAGTTATTCAAAGAAGAATTTCAGTCATTTTCAGTCAGTTTAGTTTATTTTGTATAGATTTTACACATTTGAGACACCTGGTCTCATAACAAAAGCAGCACCTCACACACACACAGCCGTTACCACTGATTACAGTGTCAGCCTCTGCTAAAGTGTTGCTAGGAGACCAGTGGGCTAAATGAAGCAGCTCACTAAATACAACTCAGCAGATCCCCCTATTCAGCAAATGGACTGAGCCATTGTAATTATACAATTTAAAAGAAAGGCATATATTTTTTCCTATTTCTATCGCCAGATTATTTATACACGTTAGAAGCTATTGTGTGGCTATTTAATTATTTATCTTTTTTAATGCAAATTTCGCGATACTGCTCCTTTAAGAAGTGGGAACATCCCAGTAGACTTCCAGGGATCCCTAAGAGTTTGGACAGGAATTATCCCTTTCCTGCTGATATGGTCAAGTGCTGGTCATCGCCCCCCGAGGTTGATGCTCCTATCCTAGGGTTGTCCAACACCTCTATTATGCACTCCCCTGACACTACTACGCTGCGGAATTCTGAGGAACGGCGTACTGACCAATTGGCATGCCATGCCTTTGCATTCGGGGGGGCGGCACTGCGCCCGGTTTGCGCTTTAGCCATTACGGCTGTGGCGCTCAGGGCCATGGTCAGGAATGCACTTGATGGCCCAGATGAGTTGCCACCTGATACTATTAATGCACTGTCTAACTGATGTGTTTGTGAACTTTATCCTGTCCGCATCGGATGATGCTATTAGGATGTGTGCCAGATCTTCCGCCTTGGCGGTAGCTATACGCCGCGCGGTATGGTTGCGCCAGTGGGCTGCTGACAATGCCGCTAAGAAAGCCCTTACTGGGCTTCCATTTAAGGGGCTGCGCCTGTTCGGGGACCGCCTAGACCTCTTCGCTAAAGGAGGTAAGTTACCCCAGCGCAGGCGTCAGTCTCGGCCCTTTCGGGGCCAGGGCCCCCTTTCAATCCCCTACCGAGGGGCTAAACAGGGAAAAGGGGTGTCCTTCGCTGGGTCCCGCGCAGATTCCTGGCACAGGAACAGAGGACGCCGTCCTGGTTCTTCCTGGGGGTCCAAGCCCAAAGCCCCTCCCAAGACCCCTCAGGCATGATGGGGCGCCCTCGCCCGTCAGGGTGGGGGGACGACTGCAGCACTTAGAGCATGTCTGGAGGCGCCACGTCTCAGACCGGTGGATTCAGGAGGTAGTGTCCTCCGGATACAAGATAGTTTGCTGTGCCCACTTACCCATCAACATTCTGGAATTACGGGCAGTCAGGTTGGTTCTGGAGCGGTTGACCCATCACCTGAAGGGTCTGTCGGTGCAGGTACGCTCACACAACAGGACGGCGGTTGCCTACATCAACCATCAGGGAGGGACCCGGAGCAGGGGTGCCCTGCAGGAGGTGTCCCGGATTCTGACATGGGCGGAGGCCAATGTCCAATGCATTTCGGCTGTGTACATCCCGGGGGCAGAGAATCTGCTAGCAGACGCTCTGAGCAGGGGGACGTCCCGTCAGGGGGAGTGGTCCCTCTGCAACCGGCTATTCCAGTCCCTGTGTCACCGTTTGGGTCTACCTGATGTGGATCTGTTTGCATCCCGTCACAATCACAAGCTCCCGGCCTTCGTATCCCTGTCTCAGGATCCTCTGGCCTTGGCCACGGATGCTCTGTCCATGTCATGGAAGGAGTTTCGGCTCCTGTATGTATTTCCACCATTCCCCCTTCTGGGCAGGGTTTTGCGCAAGATTGCTCTGGAAGGGGTACCTGTGATTCTAGTGGCCCCCAGGTGGCCAAGAAGAGTGTGGTTCGCAGACGTGGTACAAATGGCAGTAGACCAGTACGACCTGCCAGGGGCACCAGATCTGCTCACTCAGGGCTCCTTACGCCATCCCAATTTAAAAACTCTGGCTTTGACGGCCTGGCTGCTGAAACCTCCATCTTGATGGAGAAAGTTTTGTCTGCCTCGGTGGTGGGTACCATGTTGCAGGCTAGGAAGAAAACTTCTTCTGCCATCTATTATATGTATGGCGTACCTACATTGACTGGTGTGAGTCTAGGTCTCTTCCCTGTAGGGAGTTTTCAGTCCCTAGGGTTCTGGAGTTTTTAAAGCATGGTTTGGAGTTAGGTCTAAAACTCAGTACTCTGAAGGGTCAGGTTTCTGCCCTGTCCGTCTTCTTTCAGAAGTCTTTTGCTCAGCATCACTTGGTTAAGACCTTCTTTCAGGGGGTCACTCATGTGCGTCCCCCACGTAAACCTATGGTCCCTGTTTGGGATTTAAACTTGGTTTTATCTGCCTTGCAGGGTGCTCCCTTTGAGCCTATTCATGATGCTGCTCTGGCTGTTCTTACTCTCAAGGTTGTCTTTTTGGTGGCTATTACTTCGGTCAGGCGTGTGTCTGAGCTGGCTGCTCTGTCTATTCAGCCTCCGTACTATGAGAGACACCAGGACAAGGTGGTGTATCGCTTCAAGCCGGATTTTCAGCCTAAGGTGGTGTCTGCCTTTCATTTGAATCAGGATATCGTTCTTCCTTCATTGTGTCCCAATCCTAGCAACGATAAGGAAAGGGTTCTGCATTCCTTGGACGTGGTCAGGTGTTTGAAATATTACCTGGTAGTCACTGCGGCTTTCAGGAAGACTGATGCTCTCTTTGTGGTGCTTTCTGGGCCTAGGAAGGGTTTGGCTCCCGCCAAGTCTACTATTAGCAAATGGATCCGTCAGGCTGTGATTCAGGCCTATTCTGCCAAGGGGAAGGTACCTCCCTTCCGCCTTACTGCTCATTCTACTCGTGCTATTGGTGCCTCTTGGGCTTTCCAGCACCAGGCTTCTGTTGAACAACTTTGCAAGGCCGCTACTTGGTCTTCTGTTCATACCCTTTCAAAGTTTTACAAGGTTGATGTTAGGGCCTCAGCTGATGCTGTGTTTGGCCGTAAGGTTTTGCAGGCGGCAGTTGTTTAAACTGCCTGCTGTTACCTTTTTGTTGGGGATCCCACCCTACTTTATGGACACTGCTATTGCATGTCCCAAGTGTAAGTATTTTATCTGGAGCAGGACGTACTGTATACTTAGAATAATACAATTCTGTGAAATACTCACCTGTAGAATTGGTATTATACGTATACAGTATGTCCTGCTCCACCCCACCCTGGTTTTTTGCATTATTTTGGATCCCCTGTATGGTGATTGTTATCATTGTTATAGTTACCAGTTTTGGTGGTTAAATTCTCCCGGCTTCCTGTTCACTGCTTTTCAATGCTGGGGATGTGTGGGAGGTCCCCGGGTATTTGAGGGGCTGGGAGGAGCCTGTTATGCATGTGTCTGCAGTGCAGCGCCATCTGGCGGAGGATAACCCAAGTGTAAGTATTATATCTGGAGCAGGACGTACTGTATACGTATAATACCAATTCTACAGGTGAGTATTTCACAGAATTGTATTTTTTTTACTGAATCGATGCCTTTTATTTTAGAGATTAGAGCCTAAACTGGAGAGTGGGAAAATGACCAGCTTGGTTTGGTCTGTTTAGTTTAAAGGAGACATATGACATGGATGACGTCAGAGCTGTAAGACTGTTTGGGGCATTTAATAGAAGGGAAGGCTTAGGCCTGAGGGGTATATCTAAGTGTCCTCTACGTAGAAGTGTCATTTTATGCAGGTTATATTACTGCTGTGTGCTCCCCGAATGATGGTGTAAAGGGTCATTTTGGACACTTAGAATGACCATATAACACTTCAGAGTCATTGCCGTTGGCCCCAGATCCTGACGATATATTGTTTTTGTGCTTTTAGGGAAATAGAGTTTGAAAAGAAAGAGGAAGAACACCAAGAACACCTAAAAGAAAAGGAAAAATGGCACAGTGAACAAATGAACTCCCTGCAGGCAAGAGTAAGTGTTGTGTGGGTGTGTTTTTATTTTAAGTATACAGTACGTCCTGCTCCAGATATAATACTTACACTTGGTAATCCTCTGCCAGATGGCGCTGTGCACTGCAGACATGCAAAAACAGGCTCCTCCCGGCCCTTCATATACCCAGGGACCTCCCACAAATCCCCAGATTTTTTCTGCAGTGCTAACTGCGAAGACATGAAGTATCACTCTCTCGCAGGTGAGCGGGGCTATTACAGCCTGCGGCCCTGTTGGACTACTCCCACCCATCTTTCTTTTGATGTGCCTCCTAGCCTGGGCTGCGCTGGTCGGGTGAAGGTAGGCAGCACCATGCGTGCTTATGGAGCCTTGCTCCACTGCAGTCCCCCACCAAAGGGTAGGCGGTTTAGGCTGTTGGTGAGCCTTTAGGGGATGCCCCTCCCGCATCATTGTCCCACGCCCCGTGTAGCCTGGGGGGAAAGAAGGGGGGGGGGGAGGGGTTTGTGAGTATGGCGGCCTCAGTGTACCCTATTACACGCTTATGGCCTTAGTATCGTGTTTTACTGGGAACGGGTGTCAGAGCCGCGCTTTTGCTTTTATCCTTTATTGGTAGCCGCCGCGTCCTTCCTATATGGTTGTACTGCATGGACGGCGGCGGCTTTACAGACGCTGCGGCGTCTCTTTTTTAGCTTGTAGTGGCTCTTCACTGCCCTGCTGTCTATACTGGCTACGCGTTTTTGGAGCTTCGCGCTCTCCGGGGGGGGGGGGGTGAAGACCGCCCTCCCCCCTCTGTAAGTGCCCTCGCTGGCGACTTTATTACTTTTTTATACTCCCTTGCGCATGGCTCTGACATCCTTGTTCCCTTTGTCTTTCAGACCGTGGATTCCGGTGGCTGCTCCCGGTTGAGACTATTAAATTACTCCCACTTCCCCGCGGGTTATTGTGGCAACCAGGGTAGCTTACAGCGTCAATCCCTCCTGGCCTATTGTGCCGATTAAATCACCATATGGAGGCATCTCAGGATATTGTGAACGGGGTTCCTTCGGGACAAGCCCGGCTGTGTAGCTTGTGGGGTCTTACCTGGCAGCGGTGACAATGCACGAGTCTGTGTTCCTTGTGCACAGCAGGCGCTATCGGTCCTTCCCGCCTCTTCCGTGGCTGGGCCTGCACCTCACCTCACTTCACCTACTCCCCCAAGCCTGAGTCTAACCCCCAATACAAGCGGGGATTCTCATCCTGATATGGCTGCTAGACTGGCCAGTGTTGAAAAATTGCTTGCTAATTCCTTAGCGCATAAGGCCACCGCAAAGAGGCGGCATTTAACCCCTGACACTGCTCTTTTCCCTATGGAATCTGATGAATTGTTGCATCCTTACGGCCATACCCCCTCGGACGAAGGGGAACTGTTTTCTGACTCAGGGTCATATGATGAGTCTGGTTCCGAGCATTGGACCTCGGATGATTTTGACAGACTGCTGGTTCAGATCTTTGAGGTTTTGTCCCTCTCTCCCCCTGCTGCGGCTCCCAGGCAAAGGGGTGACCTTTTTCATACTGCTAAGGCTCGTCTGGAATTTCCAGAGCAAACCCATTTCAATAGCCTCGTGCTTAAAGAATGGGAACATCCCAGTAGACTTCCTGGAATCCCTAAGAGTGTGGATAGGAAGTATCCCTTCCCTGCTGACTTGGTTAAGTGCTGGTCATCGCCCCCCGAGGTCGATGCTCCTATTCTAAGGTTGTCCAACACCTCTATTATGCACTCCCCTGACACTACTACGCTGTGGGACTCTGAGGACCGGCGTATTGACCAATTGGCATGCCATGCCTTTGCATTTGGGGGAGCGTCTTTGCGCCCGGTTTGCGCCTTAGCCATCACGGCAGTAGCGCTCAGGGCCATGGTCAGGAATGCGCTCGATGGCACAGATGAGTTGCCACCTGATACGGTCAATGCACTGTCTTAACTGTGATGTGTTTGTGAACTTTATCCTGTCTGCATCGGACGATGCTATTAGGATGTGTGCCAGATCATCTTCCCTGGCAGTAGCTATACGCGGCGCGGTTTGGTTGCGCCAGTGGGCTGCTGACAATGCCACTAAGAAAGCCCTTACTGGGCTTCCATTTAAGGGGCTGCGCCTGTTTGGGGACCGTCTAGATCTCTTCGCCAAAGGAGGCAAGTTACCCCAGCGCAGGCGGCAGATTAGGCCCTTTCGAGGCCAGGGCACACTCTCAATCCCCTACCGTGGGGCTAAACAGGGAAGAGGGGTGTCCTTCGCTGGGTCCCGCGCAGATTCCTGGCACAGGAACAGAGGACGCCATCCTGGTTCCTCCTGGGGGTCCAAGCCCAAAGCCCCTCCCAAGACCCCTCAGGCATGAAGGGGCGCCCTTGCCCGTCAGGGTGGGGGGACGTCTGCAGCACGTTCGAGCATGTCTGGAGGCACCACGTCTCAGACCGGTGGATTCAGGAGGTAGTGTCCTCCGGCTACAAGATAAAGTTTGCTGTGCGGCCCCACACCAGATTCATTGGGTCCCGGATTCCACAGGACCCTGCTTCAGCTCAGGTCTTGATGCTGGCCGTGCAGGGTCTCCTGGATCTAGGAGTCATTTGCAAGGTCCTTTTAGGAGACAGGGGCATGGGGTTCTATTCCAACCTTTTCACAGTACCCAAGAAGGATGGGTCATTCAGGCCCATTCTGGATTTAAAAATCCTCAAGAAATTTGTCAAGAACAGGCACTTTCGTATGGAAACACTGCGCTCGGCCATTGGCTCTCTGCGCCCAGGGGACTTTGACGTCCGTAGACATCAAGGATGCTTACCTTCACGTCCCGGTGTTTCCAGGACACCAAAGGTTTCTCAGATTTGCACTGAAAGATCAGCATTACCAATTTGTGGCCTTGCCATTCGGCCTCACTTCGGCTCCCAGGGTGTTCACCAAGGTGCTGGCAGGGGTGATGTCCCTGATAAGGCTAAGGGGCATACGCGTGATGCCCTACCTGGACGATATACTCATCACCTCTCGGTCTCTGCGACAGGCAGAGTTGGACACTCGGCTGGTAGTGTCCACCCTGGATTCCTTCGGCTGGGTGATCAATTACCCCAAGTCCTCTCTGTCCCCCTCCTCGGTTCCTGGGAATGATTCTGGATACGGTTCAGTCAAGGATATTCCTTCCTCAACAGAAGGTAGAAGCTCTGACTGCGCAGGCGAGGTTCCTGCTCTCGTGCCCACAGCCCTCCATCCGGCAGGGAATGCAGCTGGTGGGCCTGATGGTCGCGAGCTTCGAGGCGGTGCCCTTTGCCCAGTTCCATTTGAGACCTCTGCAGCTTCACCTTCTGTCAGTATGGGACAAGAACCCAGCGTCCTTGGACGGGGTCTGTGTGCTTCCCCCCTCGGTCAGACAGTCCCTTGCGTGGTGACTGGACCACAGGAACTTGTTAGGGGGCAGGTCTTTTCTGGCCCCCTCCTGGGAGACGGTCACAACAGATGCCAGTCTGTCAGGTTGGGGGGGATTCTGGAAGTCCCTGCGTTTCCAAGGGAGGTGGGGCCCTCAGGAGGCCCATTTACCCATCAACATTCTGGAATTACGGGCAGTCAGGTTGGTACTGGAGCGGTTGACCTGAGGGGTCTGTCGGTCCAGGTACGCTCGGACAACAGAACGGCGGTTGTCTACATCAACCATCAGGGAGGGACCCGGAGCAAGGGTGCCCTCCAGGAGGTGTCTCAGATTCTGACATGGGCGGAGGCCAATGTACAATGCATTTCGGCTGTGTAAATTCCGGGGGCAGAGAATCTGCTAGCGGACGCCCTGAGCAGGGGGTCGTCCCATCAGGGGGAGTGGTCCCTCTGCAACAGGGTATTCCAGTCCCTGTGTCACTGTTGGGGTCTACCGGATGTGGACCTGTTTGCATCCCGTCACAATCACAAGCTCCCGGCCTTCGTATCCCTGTCTCAGGATCCTCTGGCCTTGGCCACGGATGCCCTGTCCATGTCATGGAGGGAGTTTTGGCTCCTGTATGTGTTTCCACCATTCCCCCTTCTGGGCAGGGTTCTGCGCAAGATTGCTACCTGTGATTCTAGTGGCCCCCAGGTGGCCAAGAAGAGTGTGGTTCGCAGACGTGTTTCAAATGGCAGTAGACCAGTACGATCTGCCAGGGGTGCCAGATCTGCTAACTCAGGGCTCCTTACACCATCCCAATTTACAAACGCTGGCTTTGGCGGCCTGGCTGCTGAAACCTCCATCTTGATGGAGAAGGGTTTGTCTGCCTCTGTGGTAGGTACTATGGTGCAGGCTAGGAAGAAGTCTTCTTCTGCTATCTGTTATCGAGTATGGCGTACCTACATTGACTGGTGTGAGTCTAAGTCTCTTCCCTGTAGGGAATTCTCAGTCCCTAGGGTTCTGGAGTTCTTACACCATGGTTTGGAGTTAGGTCTCAAACTCAGTACTCTGAAGAGTCAGGTTTCTGCCCTGTCCGTCTTCTTTCAGAAGTCTTTTGCTCAGCATCCCTGGATTAAGACCTTCTTTCAGGGGGTCACTCATGTGCGTCCCCGTCTGGGATTTAAACTTGGTTTTATCTGCCTTGCAGGGTGCTCCCTTTGAGCCTATTCATGATGCTGCTCTTGCTGTTCTTACTCTCAAGGTTGTCTTTTTGGTGGCTATTACTTTGGTTAGGCGTGTGTCTGAGCTGGCTGCTCTATCTATCCAGCCTCCGTACTATGAGAGGCACCAGGACAAGGTGGTTTTCCGCTTCAAACCGGATTTTCTGCCTAAGGTTGTGTCTGCTTTTCATTTGAATCAAGATATTGTTCTTCCTTCATTGTGTCCCAATCCTAGCAACGACAAGGAAAGGGTTCTGCATTCCTTGGACGTAGTCAGGTGCTTGAAGTATTACCTGGTAGTCACTGCGGCTTTCAGGAAAACTGATGCTCTCTTCGTTGTGCCTTCCGGGCCTAGGAAGAGTTTGGCTCCTGCCAAGTCTACTATCAGCAAATGGATTCGTCAGGCTGTGATTTAGGCCTATTCTGCTAAGGGGAAGAGTCCTCCTTTCCGTCTTACTGCCCATTCTACTCGTGCTATTGGGGCCTCCTGGGCTTTCCAGCACCAGGCTTCTGTTGAACAAGTTTGCAAGGCCGCTACTTGGTCTTCTGTTCATACTACCTTTTCAAAGTTTTACAAGGTTGATGTTAGGGCCTCAGCTGATGCTGTGTTTGGCCGCAAGGTTTTGCAGGCGGCAGTAGTTTAAACTGCCTGCTGTTGCCTTTTTTGTTGGGGATCCCACCTTACTTTTATGGACACTGCTATTGGATGTCCCAAGTGTAAGTATTATATCTGGAGCAGGACGTACTGTATACTTAGAATAATACAATTCTGTGAAATACTCACCTGTAGAATTGGTATTATACGTATACAGTACGTCCTGCTCCACCCCACCCTGGTTTTTGCATTATTCTGGATCCCCTGTATGGTGATTGTTATCATTGTTGTTATACCAGTTTTGGTGGTTGGTTTCTCCCGGCTTCTTTTTCACTGCTTTTCAATGCTGCGGATTTGTGGGAGGTCCCTGGGTATATGAAGGGCCGGGAGGAGCCTGTTTTTGCATGTCTGCAGTGCACAGCGCCATCTGGCGGAGGATTACCAAGTGTAAGTATTATATCTGGAGCAGGACATACTGTATACGTATAATACCAATTCTGCAGGTGAGTATTTCACAGAATTGTATTTTTTTTTCTCCCCAATTTTAACTGCGTGTTGCACATCAAAGTAACATGTAGCTGCCCTCCCAGTCATGCTTAGGCCCCTTTCACACTTCACACTCCACCGCTATTGTATTCTGTCCCCAGGTGGCAGTGGCAGGCGCTTCTGCTCCCGCCAGCAGTGGTAGCAGGTGGCAGGACCGGCATCTCTAGTCAGGCAATGCTGCAGCCACCTTATTGGGGGGGGGGGGGGGGGGGCGGCTTACGTTAGTTCTTGCTAAAGCAGAGGAACCTGATTGAAGTGTTTAAACCTCTTCACAAAGATAATAGTACTTTTAAACCTATTTAAAAATGCTCCAAATCCTTGCTGGCAGTCTAAAATTAGATTTTAATTACATACGCCTCTTAGCTAATGGATTGCAGAGAAATCTTCTGATAAAATGGCAACAGACGGTTTCACAACTTCATAAGGAAACTTCCCAGAAGGTGTTCTCAGAGAATATAGAAGTGTCCAAGAATACTTTAGGCTTTCCACAGTCTGTACAGTCTGTACTAGGACACGCTTTTTTCATCAACATATTGGTATCAAGATATAGTAATTTAAATATGGTTTAAAAAAATGGCAGATCCTGGGGACCTCTCTGCAAATACTCTGAATACAGATTTATTAGCTCCTTCCAATAAATAAATTCTAATTACCGTATATACTCGAGTATAGGTCGACCCGAATATAAGCCGAGGCACCTAATTTTACCACAAAAAACTGGAAAAAGTTATTGACTCGAGTATAAGCCTAGGGTGGGAAATGCAGGCTGTGGATGTGATGACAGCAGCCATTAGGGACTCAGGTATAGGGGTCCAAGGGATGAAAAGGGGGCCCGGCTAGGTGGCCCTAATAATGGCCACTCTGACCTGAGACATGCAGGTTGCCACACTATTACTGCTGGTGTTGCTTATAAATGAGTGCCTGCCTCCCCCCCCCCCCAGGCTGGTTTGCGCTGGGGCCCAATTCAAACTAGGGGCCAAGCCGTCACACATAGGTTTCTGTCATCTTCTCTTCCTTCATGTTTCCTCATTACCCCTCTCTCCCTTTTCTAAATTCACTCTTTACTACTTTACTACTTTTTAAATTCTCTTTTCCACATTCTGTCCATCTCTTGTTCCAACTTCTGGAAGTATTACTCTTTTTCCCATCTTTTCTTCTCCTCAGGTTGGCCCTGGATATCATATGTGTGCTCACTTGGCATCATTAACAGTTAACAACAATTAAAAATAAAAAAAAACCCAGTGGTCCCCCCCACACTTACCTGTTGTTGCGCGCTGGCCACCTCCGTTCCCTCTGCCGCCGCCACTGCCTCCGCCGCCGCTCTCACAAACGCGCGCTGGCCACCTCCGTTCCCTCTGCCGCCGCCACTGCTTCCGCCGCCGCTCTCACAAACGCGCGCAGGAACTTCCTGGTTGTTGCGCGCTGGTTGGTGGGCGTGCCCCATGTGGTCGGCGTCCAATAGAAACAATGGACGCCTCCCACCAACCTGCGCGCAACAGCCAGTAAGTGTCAGTGTGTGTGAGAGCGGCCACTGACTCGAGTATAAGCCGAGGCGGCTTTTTTCAGCCCAAAAAGTGGGCTGAAAAACTCGGCTTATACTCGAGTATATACGGTACATCAATAGAATGAAATGGAGAATCCCCCCCCCCCCCCCCCAAAGAACCCCCTAAGAGGCAGTGTGCAGAATCCCCCCTCCCCCCAAACCTTCAATCATTCCATAATATGCCATGTGCAGAATCCCCTTTTAGAACCCCATAACAGGTAGTGTGCAGAACCCAGAATTCCATAACAGGTGGTATACAGAATCCCCCCACCTTCAATCGCCCTATAACAGGCATTTTGCAGAATCCCTCCCAGAATTCCATAAAAGGTAGTATACAGAACCCCGGCCTCTAATCACCCCATAACAGGTAGTGTGCAGAATCCCCTACCTTCAATCACCCCATAACAGGCAGTGTGCAGAATCCCCTACCAGAACCCTATCACAGGCATATGCAACACAGACACACCACTGCTAATCGACCTCCTGCAGCTCTGGTTCCAGCTGGCAGGTGGGTCTGGCCTTTGTGCTTAACGCATAGGACTCCATCGGCTCAAGCCTTTGTGCTGGCAGGTAAGTGATGTGTATGTGGGGTGTGTTAGTTTTCCCCAGATTCCAAAAGGGACTGTTCAGGCTAACTAACTTGTTTTGTCAAGGAGCCGTGTGGAATGGGGGAATCCTTGCAGGCGATATATTGGTGAGGCTCTTTTCACAACCGCTTCTTCAGGCACGTATATTAGTGTGCAGCTTAAGAAACTGAAAGGAAGTTTGCCGCACTTGCGATAGGCGCGCGGCACCCCCTACATCTCTCTGTGCCTGGTCCCGCCAGCTATTCTGTTACAGCGGTCTGGGCCGCGCAGAGCCGGAGAAATATGTGAGTCCGCCGGCGGCATCGCATGCATCGTGATCTCGTTTTAAAATCCTGGTGATTGCTCGCTTTGCTTTCTTTGCCCCAGGGTTGGTGGTTTAACCAGACCTAGCGCATTATAGATGCTAGTTCTGATTTTGATCCATGTACCAATTCGGGTACATTAGGGCAGAGCAAAACCCTCCTAATAATAATAAAATCTAAAAGATTCCAGGGCCGGCTGCTGGTCTTCCCACTGGGGATTCCCGAATTGGGATACCCTGCTGTTTTGCGCCCCCCCCCCCACAGGGCGGCGGTAACGTGCTCACCTTTCCCTGCTCCAACGGCACCTCCACTAATCGGCCATCTGCAGAACTTACATATATACCCCCAAGCCCAGTACAGTAGCACCCCTAGCAAATAACTGGTTTTACACACTGCCACCCACCAGTAATATGGGGGGGCTGCCAAATTACGGGAGCTTTATTAATTTTGAAATGAAGAACAAATGTAAGTTGTTTATCGAAAAATAAAACATCCCCTGAAAATTACTTGGTAACTTTGATTAGCGTTTTGATTCAGAGATGTTTTCTTAACAGATTTCTGATCTGGAGAGTAAGCTCAGTGCTTATGAGCGGACTCTGCAAGTGGCCTCCAGCAGTAAACCGGCCGACAGAGAAGATAATCTGGACACTGAGGTTTCCACTCTTCTAGAATCTTCTGTATCTGGTAAAATGATTTGTTGTTTTCATGAAGATGAATGTAGAAATATTTCTGAGACTTATCCAAGCAATTGCTCTTGTATAATTAGTGAGGCTTTACCAGTCCATGTAGAGGTGTGGGCATAGTTAGTTCACGCACTGCTGCAAAAACAGAAAATAAAAATACTTGTATATGATCAAGGTAACAGGACTTGCTCTATCTGTAAAGTAGATTTTCAGTCAAAACAAAAAAAAGCTATACTCACCCTCTCTCCTCGTTCTAGGGCTGCAGCGCTCACCTTAAAGGCTGGATGTAAGTCCCTCACTGCCTGGCACCTCGCGCAGCGTCTCTCTCTCTATTCCTGTCTTCCTTCCAATGTGGCAACGCCCCCGCCATCGATCAGGGTTAGCTAGCTAACATGCCCTCCTCCATTGCAGTGAATGATAGCAAGGGCGTCATCACGTCGGAGGGAGACAGTGTGAGCGCTGCTGCCCGGACTAATGACTGTCCCCATAGGAGAAAAGGTGAGTACATTTTTATTTTTTTTTTTTTTTTACTGAAAATTGGCCTTAAAGCAGATGAAACCCAGCTCCCCTGCGGACACACACTGGCGTCTAAAAGATTCCAGGCCTAGCCGGTAGCCTACCCCCTGGGGCATCCTACACCGGTTGCCCCACTGTGCGGCAAACCCCCTGGGGAGCTGGTGATCTTAACCGATCCCGACAGGTTCTCTACGCCTGTGCACACTCCTGCACCAAGCCTTTCTGAATAGCTGGGTGCAGGAGCCTGTGCACCCGAACAGAGTGCCAGGATTGCGGCCAGGCAGCTGCACCTCTTCACTGCGGAACTTTTGAGAGAGAAAATGGTTTCTCTAAAGTGCCACAGGTCGTGGCTTCGGATGTGGAAAAGCCTGGTTTTCTTTGGACCCCCCTCCCCTTAGCAGTCCACAGTCGTTGGCTTCAAAGGAGGAGCGGTGGACCCAGAAATGGGTTTCCATTTATTTTAAGATCTTCATCTGCCTGCCTTACCCAGTTCAGAATGAATGCCTTAAGGCCTGTTTTAAAGCGGAACAAAACCTGGGTATTGGACTTTCCCGAGTTTTGTTCCGGGGCATTCTAAAATGGCCTCTGCAGGCTCCAACCGCACATACGTGGGGCTCCCATGCAATGAGAGCCACCTGAAATTACTACGGCAGACGGCTCTCATTTACTAGATGGGGGAGCGTGTACTATTCATTGTAAGCCGCAGGCCGAATGACGTAGTCCTGCCAGGCGACTCTCTCTGGACGAGAGATGTGCCTTTTGGAGCGAGGGAGTTTTATGGGCACCCTGGGGCGTTTCCCACGGCGGAGAATCTCGATTCGGGATGCCCCAGGGTACGGTCAGTGGTCGGCCCTTAGAATCTTTTAGAATCCAGGCTGGCTGCTGCTGGGTTTTGTTCTGCTTTAATATGTGGTGCTTAAAATAGACCAAAACCCATAATTTCCACTATCCTGGCCCCACTCTGTGAAACCCCGCCGTTGCCTTTAATTGGTCCAGTGTTGCATAAGGGGCCCCTCGTCCAATCGTGTGTCTCCGGCCACGCATATTAATGTGCGGCTGGAGAAGCTGAATGGAATCCCAGCTGCAGCCATTCTGTTGTGGCGGACACGGTACAGCCAAAAAGGCGATGCAAGTGATGTCGGCAGAAAGTTAGGTATTACAAGCGACGGGGGGGGGGGGGGGGGGGGGGGGATGAAGAGGGCTTCACACAGTTCTGCATCCCAGTTTGGGATGCGCTGGGGAGAGGGAATCAGCCAGACCTGGAGTTTGACTCCAAAGGCTGTTTTGGCCCGCTTTAGCCACTAGACAGTTTGCTGGGGTTGGTGCATTGGTTGCCATGCTGTCCTGTGTTTTCATTATGATATAATAGTAAGAGGATTCCTAAACATGATCACTGAAGTGTTTGGCCTCTTGTCATCTATACTTGTAGATTTTGACGCCTGTGTTGGAGACATTCAGCGTTTGGATACGAGCGCCCACAAGGCTAAAGCTCAGCTTGCACTTAAAGTTAGACGCCAACGACCTTCTCGGAACAAATTAAAAGAGCCTTTTACTTCTGCAGGACAGTCTGCGTACACGGAGGTATGCCAGGTAAGTTCCCCATATCTACTCCAGAGCTCCAATTCCATGGGTTACCAACATCTTTTTCAATCGAGTACCATTATCCATTTTCTAACTCTATTAACTACCACCTGGTAAGTATGGCTGTTCTGTCAACTAAAAACGGCATTTAAAGTGCATTCGACGCACATAAAAATGCACTTTTTTGGAGCAGTCTCATACATAAAGTCCAGGCAAGGACTAACTTTCTCCCACATTATCCCCATTGAAAACAGTTTAAAATAAATGTAGGGCACATGAGAAAGGCATCAAGTGAGCTGCTTGCCGCCTTATTATTGCGGTTGGATTTACAGTCTTTTTAAAGTCATACAGCAGGGAAATAAAAAAAAGTATATCTACCTTGTTTTCCTGCGCCGCTGGACACTGCAGGTCCGGGGCTCCAGAACTTGCCCAATCGCTTTATCAGGGCCGCAGCCATCGCCACCTCCTGTGCTGTCTGGAGGCACTTCCGTGCCAGACCATGCCTCCGTCATCATTCAAGGGGTGTGGCCACCCCCTCTCTGTTCACTACAATGGAGAGGGGGCGTGATTGATGGGCAGTCGCAATTCTGCGCTGCCATAAATCTGGCCCCAGACGCCGCGGGAGGCAGCATTGCAGTCGCTCCCGATAAAGCGATCAGGTGAGGCCTGAAAGGTAAATACCCGCTTTGGTTTTTCTTTATTGCATGGCACTGCCCGCTTCGGTATTCATAACAGTTGGGTTATTCCGCCACAAGGAGGTGCAGTGGTACTGCAGAAAGCTGTGGCATCTCCCGGCTCCCTATAAAAACAGGATTAACCATAGAGTTCCCAGTGTTTCCTCTGCAGTGATACTGCGAAGTTGGAAGATGGCTCTCTCTCTTGCGCAGGTGAGCGGGGCAACCAAGCCTGCAGCCCTGCAAGTCTATTTCCATCTGTTTCTGGACCCTCGCTGCCTCCCAGCCTCGGCTGACAGATTGGGGGAAGGTAGAAGAGCACTAGGGTCAAGTGCTCCTGGAGCGCTGCTCCAAGCCGCAGACCCTGTACCACAAAGGGTAGCCGGCCATAGGCTTTATGGTGAGCCTAATAGGGATGTGGAGTTCATGGCATAGGGATGACTCATATCACGGCGTCTCCCCGCGGCCCGCGCCACGAGGTACCTGTGCCGGCGCCATTTTGGACTAGCTGTGCGTCTGGATTTATCCCTTCCTGGCTGCAGCGCTGCTTCCTCTGGTGTGTCGCTTCATCCTGCAGTCTGTGTCTTGGTGAACCCTGCGGTGTCTGTGGTCTGTGAGTCCCCCTTGGGGGGGGGGGTTTATTGACCTTGGGGGTATGTGCTGCGGGACAAGCTTGGCTGTGTTCCATGTGTGGGGTATCCCCTGTGGGTAACAGTGTCAAGGTGTGCGTGCCGTGCGCTGAGAGTGTACTTGCGCTCCAAGCTGGTTTGCCTGCTTCGCTTCCCAGCTCTGCGCCTCCCTCGGCTTCACCTACTCCCCTGCTCCTGCAATTGGGCCCTAGTGAAGGGGATATTAGCAGGGAGTCGCACTCTGATTTGGCTCTGCGGGTGGCCAGCATTGAGAGGCAGCTTGCCAGGAGTGTTCCTAGGAAGGCCTCTGGCAAGAAGCGGCACCTGATTTCCACTCCCTCATGCTCTACAGAGGAGTATGAGGAATTTGATGTCACTGCTGGACGTTCTTCCCTAGAGGAAGAGGAACTGCTCCAGGACTCGGACTCCTCTGGGGACCAGCAGGAGGGTTGTCCTGACTGTTAGTCAGGAGTCATTTGTCAGGTTCCCCATCAAGAACGGGGTCATGGGTACTATTCCAATTTTTTCAAGGTCCCCAAAAAGGACGGCTCTCTGAGGCCTATTCTGGACCTGAAGGGCCTCAACAAATTTGTCAGATTCAAGCATTTTCGTATGGAGACGCTACAGTCTGCTGTCAGTACCCTTCGCCCGGGCGACTTCATGACCACTGTGCATCCATCAAGGATGCTTATCTTCATGTTCCTATCTTCCCAGGTCATCAGAGATTTCTAAGGTTCGAGCTGCAGGATCAGCATTGCCAGTTTGTGGCTCTACCCTTCGGTATCACCTCGGCGCCTCGGGTGTTCACCAAGGTACTGGCGGGGGTGATGGCTCTGCTAAGGAACCAGGGCATACGCATCATTCCTTACCTGGACGACATCCTGATTGTGGCCAAGTCCTTTCCTTAGGCCGAGCAGGACACTCAGATGGTGACCTCCACTCTAGAGTCCTTCGGCTGAGTGATCAACTATCCCAAGTCTTCTCTGTCCCCGTCTTTGGTGAGGTCCTTTCTGGGCATGACTCTGGATACCTCTCAGGTCAGGGTGTTCCTTCCTCAGCAGAAGGTGGGGGGTCTTCAGATGCAGGCTCTGGCTCTGCTATCGTGTCCTCATCCCTCCATCCGTCAGGGGATGCAGTTGATGGGCCTGATGGTGTCCTGCTTCGAGGCGGTCCCCTTTGCTCAGTTTCACATGAGACCTCTTCAGTTGCACCTCTTGTCAGTTTGGGATCAGGACCTTGTGTCCCTGGATCAAGAATTTGCTTTGTCTCCTCTGGCCAGACAGTATCTCTCATGGTGGCTGGACTCAAGGAACCTTCTGGGGGGCAGGACCTTCCTGCCCCCGTGCTGGGAGATGGTCACCACAGATGCCAGGCTGACCGGTTGGGGAGATTCTGGAAGTCCCTGAAGTTCCAGGGTCGGTGGGGCCCACAAGAGGCCCATGCTTCCATCAACGTCCTGGAACTGAGGGCGATCAGGTTGGTTCTTTCTCGCCTGACCACTCACCTTCAGGGTCGGGCTGTTCTGATCCACTCAGACAACCAGATGGCGGTTGCCTACATCAATCATCAGGGAGGGACTCGGAGCAAGCGAGCCTTCAAGGAAGTGTCCCTGATTCTGTCTTTGGCGGAACAGCATGTTCCTTGCATCTCAGCGGTCTACTTTCTGGGGGTGGAGAACCAAGTGGCGGAGTCCCTGAGCAGGGGGACGTCTCGTCTGGGGGAATGGTCCCTCAACAACCGGGTGTTTCTCTCCCTGTGTCACCGCTGGTGTCAGCCGGATGTGGACTTGTTTGCGTCCCGTTACAATCACAAACTTCCCAGATTTGTCGCTCTATCTCAGAATCCTCTGGCCTTCGCCACGGATGCCCTGGCAATACCTTGGATGGAGTTTCGGCTTCTCTGTGTTCCCTCCGTTTCCTCTCCTGGGCAGGGTCATGCGCAAGATAGTCCAAGAGCGGGTACCAGCCATCCTGGTGGCCCCTTGTTGGCCAAGAAGAGTTTGGTTCACAGACGTCGTGCAGTTGGCAGTAGACCGGTACATCTTGCCCAAGGATCCAGATCTTCTCACTCAGGGGCAGCTACGCCATCCCAATTTACAAACGCTGGCTTTAATGGCTTGGCTGCTGAAACCTCCATCTTGATGGAAAAGGGGTTGCCTGCTATTGTTGTTGATACCATGATTAGGGCTAGGAAGAAGTCTTCGTCCTTTATCTATTACAGGGTCTGGCATGCTTACATTGCCTGGTGTGAGTTCAAGTCTCTTCCCTGTCGGGTGTTTTCTGTTGCCAGGATTCTTGAATTCTTGCAACATGGTTTGGATCTAGTCCTTCAACTTAGTACCCTAAAAGGCCATGTTTCAGCTCTGGCAATTTTTTTCCAAACATCCTTTGCCAATCACCGGTTGGTTAAAACCTTTTTCCAGGGTGTTTCTCATGTGCGTCCACCCTGTAAGCCTTTGCTACCAGTCTGGGATTTGAATCTGGTGTTGTCTGCTCTGCAAGGGCCTCCCTTTGAGCATCTCCGTGAGGCTGCCTTGCCCATTATGACTCTTAAGGTAGCCTTTTTGGTGGCTATCACTTCTGTCAGGCAAGTTTCTGAGCTGGCGGCGCTTTTCATCAAACCTTCTTATTTTGAGCGGCATCAGGATAAGGTGGTGGTCAGGCTTAAGCTGGATTTCTTGCCTAAGGTGGTGTCTGCCTTTCATCTCAATCAGGACATTGTTTTGCCTTCATTGTGTCCTAATCCTGCTAATTCCAAGGAGCGGACACTGCATTCTCTGGATGTGGTCAGGGCTCTGAAGTTTTATTTGGTCGCTACAGAGACTTTCAGGAAGTCTGATGCTCTTTGTTCTCACTTCTGGACCTAGGAAGGGTTTGCCTCCGGCTAAGTCCACTATCGTCAAGTGGATCCGTCAGGCGGTGATTCAAGCCTATTCTGCTAAGGGAAAGGAACCTCCCTTTAGAATTACTGCTCATTCCACTCGTCTTCTGTTCATACCTTTACCAAGTTTTACAAGGTTGATGTTAAGGCCTCAGCGGATGCTGCTTTTGGCCACAAGGTGCTTCAGGCGGTAGTGACTTGAACTACTGGCCGTTACTCTTTGGGGATCCCACCCTACTTTTGGACACTGCTTTTGGATGTCCCAACTGTTATTGCATGGCACAGCCCGCTTCGGTATTCATAACAAAAAAAAGCAATTCTGTGAGTACTCACCTGTAGAATTGTTTTTGTTCTTGCATGGCACGGCCCGCTTTGCCCCACCCTTGTTATCGTTATTCTTGGTTGCCTCTTTATGGTGGTTGTTCCAAGTTAATCTGGGTTTTTTTTTTTAACCCTTTTTTTACATTTTTACCTTATTCTCTCCCGGCTTCTTGTCTCACTGCTTGTCTACACTGGGAACTCTATGGTTAATCCCGTTTTTATAGGGACCCGGGAGATGCTACAGCTTTCTGCAGTACCACTGCACCACCTTGTGGCGGGATAACCCAACTGTTATGAATACCGAAGCGGGCCGTGCCATGCAAGAACAAACAATTCTACAGGTGAGTACTCACAGAATTGCTTTTTTTCCATGTTGTTTGACTTTAAGCAACATGAATGGCAGCAGATCAGATTGGAGTCTAGGTCAGTCTTGTGTACCACCAGCGGTACCAATACCACTGGTCAGCAAAAATATTCTGGCATAATTGAGCGGGGGAACAACCATACAAATCTCTGTGATTGGACGAGCATTGCCAAGGTTGGGGAGAGGCGCTGAGTGGACTGGTCCCCGGCTGGTAATATACATGGCACATATATTTATTGTTTTGATTTGCTCTTTTTTCCTCACTTGGCTGTCCTCCGATTTATTATAGGTATATTAGCACTATGGAGCACTTTATTGCATAGCTTTGCACAATTTGCACTTTATGTATGTATATTATGAGGATTTAATTCACATTATATATTGAGTATGATGTATAGTGGATGTGCATATGTATATTGGAGGACTGGTTAACTTGCAGTGCCCCCCACTGGTCATTTAGGTCTCGTGTATTTTATGATATTTTAAGGTGTCTTTTTGTCTATATGTATCATTGCAAAATAAATGAGTGATTATTTGATTAGAACTCTGTATTGGTGGTGCCGCTTTGTCGTGGTCTTGTGGGGGCTGTGGGGCCCTTCAGTTTTGTAAAAACTGAAAACATTTAGGACCGTGCCAAACAGAGCCTGACACAATGGTCTAACAATTGCTTTTGCCTGCTCTATCCCTTTAACTCTCTTCAGAAAAGAGACCTTTTATACAAACCTTCTAAGTGAATGGTTTATCATTTCAATCCTAATTAACAAATTAAATCGTAACTATGCATTAGAAAATATAATTGTACATTGTACATGCTACATATTCAGATTTGGTGACAAATATGCTTTTAATTTGCAGCAGGAGGAAGATGACGAAGAGACTGCACCATCGGAATGGGTGACCCCCTGTGAGAAAATAACAGAAGACGCAGAGGAGCAACTGGTGGAATCGCCGGTTCAGGACGACGATCAAAGAACTGAAAAGTCTCGGGTGGCTGAGAGTTTAGGTAGTCCACTGGAGTCAAACCCACCCATTTCCACTTCCTCCTCCCCCACCCACAGGACTAACACTGAAACCATTCTAACCTCCAGTCAGTCTCCCCCTGGGGAAGGGCTAGTTCAGAATTCCTCAAGCGGATACAATAGAAATACCAAGCTGAGAGAATCTAAAGGCAAAGGAAAAGTCGCCAAAGGTAAGCTTAGGCATTGGATTAAGCCTGTGTACAAAAAACTGCACTCACTGCTAGCTGATATGTGCTGCTTTATAGTGCAGTCTTCACCCTTAAAAAAAAAAAAAAAAAAAAAAAAGCCTGGTATTTTCTGTGCTTATTCAAATATTTGCACTGTGGAGAATGCAAATGCGTCACATCCCATAGAAGTCTAAAGCCGCTAATATATAAAGGGCAGTTTACTGTGTTCTGCCATAGTCTTCTGGAAAAACGCCATGTCAAGAGCATGGGAAACGGCACCAACTGCAGCACATGGGTAATGCAGGTAATAAGAAGATGCTGAACTCCAAACGCAGCGCAACAGAAGAAACTAGCTGAATGTGTTCCGGTCTTAAATCTGACCAAAATACTCTGTCCAGCTGTGTAATGCTAAAGAGAGAACCTAAGATTGTATCAAAGGGACAGTCTAGTCGGGCAGACTGATTCATTACTAGTGCCAGGTATCGGCAGATGAGCGTCTGTACATAGGCGCTCAGAGCGACCGTTAGTATACGCTGTGATCGGCTATCGGGCGCTGTAACAGAGCGCCTCACTCGATGTAGTAACCTGGCTGGCATTAATGAATGAGATGTATGTTGGGCGTTCTAACACCAGTATAGTGTTGCAGGGAGCGAGAGGTAGCGCCAGCTCAGTGCGACCGACTCTCAGCGACTCAAGCCATATTCATTAAAACTTGACACTGAGCGAACGCAGGCGTTCTAGATTGTATGCCTGGAGCCCATAGCGCCGGACGCTGTGTGATTAAAGTGCATTTTTAAAGACCTAAACATCAGTAAGCAAGCAAAAAAGTATGGAATGACATTGTTGAAGTGTGACATTAACACTTTAGTGGCAGACATGTATATGCATAAATATCCCAAAAAAAACATTTGTGGGCCAAGATAAATATAAAAAAGATTTGAGTTAAAAAAATTTTTAAAAAATGGGAACAGTAAAGGGAATTAGAAGGAATGTCCATTGAAATGTATGGGAGAGCGACAGGTAAGACGTGGCACTCTGCAAGGCTGAACGCTGGCGCTGTACGCTGAGCCTGGGATAATGATGAATCGGACGCTACATGGCGTTGTTCCAGCCGCTCACCAAATTCGGCTTCATAAATAGGGAATTGCCTGCCATGCCCGGCGTTCACTTGACGCTACCTGTCGCTATCCCTTCATGAATAAGGCCCCAAATAACTTTGTGGTTTATGGGAGCAGCCATGATGGGATTACCTGCTGCTGCCACCTCATTGCCAAAGCACTCCCCTAAACTGACCAGATGTCCCACTTTGATGCCCACTGTCCCTCCGAAAACTCTGGAAACTCCTAAATGTCCCACTTTGCTGACATGGGGAAGAATTTCCCATCACATGCAGAATGCTGGGTGGTTTACAACTGCTCTGACTCTTTAATTGAATAGTGGTAGTGGAATACATGGACTTCTGAGCATTGGCTCAATTACCAAATATTCTAGAGCATGTGACCTGTAATTATACCACACGCTAAACCACACTCCTACCATGCCCATCCCCCCACTGGTTTAAACTGTCCCACTTTGAGGACCCCAAAAAATGGTCAGTTTACACTGCCCTGACTTTTTCTCTCCATAGAAGTCAATAGAGCAACACACACAGTAATCCCACCCCCCTATAAGCTTATTTGCCCCACTATGTGAAACTGGGTCGATCCCACACTGCATCTCCCCTGCACGTTTAGCTAGGGCGTGTACCCACGGCCGGCATTTCCAAGTTAGCTGCCATGGGCACGTCCGTAGCTGATTTGAGCGGGGATGCTCAGAGTGGCAACAAAATCTGAATAGAAACAAGCCACTGTTTAGCTGAGCATCCTGTCCATGTGTTGTGTGAATGAAAAGAATGTATGCTTTTGTATCTCCAAAATTGGATTTTAAAGACAATGCTGCCTGAGTCCTACTCACTGGGACATCCCCAATTGGGATGCCCCGCTTTTAAGATACCCCCGGATCGCCTTATCCCCTCACCTGTTTCCGGAAACCTAGCCGTGCTTTGTGCAGTGGCTGCATCCCCAGCATACGCCTATCTACCCTTTTATCCCCACAGCTAGAGGTGAGCGGGAATGTGGCAGGTGGCTTCATTTGGCTTTGTGAAAACGTTTGACTGAGTGGCCTGTGCTGTGGTAACGCCAGTAAGGTGTGTTTCTTGGATGAACAATAGGAACACACTCAACAGGCATCCAGATTTTTTAAGGAACAAATTCTCGGGTGATGTTCCTCTTTAATAGGCTTTGCAGGTTCACTTTAAATGGCTTTCTGTGATCCTGTAAGATCAGATCAGATTTTCTGTATTAGGAGCTTATGTGACCTGCAACAGAATGCGGACTTGTAGCACAGAGAGTCATTGTGTCCAGGAGCTGGGATGAATATTACGTGCTTTATTTATTCAGCCCAGGAAGTCTGAACACATGTTGCCGGACCACAAGCCATGGGATCCAGCAAGACCAGGCAAGGCTGTAAAACTTGCTGTACACCGCTGTTGTGCATGCCACAAGCAAACTAGGCTTACAGTAACCCTTATTTAAAATAACTCTTTATTTAGGAACACTTGAAAGATTCTGCACTAAGCCCTAGTGTATATAGAACTAAAACATTTAATGTATTAACCTAAATTATTTCCACTCGTAGTACATGGCTCTGTAACACCGGATTTGTATTAACATCTCGCCTAACAGGTTTGCCACATAGCTGGAATGTCAAAGCCTGTGTCATTGTAACTAAATGGGCAAAACTTCAAAGTAAATAATTTTCATATTTTTTTTTTTATATATTTTATTGATCATAAAGGGTTTATGTATTTCAGGCATTTAGTATGGTCTGTGACTCTGTTGGTACTATTCCTCCTTTACAGTAATTCAACGTACAAACAAAAAACTAAAAGGGTACTTGCCTTTTTCCCCCGCAGCTAATTGGTGCTAGTCCGGCGATCAGCAACTTGCCTGATCCCTTAAAGTGGACCAACGCCCAGGATTTTGACTATCCTGGGTTTTGGTCCACTTCGGCAGGGCACCCCGATCGGGGGTGCCCCGCTGTCTGAAACCCCTCAGAAACCCCCAAAAACTCACCTCTCAACGCTCCCACGTGAACGCCGCAGCCAATCCCCGCCCAGGCGGGGATCAGGAACGTCCAAGCCGCTTCCGCCGCCTCCCGCGCGTCACTCTCGGCGCGCGCGCGCCCCCGCCGGCCATTCACAGAGGGCCGGCGCGTGCACGTCTGGAGGGGCGCGCGGGAGGCGGCGGAAGCGGCGGCGGATCAGGTAATATGTTTTTGGGGTTTCTGGGGGGTTTCACCCCGCGGGACATCCCGATCGCGGATGTCCCACGGGGTGGGAGGTGATCGGCCCGGGAATGTTATAGATTTCCGGGCCGATCACCCCTGGGTGTTGGTCCACTTTAAACAGAGGGGAGTTTCGGGGCTTGACACCCCCCTCCCCATTGTAATAAGAGGGCGTGGCAGCACTCCTGTTGCTGATGACGATCCACGAAGCTGTCACGCCATCAATTACATCTCCTGTTTGGGCCTGGGAGTACGCGGTAGGCATGTGCTACGGCACGGCTCGGCTCGGCCCAGTGATCAGGTGAGCTACAACAATGCAGATAGCATTTTGCTTATAAATCTCATAAAAACATAGAAACATAGAAGGTTGACGGCAGAAGGAGACCATACGGTCCATCTAGTCTGCCCTTATGTAACTTTAAGGGCCGGTTCACAATGCTGTGCGATCTCCATCGCACAGCATTTTGAACCGGCCCTTAGAGTCCTTGTCCAGATACGCACTAACTTTCTCCTACCTTATCCCCCTTGGTAACAGTATAAAAAAGGCCATTTCAAAGCACGTGAAAATCTGATTGTATGTAAATACCTTATGCATTCTAGGAGAAACGGATTTCTTGGCTTTGATTTCTGGGTTGTGGCTGAGTTGGGAAGGGCGTGTCGAGTGTGCTTTGGGACCACTGTGGCTTGCTGTGCTCACTTTCACGGAGAGCAGATGTCGGCCTGTGTCAAAGTACCACACTGTCCAGGAGCTCTGGTGTCCCCGGGAGTCGCGTGCCAATAGTCACATCTTATTGTCCAACTAATTCTTGACCAGAAAACTGACCAGGTCCTTTGTCAAATGCCCAGGGGCACAGGAAAAAGACACGCTCAATCCTAAAACCTTTGTCAAGCTGCTTTCCAGCTAATATCAGCCGTTATGTACACTGTAGTGTCACCACCACAGCCTGACAGACTACACCAGGCCATAGTGGCAACAGATGGAACGGGATGGAACCTGACCGGGGTGGAACCTGAATGAATCTCAAGAGAAAAGTACAGAACATAGATCTTGTAGCACAGTGGGAACCATGAGGATTTTTCTGCAAGAAATCTTTACTTCTCGCTTGCTCTCATTAGGCAGAATTTTACTCTAGGACTCATATTTTTCATTAGGGACTTCTGGAAGACTTGTGTAGCCCCACCATGAGGATAAGCAGGAACTTTGCTGCTGCTTCTAAGATCTAGCAGGATTGGACAACTATTGCCTCCAATCCACACACAGACCCCAGTAATGGGTAAATCTGGCGAATAGTTGCTCCCCTGACAAAGTGAAAAATCTTAGTTTTAGTTGATTTGCTCGGCACACAAATAGTAAAATGTCTGCTCTTTGTTTCTCCAGGTATTTGGAAATCTGCTGCCACAGTGTCATTCTTTTATTTCAAAATACAGGGTGGTGTGAGGGATGTGCTGGGCATTGGCTGCACTGCGTGTATACTGGCATGCATTATTCTGTAGAAGACATATTGCTGTCTTATGCCTCTCAAGCACCTTTTGGTGCATGTTTCATCACACCATGGCAGGGGAACAACGTGCACTTGGTATATGGTGGGATAATTGGTTTTAAACTGCACCCAGGTGGCCGTGTACCTCAACATTGTTTCTGGAGCTCCCATGGTCTGCCGTGGATGGTTAATGATAATCCAAGAGCCCTGGAGCAGAGTGACAGAGCAACAAGGTGGCTACTGGTCCAAAATAGGATGCAGAGCAGGGAAAAGGGGGGGAGATGATCAGTAATCCTTCTGCACTCGCAGACAGGAAGAGAAGGTAACATCTTCATGGTGACATTATCTATTCAGCAGGCAACAAAACAAGACTACTCATCTTTTATTCCCACGCATCTCTGTTCCAGCTTCGCCACGTGCCTGAACACGGTTTCCCTGCTGGCTCATTCCCCTGCCATCTGTCAAAGGGGCGTGCCCTTACGTCCCTGCTGCATACTGATAAGGAAACAAATCAACAGTTTGGTGCTGTCAGATATACATGTACAGTATGGTCTTACTGTCCTCTGTGTGTAACAATTAACCAGAACTTATACTCCTCTATACTCCCGTGGGTTCATGTTTGGAACCCTCCCTGGACATGGCTGTGGGTTTGTGGAATAGTGATTATTTTTACTGAAACAGGAGTTCCCAACTTTTTTTTTTCTTTTTAACAAGTACCAGTTTCTGTTTTCTAGATCTCTTTAGTAGTGCCTGGGTGGGCTGTGATGGTTTTCTGTCCCCTAAACCCAACGCCAATCTTAAGAGCATGAAATTCTCAAAAAATGCACATAAATGGTTTTGGGAACTTCTGTCCTAATCCATTTTAAAAGGTTTTTGAAACAATAATAGAGGAACTATGATCCGAAATGACCATAGTACCTCTTTATTAAGCTGCAGCCAGGATCGGGCTTCCCTGCTGCTAAAAAGAGAAAAGTAACCCAGATAATCTCCTCTTCCGAGTTGTGCTCCCACGTGACTGCGAACAGCCTGTCGACGTGGCACATGCTGGCCATGCAAGCTGATGGGCTGCTCCATAGAGGTGAGCACCCGGGCGGAATATATAGCGGTGATGCACAGCCTGGAAGTTATTTCTGACCATAGTTTCTTTTTAATTTCATCCTAAAACAGATCTTAGCAGTGAGAAAAGAGGACTGTGTCTTTCCAATTTCCTGAATAAAAATTGTCTAGACCTCTTCATTTTTTTTTTAATTTAATATGAAAATCTGAATATGTGTATTAAATAAAGGAAATAGAAGCTGACCACAGTGCTTCGAATATTTCTTGATCTGACTGATATTGGTGCGTGTATAATTTTTTTTTTTTTTTTTGTTACTCAGAGGAGAGAAGTGATGACAAAGCCACTGATTTAAATGAAGCTACTGGAAAGCACAAAAGGCGATTTCCTGACTTTGGGTAAGAATATCCAACATTTTTTTTAGGCTGTTTATTTCTGTAATGCTGCTTACTTAACTAAAACACTGTGTTTGTCCCCTGGGTTTAGGGCTGTTTCGGGGCTCGTTTTTATGTTCTCATTTTGTATTGTAAGTTTAGATCCACACTACTATTAACCCTCCATCCAGCCCCTCTTTCCTGGCACTGGAGGCACAGGGCTTACAGAAAAAAACACCTTACCTCAGCTGAAATCCTGCACTGCCTTTGACACTCGGACAACAGCTGTCCAAAGCAGCATTCCCCACTGTGTGTATGCCCAGAGCAAGGGCTGCCCATCCAAGGTGACCACGTCCAGGGCTAATTATGCTGGGGGGAGGTGGCGCTGGATTCCCATGGGAAGAGGGCAGGGCAGGGGGGTTAATAGTAGACTGGACATCCACTTAAACCAACTGAAAATTGTTAATAGAAAAATGTTTATTTTCTAATCCAAGTTTTTTGAACAACAAAGCCTGAATTATATATTCTTTTTTTCTTAACCTGTCGCTTTAGGGGACTGCGGAAGTCTGGAGGAAAAGGCAAAAAACAAGACCGCGGATCTCTGGACAGTCGGTAAATGCTTAAATGTTTTTTTATTTTTTCTACTTTATTTTTCTACCTTTTTGCCTACTTCTTGTAATGTCCTGTGCAAGTGTGCTCAGAGGGTAACCAGGGATGCTTCTGAGGCCTGCGCATGTGCCAAAGGATCGCTAGCCAGGTGAGTATATTTGTTAAAAATTTGACCCAAGGTTAAAAAATTAAGGGTTTTACCCTTGGTGCACACAGCAGTTGGATTTCATTTGCAAATGTCATAAAACTTTTATGTTTGTTGGGGGGGGGAGGGTCTCCTGGCCAAGAAAGGTTGTCTACCAATACATAGGATACTGTTTTAATCAGGAGGAATGGAGCTTTCTCTTCCATTTTACTTCAGGCCATCAGACTTAATTCAGAAATGATTGGGTTAACCTCTCGTGAAGGGTGTGGTCTGCAAGAACAAAGGTGTGTCTCCACCTGCCGGGCCTATATCCACCTGGCTGAGTTGATGCACTTCAGTTTTCTTTCTTGCAGTGGTCACTGCAAGGACTTATCTGAACTCCTCTCCCATTTACTTTTTGTTTTAAAAGGAATTATGCCTTGGAAGCGGGGGTAATGGAAACCTGACTATTCCAAGTATGCAGCATGCCCTGCTCTAGTAATGAATCATTACGTCTGGGATATAGTCCACAAGAGGGCGCTTTACTGCAGAGATCGCAAAAAAGAGGCCCTTCCCGGTCCTTATATACCCAGGACCTTCCACTAAATTCCCTAGTTCATTCTCTGCAGTAGGGCTGCGTAGGTCAAGATGATGGCTTCTCTCCTCGCAGGTAAGCCGGGCTGCACAGCCCCTGGCCCTGTGTCCTATTCCCACCCGTTCCACTCTTTACTTGCCTCCCAGCCTTGGCTGCGTGGTCGGGTAACGGTAGGCAGCACCTATTGGAGGTCCTTTTAATGGAGTATTGCTCCACCGCAAATCCCCCACCAAAGGGAAGGCGGCACAGGTTGGTGAGCCTGATATGGGATGCCCCGAATGTGACTTTGGGCTCCTATCCTGCCTTTTCCTGTTACCCTTTTGGTCGGGGGGGGGGGGGGTCAGTGTCCGTGTGTGGTATGAGTGATTCATCTGTTTTTGACTGTGCTTTGGAGCGCTGGCACTTCGGCTCAGCGCTCCTTCCTTCTCTCCTCTCCTCTGCCTTTCATTCACATGTCAGTTTGATTGAACGGCCCGCGCTCGACTGCGGCGGCGGGCCGGTGGCGTCACTGGGCGGTGATTGGCTGTCGGGCTCCGGTTCCTGGCCTGTCCTCGCGTTACTGGAGGGGGCGGGGCCTAGCGCCTGCGTGTTCCGATGGTGGCCCGCCCCTCCTGAGCTGATTTGCGCCATCTTGCCCTGGCATCGTCCTAGATCGCAAGCTCTGCTACGTCCGTGAGTGCCGTCTGCGGGCTTGTACTTTATTTTACTGTTGTAATTAATTGTATTTACGTTTATACATGCTGACTGTGTGTTTTTATGTTGTGTTTTTCAGACGGGACAACCTAATTAGAGGTTTCTCTCGGTCCTGTGCCCTATGTTATACATAGTTAAATTGGGGGCATAATTTCTAAATCCTCCCACTAGCGGACATTAAGGGGCATCCCGGGTAGCTGCACAGCGTAATTCCCATTTGTCACCCTGACATAAAATATCACCATATGGAGGTCCTGTTGTGCCTGTTGTGCTCGGGGTCCCATCGGGGCAAGCTCGGCTGTGTGTGGTGTGCGGGGCATCCCATGGGGGTGATGATGTGCGTGTATGTGTACCCTGCTCCCAGCAGGCGCTTGCGCAGCAATCTGGGCTGCGTGCGTCTGGGTCGTCCCCCACTGTGTCGTCCCCCACGTCCACTCGCTTTATTATGACTCCCAGTGATATCAACACTAGCGGGAAGTCTCAACCTGGCCAACATTTAAAGATTGCTTGCTAGCTCTGCGGCCCGTAAGGCTCCAGCTAAAAGATGGCATGTGGCGCCCGCTGTGCCGGCCTTTACTATGGAACAAGATGATTTCCTTTATTTGTCTGACTATACCCCTCTCGAGGAAGGGGAATTATTCTCAGATTCAGATTTTTCCGATGATCAGCATTGGGACCTTTGGTCAAGACTTTCTTCCAGGGGGTCACTCATGTGCGCCCTCCCCGCAAACCCATGTTACCGGTTTGGGATTTGAAATTGGTATTGTCTGCCCTTCAGGGTCCTCCTTTTGAACCTGTGCATGAGGCTGCGCTGTCTATTCTCACTTTGAAAGTTGCATTCTTGGTGGCTATCACTTCTGTCCGGCGTGTTTCTGAATTGGCGGCTCTGTCCATTCAGGCCCCCTACTTTGAGAGACACCAGGACAAGGTGGTTTTCCGCTTTAAACCAGACTTCTTGCCTAAGGTTGTCTCTGCCTTTCACCTCAATCAGGACATTGTTCTTCCTTCCTTGTGCCCTAATCCTGGTAATGACAAGGAGAGGGCCTTGCATTCTCTGGATGTTGTCAGGAATTTGAAACACTACCTGCTGGCTACAGCGCCTTTCAGGAAGACGGACACCTTGTTTGTGGTACCCTTGGGTCCCAAGAAGGGTTTGGCGCCTGTTAAGTCTACTATTAGTAAATTGATTCGTCCGGCCATTTTTAGGGCCTATTCTACTAAAGGGAGGGATCCTCCTTTCCGAGTCACTGCTCATTCCACCTGTGCGGTTGGGGCTTCCTGGGCCTTTCAGCACCAGGCTTCTGTTGAACAAGTTTGTAAGGCTGCTACTTGGTCTTCTATTCCATACTTTTTCCAAGTTTTACAAGGTTGATGTTTGGGCCTCAGCGGATGCTGTTTTTGGCCGCAAAGTTCTGCAGGTGGCAGTGGTTTGAACTGCACATTTTTGCCTTTTGGGATCCCCACCCGTTTGTTGGACACTGCTATTGGATGTCCCAGACGTAATGATTCATTACTGGAGCAGGGCGTGCTGCATACTTGGAATAATACAATTCTGTGAATACTCACCTTGTAGAATTATTATAAGTATGCAGCACGCCCTGCTCCATCCCACCCTGAGTACTTATTCTTGGATCCTCTATATGGTGAATGTTTCCTAAGTTAATGTTGTTAATCTTGTTATTGGCTTCTCCTGGTTCCCTTACTGCTTTTTTATATTGGGGAATTTAGTGGGAGGTTCCGGGTATATAAGGACCGGGAGGGGCCTCTTTTTTTTTTTTTGCCATCTCTGCAGTAAAGCGCCCTCTTGTGGACCATATCCCAGACGTAATGATTCATTACTGGAGCAGGGCGTGCTGCATACGTGCTGCATACTAGTAACAATTCTACAAGGTGAGAATTCACAGAATTGTATTGTTCCTTGGCCCTTATACTCCTTGGATCTGAATGGACCCACTTGGCCTCCGCAGCTAAGCTGCATTCGGATTAGGATTGTAAGGTAAGCGCCAGGGTCTTGGGGCGCTGTGGGGTGTCGCCTTTTTTGTTTTTTTTTTTAAAAAGAGTGACACTCATGGCTGAGAATTCCGCCACAGGAAAAAGCAGCCATAAGGCTTTTGTCTGGTGAGCCTGATTGAGGGGAACCAGTGGAATTAATTTCCTCTTTATTCCTCTTCCCATGTGTTTTTACTGGTTGAAAAATTCTAAATTTGTGCCCGCCGCTATGGAAACATTTTCGGCTTAGCATAGCAGCGAGCACCGGTGTGCGGCTCTCTTCTTACCCCGCTTGCGCTGGAAGATTTTCGGCCGGGTGAGACAGCAAGCACCGCTAACATCACGGTTCTCCTCCGGCCGCCCGCACTGCAACATTTTCGACCGGGACTAAGTGGCAAGTACCGCTAACATCTCGGTTCTCCTCCTGCCGCCCGGACTGCAATATTTTCGGCCGGGACTAATCGGCAAGTACCGCTCGCACTGCAACATTTTCGGCCGGGACTAAGCCGCAAGTACCGCTAACATTGCGGTTCTCCTCCGGCTGCCTTCAATGGAAGATTTTCGGCCGGGCGAAGTGCCGAGTACCCTTGAGATAGCGGTTCTTCTCCGGCCGCCCTCCCCTGGAAGTTTTTCGTCCGGGCAAAGCACAAAAATACCGTGAGCCGCAGCACGGCCACCCTCAAGCAGACCTAAATCTTTAGGTAGGTCATTTTTTTAATTGTGTGTTAATATAATATTTATTCATATATACATATTAATGTTTTTTAATTGTTCTTGTTTTAAAAAAAAAAATATTATAAATTATAACCTATAATATATAACATAATATAGAATATATAACATATATAATATAATAAATTATAATATATAACATAATATAATATATAATATAATAAATTGTAATATATAACATAATATATAACATAATATATAACATAATATATAATATAATATATAACATAATAAATATAAGAGAAGAAAATGGGGGAACCCACACTGCCCCAAAAAAATTGAAAAAATTGCCAAGGGTACAAAAGTGGCACAACTCTCAAGAGTATAATACCCTATTCGCCCTGAGGAAGTAGTGCAGGTGACACTACGATACGCGTTGGCGTCTCACCCTTGAGGGGGTTCTCCGGTTGGTCTGTATACACATTTTCTTGCTTTGTTACTTTTTTGCACACCCTGGTTCGTTTTCCTGCTCTATGGTGTTAGCTATATGCATTAATTAGATTGTTGGATATAGAATTAGAAATGTTTATTGGCCAGCATTTATTTTGCACATTTATTGCGTATTTTGCACAACTTGATAAGGTTATTGGAAATTTATATATTGTTATTTGAATCAAGTGTCACATTTTTATTATGATCTCTATTAGACCACCGGCGCCCCCTGGTGTTTTTATGTGTTTATGTTGTCTATTTGTGTAAGTGTTATTATGTTTTTTATATGTAATTGTAAATAATAAAATTGAGATACTTTCTTATACTCTTGAGAGTGGTGCCACTTTTGTACCCTTGGCAATTTTTTGGGGGCAATGTGGGTTCCCCCATTTTCTTCTCTTGTGTTTGAATTCTTGTTGTTGGGGGTAGTGTGCACATCATTATATAGCCAGATTATTGTGCTAATAGTGCTGCCCATTCAGCTTGTCTAAATTTGATATAATATAATAAATTAGAATATATAACATAATATATAATATAACATAATATATAATATAATAAATATATAATATATAATATAATAAATTATAATATATAATAAATTATAATATATAATAAATTATAATATATAATAAATTATAATATATAATAAATTATAATATATAATAAATTATAATATATTATATAATAAATTATAATATATTATATAATAAATTATAATATATTATATAATAAATTATAATATATTATATAATAAATTATAATATATAACAAATTATATTATATAATGTAATATATTATATAATGTAATAAATTATAATGTATAATTTAACAAATTATAATGTACAATATAATAAATTATAATGTATAATATAATAAATTATAATGTATAATATAATAAACTATAATGTATCATATATAATATAATAAATTACAATATATTATATAATTTAATGAATTATAATGTATAATTTAATAAATTATAGTGTATAATATATAACATAATAAATTATAATATAATATATATTATAATTTATTATATTATATTATAATTTATTATTACCGGTATATAATTTGTTATGTTATCTATTTATTATAATTTTACTATGTTATATATTATGTTTTATAATTGTATTATGTTATATATTATAATTTATTATGTTATATATTATAATTTATTATGTTATATATTATAATTTATTATGATATATATTATATATTATAGTGTGTTTGTGGGATGAGACTGGCAATATATTGATATGGTTCACCCTCTGAGCTTTCACAATAGTCTTGCGACTATCAGGAACTGTTCACATACTAGGTTTTAGACCCCCTGGGAGGTAATCTAGTATTAATCACCATGACGGAGGCATCTGGGGTAATCGGATCTGGTCCTTTAGCAGATACATTCACCCCATGTCCAGTATGCAAACAGACACTGGACGAGGATAGCACGGTGTGCAGGGTTATGCTACTGTAGTAGTGGATATGGAAGACAATTGTCTCCTCCCTGCAAGTGCTCTGACCCTTGTTGCCGGTGCCCTCTGAGCTTAAAACCCCCCCTGGCAGCCTTCAAGCGGACCTAAAACCTTTAAGTCATATGAGCTACTAAGAAGGTTTTGAAAAAAAAAAATCCTCTGAGTTTTTAAACTCTGTCGGCAGCCATAGCCTCCTTCTGAGTCTTTAAACTCTGTCGGCAGCCCTCAAGTGGTCCTAAAACCTTTAGAGAGTCATTTAGAAGGATTGGCTACTAAAAGGTTTTTAACAAAAAGATTTATCCTCTAACTTGAAGAGGATGTTGTAGCTGCCATAGTCTCCCAGGAAGTTATACGTTGGCAGGATTTATCCAGTAGGGACTCGTATTCAGAAGTCCTCTACACAAGTGGGTGCTCAGTTAAGATGGATAAATGGTTTTGATTTCCTCGATTCTGGAGGATGTTGCAGAACATACGCATTTTTCTAATCTGATCACTAGGGAATGGCAGAAGTCAGGTTGTCTTCCGACCATTCCTAAAGTACTAGATACTATGTATCCCTTTCCTCCAGATCAGATTGTGGTGGACGCTCTGTGGCCAGGTCTTTTTAAAGATTTTGGTTATGCCATCCTCGGATAGTCTTTCTCCAAAGGATCCAGCGAAAAAGCGCGTGAATCAGGTGGCATGTCCTGCTTATTCTATAATGGGGTCGACCTTGCAGCCGGCCTGGGCTACATCTATAGCATTTTTGGGGAGCAGGAGGTTGTTAAAACAACTGGACTTGAAGACTCGTAGGGGTCATTCATGGAAGTCATACTCCCAGGTGATCAAGACCAGTTGGCTACAACAGGTATATGATACGGGCTATGGAGGATTGAGCAGGTTAAGTGCCACAAGCGTAGCTCTGGTGTTAGCCTTAAGGCGTGCTTTATGGCTTAAGGAATGGTCAGTTGACATAGCCTCCAAAAAAGAATGACAGGACTCCCCTTTGAGGTGGGGTGTCTGTTTGGGGAGTGCTTGGTTGACATGGTAAAGCATGCTGCTAGTGGTAAATCATCTAATCTGCCACAGAAGCCGAAGTCTAATACTGCTTACGCAGGGCCTCTAATACTCTGGGGTTCCGGTTTGAGGTTTGGCCTCTTCGGGATACCAAAGAGATTTTTGGAACAAGACAAAGTTCCAAATTAAGGCAATAGGTGTCTGGCAGAATAAAGCCAGACCCCCTTCAAAGCCTGTTCAGGCATGAAGGGACGCCCCCGCACTTACAGGTGTGGGGGGAACGCTTCTGCATTTTGCTCATATTTGGAGGCTTCATGTAACAGATATTTGGATACAGGAAGTTGTATCCTCAGGCTACAAAATCAAATTGGGAGCCAGACCCCCTTGGAGATTCTCTTGGTCAGGGGTATCCCGAATTCCGCAGAAAGCAGAAGCATTGAGATCTGCCGTATCTTGCCTTTTTAGAGATTGGAGTTGTTGATCCACAGTGAAGTTACTCCAGCCGGGTAGTATGTTTTCTCTAAGAAGTCAGGGTATACATATAATACCTTACTTAGACTATCTGTTGATATGGGCCCCATCATGTCAGTGGACCCAGAAGAATACACAGACTGTCTGATCGACATTGGATAATTGACTATCCAGTCGAATTCTTAAGTCAAATATCATATCATAGCTTCAAGAGTTATTCTTCTGGGACTGTCATTAGACATGTCTCATGCAAGAGAGTTTTTCCAACACAGAAGTGACTCTTACTTCAGGCCAGGGTACAGGGTCTCTTGTCTTGCTCTCACCCGACGATTCAGCAAGGAATGTCTGTTGGGCCTGATGGTATCTTGCTTGAGTCAGTACCTTTTGCACTGTTCACACATGACCCCTGCAGATGGAATTGCTCACAATCTGTGATCAAGACCCACACACTCTGAATCACTCTTTTTTGCATGACACCATCAACAAGGCAGTCTCTAGCCTGATCCTCAGCCTCTTCAGACTGGCAAATCCTCCCTTCCAGTACAGTGGAGGATCATCACCATGGATGCCAGTCTATCGGGTTGGGGGAGTGTCATGTAGTCGACAACGCTCCAGGGACAGTGGAGTCTGAAGGAGAGCAAACTCTCCATAAATATCCTGGAACTGGGAGTGATTCTATTGTATCTCAGACATTGGACATACCATCTGAAGGGGCATCCCGTCCGGATTCAAACAGATAATCGGATGGTGGTGGTATATATCAACCACTATGGGGGCACCTGAAGCAGTGAAGCCTTCATGGAAGTGAGCTGGTTTTTACTTTGGGCCGCGAAACAAGTTCATGCATTTCGGCTGTACACATACCTGGAGTGGACAACTTGCAGGCCGATCATATCAGCAGAACGGTCCTGCATCAGAGGGAATGGTCTATTAGTCAGGGTTTTTTTTTTCAATCCCTATGCATGCGCTGGGGGATTCCGGACATAGATCTCTTGTGCTTCACGACACAGTCGGAAGGTTACAAGGTTTGTGTTTCTCGGTCCAGGGATCCTCTAACTATAGCAACATATGTCCTGACTCTTCAGGGGTCAGCATTCAAGCTTCTTTATGCATTCCCTCCGATTCCACTCCTAGGGCGAGTACTAAAAAAGATAGCTCATGAGGGAGTCCCAACCATTCTGGTGGCTCCCTGGTAGCCAATAAGAAGCTGGTTCTCAGCCATAGTAAGGATGTCAGAGGGTAACTTGTGGGGGTTACCCGACGATCCAGATCTTCTCACGCAGGGGCCTCTAAGGCATCCCAATTCACATGTTCTGGTTTGGACGGCTTGGAAAGTGGGTTCTTCTGACATAGTCATGCAGACTATGATTCAGGCCAGGAAGAAGCCTTCATCAATGATCTTCTATAGAGTCTGGCAAGCATTATCGCTTGGTGCGAATCCAGAAGGTTCGCTGGTAGAATTCTTTTCTGTTCTTCCATAAATTTCCGCTAAACATGTATAGTGCAAAATGGGGAGGGGGGGGGGGGCGATAACCTGGTAACATCTTTAGGTAGGCAGCCACTGAAAGGGTTAAAGTACCCCTGTCACCTGTTATGACCCACCATGTACCGGTATGTACATTAACCTCAAAATGCACAGTTTTTTTGGAGCCTTTAAACCGGACCTTCAGCATGATTTATTGAAAAGCCCAAACCCTTAAATGATTCCCCAGCATCTAAAGTTAATATATTTTAAGTTTTTAGTCACTTACTTATTATTCTTTCCCCCACTGGGCTGCAACTCTGTTCAGTACTTTGGGATACGGGCGCTGCCATCTTGACTCAGAAGCATCACACTTACTGAGGAGAGAAGAGTGGGATAAAGTGCAGGGGGGTGGGTTATAGCTGTGCTTTGCTCAGCCAGAGCAGAGCTGAGGTCAGGAAAAGGTCAGCAATCCCAGAAAGCAGAGCAGCACAGTCAGAAGGCACTTCCTGTTTGCAGACTGCCTGACATTCCATGAGCCGCCATCTTGGATGTTTAAAGGCTCATAACATGCAGTAGATGCAGGTAGGATGATTTTTAATGTGGGCAATCTATATGTACAGGGTGTGGGAAAATATAAGATAGACTCATATTCAGAGTGAAGGACCGCTTTAACTGCCAACCTGAGCCTGCCTGGTGAAATATTGTTGAAAGTGTAAGGACTGTTTTCTTATGGGGTTTTGATTACTTCATATTCTTGCCTCATGTAATGTTAAATCTGTCATTGGATAAGACTTTTGGGAGGGAGTGCCTTAAAAAGTGGACTTAAGACTATGTATGGAGTCCAATAATTTCTATGCCCCTCTGTGTAAAACCCCTTGGATCGCCATTGGACCGAAGAGAGGGGAGTTTACAGGGCGAACAGCGAGGTTTCACAAAGCGGGGTGCCCCAGGTGGACGGACCAACCCAAGATGGTGAAAATCTCATTTTAGTCCACTTTAAAGCAGTTATTCTACTAAAACTTTGTCTGGTGTTAACTGAGTGTTCTCTAATTGTGTTTGTCCCTTTGTCTAGTGGATCGCGAGAGTTGCTTGATGAAGGTGGAAACCAGTCCCTGTCTGACCCTGACTCCCCAGTCCCGACGTGCATGCCTTTTTCTTGGTTTGGTGAAAGCCATAGAGAATCTTCTAGTGGCAGTCTGAATTTTCCCCACAGCGGCGGCGATCTGTCTTCCGAGCAGGAAAGAGGCCAGAACAAGGTACATACTCCATATTCCTTTATGTGCATTACTTTACTGAGGACTCTCATAGCTCTCCTACTCCTTAGTGCCAGGTACTGTACAGGTACTGTGTTGCTCCTCCATTGCAGCTGCTAGTAGTGTTAGTAAAATTAATGTTTATACCATTTACTATGGGTTACCGTGACAAATGGAGCTTTGCCAATCATTGCTTTGGATGGAATTTTTAGGAATTTTTACTTTTGACCTCCTATTTAAAAGACTGCAGATACTAAACGCAGTGATATTTTCTTGGATAGGGTTGGGAGGGGAGTTAAGGTATGTGTCTTGTGGAAGTTCTGCTTCATCTAGTACCTGCGGGGACAAGCAGGATATTAATCTTACAAATCAATTCAATTCATGCGTGTTGCTGGTACAGAAACAGGTACAGAGTTGTAGAAGTGTCTTGATTCAGAGTCGCACCAGCCTATTTTTGTGATAGGAGCCTAACTGGTGGCGCATGCACCGAAGTCTGTTGCAGTCATGAGTCATCCTAAGGACGGGATTATTTACCATTTTGATGTAACTGGGCTCCAAAGTACATTTAATGACCTGGATATTTATCCAGCCTTGTGTTTTTTCCATTTTTTTCTCTTCACAGAATTGTCCCTCCTCCTAAATGCTTATTTCCGCTCCTGGGTCCCCCTTGTCAGCTGGCGCTTGCCCCTTTGCTTCCGGGTCCCTTGTCAGCTGGCGCTTGCCCCTTTGCTCCCGGGTCCCTTGTCAGCTGGCGCTTGCCCCTTTGCTCCCGGGTCCCTTGTCAGCTGGCGCTCGCCCCTTTGCTTCCGGGTCCCTTGTCGGCTGGAGCTCGCTCCTTTGCTCCCGGGTCCCTTGTCGGCTGGCGCTCGCCCCTTTGCTCCCGGGTCCCTTGTTGGCTGGCGCTCGCCCCTTTGCTCCCGGTTCCCTTGTCGGCTGGCGCTCGCCCCTTTGCTCCCGGTTCCCTTGTCGGCTGGCTCTCGCCCCTTTGCTCCCGGTTCCCTTGTCGGCTGGCGCTCGCCCCTTTGCTCCCGGTTCCCTTGTCGGCTGGCGCTCGCCCCTTTGCTCCCGGTTCCCTCGTCGGCTGGCGCTCGCCCCTTTGCTCCCGGTTCCCTCGTCGGCTGGCGCTCGCCCCTTTGCCCCTGGGTCCCTTGTCGGCTGGCGCTCGCCCCTTTGCCCCTGGGTCCCTTTTCGGCTGGGGCTCGCCCCTTTGCCCCTGGGTCCCTTGTCGGCTGGTGCTCGCCCCTTTACTCCTGGGTCCCTTGTCGGCTGGCGCTCGCCCCTTTGCTCCCGGGTCCCTTGTCAGCTGGCGCTCGCCCCTTTGCTCCCGGGTCCCTTGTCAGCTGGCGCTCGCCCCTTTGCTCCCAGATCCCTTGTCGGCTGGCGCTCGCCCCTTTGCCCCTGGGTCCCTTGTCGGCTGGTGCTCGCCCCTTTGCTCCCGGGTCCCTTGTCGGCTGGTGCTCGCCCCTTTGCTCCCAGGTCCCTTGTCGGCTGGTGCTCGCCCCTTTACTCCTGGGTCCCTTGTCGGCTGGCGCTCGCCCCTTTGCTCCCGGGTCCCTTGTCAGCTGGCGCTCGCCCCTTTGCTCCCGGGTCCCTTGTCAGCTGGCGCTCGCCCCTTTGCTCCCGAGTCCCTTGTCAGCTGGCGCTCGCCCCTCTGCTCCTGGGTCCTTAATCTTTTTAGGGAATGTATTTAAAATATAACTAGTTGCAGGGCTTGTGTGCAGGGTGGATTTGATTTAAATCTAACTGATTTAAATCACGATTTAAATCACTAGTCAGTAAGGCTTGATTTAAATCAGTGATTTAAATCAAAGTTTCTACCTAAACTAGTTCTTGATATTTTACATGCAAGTAGATGAAGATTTTTAGAATCACTTTTTATATTACTTTTTTCTCCCCAGTTTAATGGGTTAATCATTCATATTTGGACACCACTGTTCTGTTGTACTTAGGAAGGAGAAAAATAATCCTGACCTTAATAACAATTTAAATAGATTTATTCAACTGAAACAATAACATTACAGCATAAGTTATTTGCTTAAACAAACATCCATGTTTTGTTAACTAATTTGGCTAAACAAAATATATATATATTTTAAGAAACTTAGACTGTCAGCCCAGCCGACACATGAAAAACTTAAATCCTACTGTCCCTGCTGTCCTCTGTAGCTCACTAGTCATAGGTTTGTAGAACAATAGGATTAAGGTCTTTTTCTCAACTCTGTTCATGTTGTAACATTTTTGCTGTGAAGAAGAGGCTGGGACCTCTGCGGAGTCAAATTCAGTTTTGAGAACTGCGTAAGTAAAGCGAGCGTCTGTGATAATATAGGAGAGAAACTGCCCACTAATCCTACAGAAACCTCTGGAAGAGCATGGCATTGTGAATGTTACACATATACAGCCTTTATTCTACTGAGTTAAACAACTCTGCTTTATCTCATGATGGAAGAACCTTTGGATGGTAAAATATTTTCCTCAAAAAACAGTTTATTGAAAAAAAATCTGATTTAAATAAAAAAAATCTGATTTAAATAAAAAAAATCTGATTTAAATAAAAAAAATCTGATTTAAATAAAAAAAATCCGATTTAAATAAAAAAATCCGATTTTTTTTTTTTTTTTATTTTTTAAAAAAAAAACATTGATTTTTATCCACCCTGCTTGTGTGTATATAATTATAGCAACCTTGTTTTAGCTGTGTGACGTTCTTATGTGTGCAGAGATCCACACCCATGTTGGCCTTGCACTGAAGCCTGTTAGGGGCACAGATAATACCTTGTTATTTCTACTTGTTTTCAGAGTAGAATTGTCATAGATGATTCATACAGTTGCCACCCCGGCTCTGACCTCTCGGGGTTGGTGGCAGAGCACTCTTTGTCTGGGCGCTCGCACACTTTCACCTTCTCTTCCAATGAGGTGAGTTCCTTGGTGTGCTCTTCATGGTGTCAGTGTCGTGTGGGTGTTTCATGTAACTGCATGTCTGTAGTGCCATCATAGGTTAGAAAACTGGAAACTATAGTACAATGGAACTCATTCAAGTGAACTATTAATAACATTTGCAATTTGTTTTTTGAATGTGACCTGACCATGAGTTCCTGAATCTTTCCATTGTGCCCCCTTTGACTTGCACTGGTACAGGGGGTTGCCAGGAACCATCTCAGCATTCATGACCATGTGTTCATGAGAGACAGAGAGCTGAAATAAAGGGGTGCGGTGGGCTATGCATCAGCCATTTTATATAAACCTGGCGCTGATGCATTTATCAGATGGGATCACTCCACAGGCAGTGCATGCACCATAGGTAACCAGAAAGGTAATGTTCCATGCAAACTGAGGTGGGTTCAAATCTGGATGCCCCACAGAGAGGGAGATCACCAAATATTCTAGACTCTTCAAAGTCATATTAGGCTTTTGGGCTGGGCAGGGATTTAATTTTTTTTAACTTCCTCTTTAACTTACAGATTGCAGTTTGAGGCAGATGCATACAAAACTTATAAAACATAAAAAAGCTTATAAATGTTATTAATAGTTTCCTAAATGCGGCAGTTTGTGTTTAAGTTGTGGTTGGGCTTTCCCACTTACATGTGTCCAAAATGTTTTCTGTGCCCAATAAGAGAGGGAAAAAAATATATATTTATATTTATTATAACGAACCAAGTACTTTGTGTGTATTTATATTGGTGTATGTATCTCTGTATTGGGAGTGATATTACGTTTCTCTGTCGACTAAGCATTAACCCTGGGTAGGGCGCTGACCATGTCCAGCCCTGGGCACCATGTACCTGTCCAGACCCAAGTGTGCTAGACGTGGACTGGCAAGCGGCCTGTGAGCCACACAACTGGGAAATGTGTGCCACATGTGCCTCCCGAGCTGCAGGTCGGGGATCTGTGGTCTTTATTTTACTTCATATTTAAAATGTTTGTCCTTGTTCAGTTTAAGTAACCTGGAGTCAGGATTTTGGGATACCTCCTGCCTTTTGTGTTTGGCCATTTATGTAATATAATATAATATATATTTTTAAAGACCTTAGCTTTCCTGCCTGCTTGGTGTAACCCCCCCCCCCTCCACCTAGTAATAAAAACACTCTGAAAAGCAAAATAAACCGCATCAATAGATTCCAAATTGAGACAGCAAGATTCCTCTCCTGCTTGTGTCTCCCCCTCCCTTGGAATGTGTTCAGTCAGTATCGTATAGCAGAAATTGTATTGGAATATTCTGAGACAGGCTGTGATACCAACACCAGCCCCCTGGTAGGAGGGATAGGGGGACCCCCTCTTCTGGGGCCTATAAGCATGGCTGGCAAGACTGACCAGAGACACGCGAATCTTGCCATCAAGAGTGACACATGCTCACTTTTAACATCTAAGGAGGAGACCAGGAACCATGTGAGGACTGACAGACAATTGATTTGTTCGAACCGCAGCCCAGGCAGACTTAAGTATTTTTCCCCTTGTTTATCTTTAATTGCTATCTCTTGCTTTTTATCTTATTTACTATGTTTTATAGTTCTGTTTTATCACCTTGCACCGTTATTCTTGTTGTTTTTGTGTTTTTCTGTTTTTTTTTTTTTTTTTTTTTAAATATATAGATAAATTCTGAAAGTAAAGCAGAGGGTCACTGATGCTTTGAATTAAGGATCTAAAAAGCTCGTTCTGAAGAGCCTGGCTACATTACTTGCCTAGAACGCTCGATTGCCCCCTGCCTGCAAGTGGTTGTGGGTTGATCGATTTTGTTCGACTTGATTGTGTTGTATTTGGCTTATATAGAGGCGAACACTGTTTGTGTTCTGGTGGCAGCATTTTATAGCCACGCATGTTGCCAATGCACATGACACACGTGGAGTATGATTGGCCAGTTTGATAAGATGAACGATCAAGAGGTCTGATCAACCCGTGCAATTGCCAAAGTAGGTCGATGTTATTACACTGTAATACTAAAGGCATCAACTATATCAGGCTTGCCCTTATACTTCAACTATATCTGTACCAAAGGAGCCCGTGAATGTGCTACTGCTTCAAGTGAGGCTGAGTCACGAACCTTATGCTGTATAACAGGGCTCCCCAAATGTTTATATCATGAGAGCCACATTTAGCGAGATTTAGAGATTTGACTATTTGGCTATCCATTTATGTCAAGAGAGGCTTCCAGCCATCTAACTCTTAATAAAATCATTTAAATTCAATGAAGTGTTTAAAGCAGAACAAACCCAGATTCTTGACTATCCCAGGTTTTGCTCTATGCCGCACTGTGTGAAACGCCCCAGATCGGCCAGAACTCGCCTCTTCCCAATCCTACAGCGCATCCATGGTCTCTCATCCAATCAGATCTGTTTGTTGTGCATATTAACCCTTTCAGTGTCAAGCCCGTAGTTTCTACGTGCTTGCTTCCACTCCACTTAAGTGCCAAGCACGTAGAAACTACGGGCTTGGCATTTACCCCAAACAGTTAAAAATAAATACAAATTAAACACTTACCTCTGGTATCCCTGGGAAGCTGGGGGTCTCCTCTTTCTGGGGGGGGCATCCGATCGCCCCCCCGACGTCCTCCGTCTTCAGGGGGGGGCCCGAAACCGGCCGCCCCCCCCCCCCCCCCGTTTTCCCCGCGCTCAGCTTCATTGAAGAAAAAAAAAAAGCGCCACTGACTCACCTCCTCGCCCGATCCCCGGCCCGCCGTCTTCTCTTCACCAGGGGGGGGTCCGATCCCCCCCCTGGGCTCGGCAGGCTTCGGTGAGGACCCTCTTCCGGGTCCTCACCGCTCGTAATGGCGGCGATGGCCGCCGCCTCTAATGGGAGGCGGCGGCCCCGCCTTTTGTGGGAGGAGCGGGATGACGTCATCCCGCTCCTCCTATACCCTCACCGAGCACCGGCATCTGTCAGATGCCGGTGGTGATCGGTGCAGAGCGGGTGAGAGGAGAGGAGGCTCCGATCGGAGCCTCCTCTCCTCTCATCCGCCCTGCGCCGATCACTATCGGCATCTGACAGATGCCGGCGGTGAGAGAGCGGCGCGGGACAGCGACGTGGGACCCAGGATTGGAGGTGGTGATCGGTGCAGAGCGGGTGAGAGGAGAGGAGGCTCCGATCGGAGCCTCCTCTCCTCTCATCCGCCCTGCGCCGATCACTATCGGCATCTGACAGATGCCGGCGGTGAGAGAGCGGCGCGGGACAGCGACGTGGGACCCAGGATTGGAGGTGAGTATAGTGTAAAAAAAAAAATAATAAATGTCATTTTTTAAAAATTTGTGTCTGTGTTTTTATTTTTTACTGTTAACCCCTTGTGAACTGGTAAGGGGTCCATGACCCCTATACCAGTTCACAAGGCTGGGGGGATGGCAAGTCACCTGCGCTAGCGGGTGGCTTGCCATTAACCCCCGGCACCCCCATTACCTGCCTCCCCAAAGGCCAGGGGGGGGCAGAAGAGCCCGGGCCCACGGGCTATGCGGGCTTTGTAGCCTGCAGGGCCAGGGGCCACAAAAGCTGGCCCCTGCGCCCTGTTTCTACAAGCCCTGCATAGCTGGTCCCGGGCTGGTTACTTCGGGTAAGGGGGACCCCATGTCGTTTTTTTTTTTGGATTTTTAAGGGTTTTTAACCCTTAAAAATCCAAAAAAAAAATGGGGTCCCCCTCCCCTGGGAGGGGGGACCCTATGTCATTTTTTTTCCCGATTTAACCCTTTGTAGTGTGGATGGTAGTTGTATTTTATTTGTAAATGTTAAAAATTACTTGTTTCAGTTAGGGGGGTCTCCTGGGCAAGAATGGGGGGGCTACCGATAAATATGTGGTACCGTTCTAATCGGTAGAAATGGGGCTTTCACATGCAATATGGTTTTCTTTAATAAAATACATTTTTTTATGTAAAATAAAGGAGGCAATTTTCTAAAAAAAATTTTTATTTTTATTTTTTTTTTTTACTTAATAATATTGTAAAAAACAGAATAAAATTTACAAACAAGACATTTCATGTTAAAGCCTAAACTCTGCTGCAAAAAATATATTTATATAATTTTCCTGAAAATTCCAGCAAAAATGTCGCAAAACATGGCGCAAAATGGGGAAAAAATGACCTGTCAACAGAGGGTGACAAAATCTCAAGTAGGCTGGCAATTAAAAGGGTTAATAGTACCTCTGCATGTTGGGTATTGTTCTGTTCGGGGGACTCTGCGCTTTCAGACTTAGCTTGTTTTTTCTGGTTTGCATATTTATATTTTAGGAAAAGGTGTTTTTTATTCAGCTTTTTTATAATTTTTTTAGGGAAACCCTGTGCAACCAAAGAATTCTTTGAGGGATTAATTCCAGAAAGATGAGCCCACTACAACAAGCTGGGTACGCTTAGAAAGCTTAACATGTGTACTTTTAGGGAATATATGGTTTATGGGGGATATTCCAAATGTAAAGGGTTGTTTTGGTTGAAAAATCGCAAGGTGCGCACTTTGTCTGCAGAGCTGAAATTTTCAAGAAAAATTACCGTTATGCGCACGCTTTACTTTGGGGTGTTTGGCAACTCTTCCCTTGACAGTAGCTATGCATGTTGGGTATTGTTCTGTTCGGGGGATGTTGTTTTTTCAGATTATACTTGTTTTTTCTTGTTTGTAAATAGTTTTTTTAGGAAAATGTGGCTTTGATTCTGCTTTTTTATCCTTTTTTAGGGAAACTCTTTGCAACCAAAGAATACATTGAGGGATTACTTCCAGAAAACTGTGGCCACATCAACAAGCCTGGTACACCTAGAAAGCTTGAGGTGCGTACTTCCAGAGAATATATAGTTTGTTGGGGGTATTTTAAATGTAAAGGGTTGTTTTTCTGGAAAAACTGCAAGGTGCGCATAGCGCATATCACAGTTGTATTTTTTCTGAAAATCCCCTAAAGCGCTGTTTCAGTTTGGGGGAGTCTCCTGGGCAGGAAAGGGTGTCTACCTATACATATGTGGTATCGCTGTAACCGGGAGAAATTGGGATTTCACACGCAATAAGATTTTATTGACAAACTTACATTTTTTATTACAAAAAAAACTACAAATTGTAAAAAATAGATTTTTTTTTATTTTTTTGCACATATTTCACCCAAGAATATTGAGAATACACCTAAAAAATGACAAACAAGACATTTCATGTTAAAGCCCAGACTCTGCTGAAAAAAACAATATATAATTTTCCTGGGAAATCCCTGGAAATCCCTTCAAAAATCACATATGAACATGGGGAGCGCAAAATAGTGCAAAATGGTCTGGCACCAAGGGTGACGAAAACTTCAGGTAGGCTGGCAGCTAAAGGGTTAAATGTTTGCCATAACCTCTTGTTTATGCGAATTGGAGTGACAGCGGGTGCACCCCCTGCCTATCTGAGGCACATGATACAGGGGATGTGGTCGGCAGTTTTGCATCGGTGAGGGAGCCCATAAGCAGGTTAGGGTTGTGGCACCCTAGGGGCGGGATTCACATAGCAGGGCATCCTGATTTTGGATTGTCCCGGGGGAAGGCCAGCATCCGACCCTACAATATTTTAGATTTCAGGGCCGTGGCTTGAGGATTTTGTTGCGCATTAACATATAACAGTTTGTTATTTTCTGGGGTACTAGAGGGGCCTATGTTCCTCCCTGTCTATGATCTTCCCTGTCCATAAAATACTTCACGGAAGTGGATCCCCCAGCCCCAAAGTGATTAAACGGCAGATATGGGCAGGCAGAGAGGCATGCTGGCTTACTGCACTCGAATTTACAGCTTCAGTCCTCTGCTTCCCAGGAAGGTGGAATGGGAAACAAAAAGTATGGCACTGGATGCTGCCACAACTTGGCAAGTTTCTCTACCTGCTGAATCCGCATTAACCCCTGCCTGGCACGGACAATGCCCAGCCCAGGAAAGCCATGTACCTCCCAAGCCTCAACAGTGAGTAGAACTCTACAAGTGTTCTAGTCCAGCATACAGGTCCCAGGCCACACAGCAAGGGGTGGTGAGCCACATGTGGCTCCCGAGTTACAGGTTGGCCATTAAAAGCAGACAGATGCCTTCGAGGATGAATATATTTAAGGTGAACTTTCAAGAAAACTTCTCTTGTTTGGGGCAGCGTAATGTCTAACGAAGAGAAGTTTTCTCAAAAGCTTACATTACATATACTGTACTCCACTTTGAAAAGTACCTCCCTATTTTTTAGCTTTCCAAGAAACCCCAAGGCATTACCATCCATTGATCAAAGGGAGAGGTAATCTCGGTTTATGGCCGCCAAATGTGTCCCCCCTCAACATCAGATGTTCCAAACCTCAGGACAGTGCTAATGGCATTAAAGATCTGAGCATGATCTGAGCGTGTGTTAGGACAGCCTGGCTATTCATCCAGTGACCACGTATGACTGTTCCCTGTGTAATTCTGGACTTGTTTCTTCCGGTTGTCAGTGCAAGAAATTTTAGAGGATAATTTTGTCACTTTAGTTGCCTTGCATTTTGAATATAGATTATTATATGGGTATATTCCATTTCTGTCCATTTTTTTTTCTCCAAACATAATTCTTCTGATAACTGCCCATAGGTTATGCATATAAAGTGTGTTGCTGGGAAGCTTAGTGGAGCCTGCAGCCCTTCCAGATGAAGAGAATGACCAAATAAACTCAGTTAGGAAGGCTAGCAGGATGAGAGCCAAGAATTTGAAGATGATGGGAGAAAAAGACTGTTGCCGTGTTGTTTGTTTTTTTTTTTATGTGTAGACTTTGCAGCAGCAAAGCTATTCAGGAATAACTAATGCCTGTTAAAGCGACCCCAATTAAACGATAATCTCTGCATGGAAATGGTCGCTGCAATCAAACGGTCGGCCACTGTATCAGATCTGCCCCTTCTGCCGGATCTGCTCACTCAGGGTCCACTGCTCTACCCCAATTTACCAACGCTGGCTTTGACGGCGTGGCTGCTGAAACCTCCATCTTGAAGGAGGAAGGTCTTTCTGATGCTGTCATTCAGACTCTGGTTAGGGCTAGAAAGAAGTCTTCCTCCTCTTCCTCCTTTTGAGGATGGGTATTATTAAAATGGGTATTATAAGTATGTCACACACCCCGCCCTTTGGTATTCTGGATCCTTTCTATGGTGAACCTTTCTTACTGTTACTGGTTATTTTGGCTCTTCCTGGTCTGAATGAGTGGGAGGTACCAGGTATTTATGGACCGGGAGGGGCTCACTTTTTTTCATGACATCTCTGCAAGATCGCCCTCTACAGGTCGGTATAACCCAAGTGTAATGACTATCTGAAGCGGGGTGTGTGACATACTTATAATACCCATTTTCCAGGTGAGTAATCACAAAATGGTATTTTTAGGTGGCTATTAGTGGCATACCCCATTTTTTTTTCAGTTCTAGATTTGGCTTTTATTCATTGCTAAGTGGGTCCAGATTTATTGCCAACAGGTATCTGGCAAATGTGTCTTAGGTCTCTTTCACCCTTTCACCGTGCTTTCACTGCATTTGCACAATTGTGTGCTACACAGTGCCTTTGAGTAGGTGCAGGGCCAACATGACATGCCGCCCTGTACTGTGCAGTTGTTTCATGTCTCCTAGTGGCGCAAGTACATGTAACGCAAGGGAGCAGAGGACGGATAGGCAGCCGTAGCGGCAGGACCGATATTCTTCTCCTGTCTGGCACTGCAGCAGCCACACTCTTGGGTTCTTCACTCCTCTGCTCCAGCAAGGAACCAATGAGGGACCCCAAGAAGCTGCCTGCAGCAGTGCCGGACCAGAAGACACTGGTGATGGTGGTGGGGAGTATGGCCCTTCAGCTCACCGCAGGTAAAGGGCAACACATGCACTTTACCTGTGATGCTTATAGACTTCTATAGGGTGTGTTGTATTTGTGCTGCATGCAGTGATGTGAATGGGCTTTGTTATTTTGCTGTTTTATTTTCAGTTATCTCAAGTACCATCCAATACATATTTCCACAGGAGGGTGTAGGTCTGCTTTAAAGAAGACCTATACAGTATGTACTTCACTTATAGCAAAGGTTGCAAACTCTTCTGCTAGCAATGCCATAATAAGATGCTACATCTTTGATGTCCGATAGCATCCTGTTGGAGAAGCAGAAGTGAGCAGTATCTTGGATGCTGGTTTGCCAGGTGTAGTAACAAAATAGCCAGGTGCACCAATGAGACGGGTTTTCTTTTTTGGCTACCAGTAGATGATGTCTTGTACTATAGAACCAGTCTTCCTATACAGTAGTAGACCTCGACTCCCCTTCATTGGGTTGTCTGTGCTTACAGTGAACCCATACTCCCAACTGGACAAAGAATCCCAACTCATGCCACCCCTATTGTAGCTGCCCCCCCGAGAACTAGTGGTCCTAGAATTTCTGGTTTGGAAACACTGGTCCAATATATTTATTGGTGCGGGGGGGGGTCCAGCCTTTCCTTGGCCTCTACTGTTCCCCACCCTCAACTTCATCGGCAATGGTGTGGGAGGGAGACTTGTTTTAGGAAACCTCATGAATATCAAACAGCAAGCCAAGCAATACTTGGAAGCAACTGGTTGGCACTAGTTCTTTTTTTACAGACCAATGAGAGCTACTGCCAAAAAGTATATCTATAGTAATAATATTAAATCAGGGCAAGTGGACTTGCTGTTTTTTATTTTCGTATACGTTTATCTATTTCTCTGACTGACTTATTTAATTCGCTCTGAATTGAGAAAGCCAGTTGGATGATTAAGTGCAGTTGCTGTGATTTATTCTTACAGACATACCATGACCTGGATGAGTAAGAACCTTCAGACCCACTTCCAAAAAGAATTGGAGGCCATTAGACATGCTGAAGAGTTGGGTGTATTTCCAATCTCCCTTGTACTGATGTGAAAACCCCAATTCTGAGTCCCCTAAAATAGGCTGGGTATCCCCTCTATCCTGCACCCCCGCATTTTCTAGCTATTGAGGGTACATTTTAAAAGAGTGGAACTGAGCATTGTTTTTTGTATTCTGTGCAGTGGCAGTTATTGGATTGTTACTTGTACTCGATGTTTAGGCACAGTCACCAATCGCTTTCCTTATTGCAGGCTCTAGAAGATGATGTCGCCACGAGCGGGAAACAAAACCAGTGGCACAGCCGTCCCGTGTCTGACTGGAGCGCCCAGCAAGTGTGTCACTGGTTAATGGGAATGAACATGGAGCAATACATTGGCGAGTTCACTGCAAAGAATGTTGACGGGCAGCAGTTAATGCTACTGGACAGTGACAGGCTAAAGGCAAGTACAATTTGAAAAATAATGTGAAACCAAATAACGGTTCCATCAGGCAAATACAGTTTTTTTGCAAAATATCTCTTTAGAATAAAAAAAAAGGATTTAAAGATCATTTAGAGTAGTTAAAATATTGTATAAGCAATGTTAGGCTTTGAGGGATTAAAAACTACCTAAAGCAAGGGAGGCTAGTAAGGGTCATCCCAATTTAAAACCAAGCCAGTTGAGCTATATACTTGCCGTCTTCCTAGATCAAGTGATTCCACTGAGCATAAGGCATCACTTGCGCTGCGCACCCTGTGAGTCTATTGCTTTACAGGAGGTGGTTTTATGGACTTAAAGCAGACCTTCACCCTAGATAAGAGCCTATCTTATATGTTTCTCTCAACCTGTACATACAGATTGCTCACATTAAAAATCATTTTACCTGCATCTATTGCATTTTCTGAGACTTTAAACATCCAAGATGGCAGCTCATGGACGTGCAGGCTGCCTGCAAACAGGAAGTCCTCTCACTGTGCTGCTCTGCATTCTGGGATTGCTGACCTTTTTCCAAGTATACCGCACCTCCTGTTCCAGTAAATTCCTTACATTTGGGATATCCGCCACAAGGTGGTGCAGAGGACTGCAGAAAGACTTGTGACCACTCCCGGCCCCTTAAATAGCCAGGAACCTCCCACTAATTCCCAGTCTCTGTCTGCAATCTGGACTGCGAAGATGAAGATGGCTCTCTTCTGCGCAGGGAGTGGGCTTTGCCTAGGGCCCTGCAGGCTTATTTCCACCCGTTCCGGACCCACTGCCTCCCAGCCACGGCTGACGGTTTGGGTGAAGGTAGGACAGCACTAGGGTCAGGTGCTGAAGGAGCGTTGCTTCGGTCCTCAAGACCCTGTACCAAAGGGTAGTCGGCGACAGGCTTTTTATGGTGAGCCTCATTGGGATGCCCCCAGCCCCTTTCTCTCGGGATATTTATCCCTCCTCCCTCCCTCCTTTTCACTCTATTGGTTGTGCAGGACCCCCTCATTGCATTCCGCGTAATCGGCAGGGGACGCCCAGGGAGTACACTCTTGTGCTTTTACTACTGTGTTTTTGTCACTTGTGTTTGGGGTGTGTGTGGAGGCCGTTGTGCGGCGCTCCACGGTGGTTGGCGCTTTTACTGTCTTTTTGTTTAACTGTCATGTATCTGTCGCGCGTCACGTGATCTTGTTGTCGCGCTCTTCGGGGGGGGCGGGTACCGCGGTTTGACGCTGCAACGCGGTTGGTGATCGGCTTATCTGTGCGCTTGCCGGCTTGGTCCGTGAGTCCATTACGGGTTTTTTTTTTATCTTTGGTTTATTATTGTATGGCTAGGGATGCTTATGGTGTACATTGTGTCTTGCAGGTGGGTCCCTTGACTGTGGCTCTCTCGGCCCTGCCTATTGCCAATCTCCCAGTTCCCCTAGTGGGTTTTGGGGGGCATCCCAAATAGGGTGGCTGTTTAGCTGTGTCCTTGTTCTGATTATTGTGCATACGTTTGTAAAAATCACCATATGGAGGCTTCTGGGGATAATGTGCTTGGGGTTCCTTCGGGACAAGCCCGGCTGTGTGTTGCGTGTGGGGTATCCCCTATAATTGAAGATGTCAGGGTATGTGTAATCTGCGCCCAGCAGTTACTTGCGCTGCAGTCTGGGTCGCCTGCTACGGGCCCTGGTGCGGCGCCTCCTTTGGCCTCACCTACCCCCCCACGCTTGCATTTGACCCCCAGCGAGGGGCATACTAGCGGTGAGTCTCAATCGGATTTGGCTGCATGGGTGGCCAGCATTGAAAAGCATATTACTGGGTCGAGCCCGCATAAGGCTTCTGCCAAGAAGCGGCATCTATCCCCCGCTGTTTCCCTCTTCCCTGTTAAGGCTGAGGAATTTTTTGACATCTCGGGTTATGGTCCCCTTGAGGAGGGGGAACTATTCTCTGATTCAGAATCATCTGAGGAGCAACCTAGGGTGTATGGTGATACCGGGTCTCCTTTTGGAGAAGACCTATGGTCCTCAGATGACACTGATAGGTTGTTGTTTCACATTTTTGAAGTGCTTTGTATTTCCCCTCCTGCAGTGGCTCCGCAGCAGCAGGGTGAGCTTTTTCATAAGTGAAGCCACGCTTGGAGTTGCCTGAACAGACTCCTTTTAATAATCTGGTGCTCAAGGAATGGGAACGGCCTAGCAAGCTGCCAGGGGTGCCTAAGAGTTGGGAGAAGAGGTATCCCTTTCCTGATGATGTGATTAAGCGTTGGTCATGTCCTCCCGAGGTGGACGCTCCTGTTCTGGGGTTGTCAAATACATCTGTCATGCATTCTCCTGACACTACTACCCTGCGGGATGGTGAGGACCGGCGCATGGACGAGCTGGCTTGTCATGCCTTTGCCTGTGTGGGGACGGCGCTGCGCCCGGTTTGTGCCTCTGCCATTACAGCTATTGCTATTAAAGGGCTGCTTAAGAGTCTCTTAGCTGGGGCCTCTGATGTTGTTGGAGGAGAAGAGTATAGATCTTTCCTGCTTTGCTATGAATTTGTTACATATGTTCTATCTGCTATGGATGATGTCATTAGAATGTGTGGGAGGACGTCTGCTCTGTTGGTGGCTATACGTCACTCTGGCTGCGTCAGTGGGTAGCTGATAACGCTGCTAAGAAGGCTCTCACTGGTTTTCCCTTTAAGGGGATGCGCCTCTTTGGTGAACGCTTGGACTTGTTTGCCAGGGGTGGTAGGTTACCTCAACGTAGGAGGCCGTCTCGGCCCTTTCAGGGGACTGGTGCCTCTCTCCCCTCCTTACGCGCTTCCAGGGCTGGTCGAGGAGCTTCCTTTGCTGGAGCACGTGGAGATTATTGGGGCAGGGGCAGAGGACGTGGCCGCCCCGGCCTCTCCTGGGGTCACAAGCCCAAATCCTCCCCCAAGCCCCCTCAGGGGGAACGGCTTCGGCTCTTTGCTCACGTCTGGAGGCTACGTGTAGCAGACCGATGGATTCAGGAGGTGGTGTCCTCTGGATACAAGATAGAGTTTGCAGCCTGGCCACCCCCAAGATTCCTCAGATCCCGGATGGCTCAACCCCCCGGTCAGCTCAGGGCCTGCGTCTTCCGGTCCAAAACCTTCTGGAGTTGGGGGTCATCTGCCCTGTACATTTCAGGGAAAGGGGCAGAGGCTTCTATTCCAATCTCTTCACTGTCCCCAAAAAGGACGGGTCCCTCAGGCCCATCTTGGATTTAAAGTGTCTCAACAAGTTTGTCAGATTCAAGCATTTTCGCATGGAGACGCTGCGCTCAGAAGTCAATTCACTGCGCCCAGGCGACTTTATGACCTCTGTAGACATTAACTTCATGTACCAATCTTTCCAGGTCATCAGAAATTCCTCAGGTTTGCTCTGGGAGATCAGCATTATCATTTTGTGGCACTGCCCTTCGGTATCACCTCTGCTCCCAGGGTATTCACCAAGGTGCTGGCGGGCCTGATGGCTCTGCTGAAAGCTCAGGGCATTTGCATTCTTCCTTATTTGGACAACATTCTGATCTCGTCCCAGTCCTTCCATCAGGCCGGGCTGGATACCCAGGTGGTGGTGACCACACTAGAGTCATTCAGCTGGGTGATCAACCATCCCAAGTCTTCTCTGTTCCTGTCTCTGGTGAGGTCCTTTCTGGGCCTGATGCTGGATACATCTCGGGTCCAGCTGTTTCTCCCTCAGCAGAAGGTGGAGAATCTTCAAGCTCAGGCCCAATTACTACTGTCTTGCCCGCATCCCTCCATTCGGCAGGGGGTGCAGCTGGTGGGGACTGATGGTGTCCAGTTTCGAAGCGGTTCCCTATGCTCAGTTTCACATGAGACCTCTTCAGCTTCACCTACTGTCGGTATGGGATCGGGACCCTGTGTCCCTGGATCAGGAGTTTTTCTGTCCCCCCTGACCAGACGGTCCCTCTTGTGGTGGCTGGACTCAAGGAATCTCTTGGTGGGCAGGACCTGTCACTACAGATGCCTGTCTGACAGGTTGGGGGGGGCTTCTGGAAGTCCTTGAAATTCCGGGGTCAGTGCGGCCCTCAGGAGGCCCATACTCCTATCAACATTCTGGAACTGAGGGCGGTGAGGTTGGTTCTCCCACAATTGACCCCACACCTTCGGGGTGGGGCTGTTCAGATCCGCTCAGGCAACCAGGCGGCAGTTGCCTACATCAATCATCAGGGAGGGACCCGGAGCAAGAGGGCCCTCAAGGAAGTGTCTCTGATTCTGTCCTGGGTGGAGGAGAATGTTCCCTGCATCTCGGCTGTGTATATCCCGGAGGTGGAAAATCTGGAGGTGGACTCCCTGAGCTGGAGGACTTCTTGTCTGGGAGAATGGTCCCTCAGCAGCAGGGTGTTTCGCTCTCTGTGTCACCGCTGGGGTCAGCCGGATGTGGATCTGTTTGCGTCCCGTCACAATCACAAGCTTCCATTCTTTGTCTCTCTGTCCCAGGATCCTCTGGCCTTGGCCATGGATGCACTAGCATTGTCTTGGAAGAGCTTTCAGCTCCTCTGTGTTCCCTCCGTTTCCTCTGCTGGGCAGGGTGCTGCGCAAGATAGCCCAGGAGGGAGTGCCAGCCATCCTGGTGGCCCCCTGTTGGCCAAGAAGGGTGTGGTTCGCAGACATCGTGCAGTTGGCAGTAGATCCGGGTCAGGACGTACTGATCTGCTCACTCGGGGGCAGCTGTGCCATCCCAATTTACAAACGCTGGCTTTGTTGGCTTGGATGTTGAAACCTACATCTTGACAGAGAAGGGGTTGCCTGCCTCTGTTGTTGTTACCATGATTAGGGCTAGGAAGAAGTCCTCATCCTTTATCTACTATAGGGTATGGCATGCTTACATTGCCTGGTGTGAGTCTAAATCTCTTCTCTGTCGGGTGTTTTCTTTTCCCAGGATCCTGGAATTCTTGCAGCATGGTTTGGATTTGGGCCTTCAATTTAGTACTCTCAAGGGACATGTTTCAGCCTTGGCTATTTTCTTCCAAAGATCTTTTGCCAGCCATCGTTTGGTTAAGACTTTTTTCCAGGAGGTTACTCACGTGCGCCCACCACGTAAGCCTATGTTACCAGTCTGGGATTTGAATTTGGCAGGGTCCTCCCTTTGAGCCTCTACGTGAGGCTGCTTTGCCTATTTTGACTCTTAAGGTAGCCTTTTTGGTGGCTATCACTTCTGTCAGGTGTGTTTCTGAGTTGGCGGCGCTTTTCATTAAACCTCCTTACTTTGAACGACACCAGGACAAGGTGGTGTTTCGGTATAAGCCAGATTTCCTGCCTAAGGTTGTGTCTGCATTTCATCTCAATCAGGACATTGTTTTGCCTTCATTGTGTCCTAATCCTGCTAATTCCAAGGAGCGGACTCTGCATTCCTTGGATGTGGTCGGGGTTCTGAAGTTTTATTTGGTAGCTACTGAATCATTCAGGAAGACTGGTGCTCTTTTTGTTCTCCCTTCTGGACCTAGGAAGGGTTTGCCTCCGGCTAAATCCACTATCAGCAAGTGGATCCGTCAGGCGATGGTGCAGGCCTATTCTGCTAAGGGGAAGGAACCTCCCTTCTGTCTTACTGCTCATTCCACTCGTGCTATTGGTGCCTCATGGGCCCTCCAGCACCAGGCCTCTGAACAAGTTTGGAAGGCTGCTACTTGGTCTTCTGTTCATACTTTTTCTAAGTTTTACAAGATTGATGTTAGGGCCTCAGCTGATGCTGCTTTTGGCCGCAAAGTTCTTCAGGCGGCAGTGGTTTAAACTGCCCGCCGTTGCTCTTTGGGGATCCCACCCTACCTTACGGACACTGCTTTTGGATGCCCCAAGTGTAAGGAATTTACTGGAACAGGACGTGCTGTATACTTGGAAAAATACAATTCTGTGAGTACTCACCTGTAGAATTGATTTTATAGTATACAGCACGTCCTGTTCCATCCCTCCCTTATTATCATTTTTCTTGGTTACATCTGTATGGTGATGGTTCTTTTTGGGTTCTTATCCATTTTTTGATTCTCCCGGCTTCTTGTATAACTGCTTGTCAACACTGGAAATTGGTGGGAGGTACCTGGCTATTTATGGGTCCGGGAGTGGCCACAAGTCTTTCTGCAGTCTACTGTGCAGTCCCATGCGTTCCGCCGATCCGCTACGGTTTCTCCAGGAGTCCCCTGGAGAAGCCGTGACAGAACGCGTGGGGTCTCCTGCCTTCAATCCACTCCCTGATGATTAGTCACGTTTGACCACAAGGATAGTATGATCTTTACTTTGTCTTTCCAGTGATTCCTTACTACCTCAGCTCCCTTAAACAGACCTCTGCACTAACAGCACTTTTGTGTATTGGGTTTACATTGGGGGTCTCATCCCCTGCTTTACTTGTTGAATATAGCCTTCTTATCTAGCATTTGCACTTTAGATTTGATTGATTGCACATGTTTATAGTCTTGATGAATTATTTGTAGTGATTACCTTTTTATACTTGTAATTTTTAGTGTAGTAATTGAACACTCACTTGAGTAATTAGAAATATATAAAAATATGTATTTTTTTTTTGGGGGGGGGGGGGCTATTTGTGGAGCTATTTTATACTGATCTCTATTTGTACTTTTTGATACCTTGTGGTCTTCTATAATATGGATTGCTAAGTATTTTAGCATCACAGGAATAGTGGATTGATTTTAACAGTCTTTGTGTTGCATGTGTGTTTTTATTTTTGCTATAGTGTAACATTTAATAAAATATTATTTTATGGTATTTGTGGAGTTGTGCCCCTTTCTTATGACCCTTGTCAATTTGGTTTGGCCCATGTTCTAGTAGCTTGACTGGTCGGGCAGCACACTCAGTTATCAATATTAAAAGCTGTGCCTGCTATTTTGTATAAGTATACTAGAGTGCTAAAAACATTAAATTAATTTTAGCTGCTAGGGAATAGGTTTTTAAGGGTTTGGGCTTTTCATTAAATGACGCTGAAGGTCCGCTTTAAGCATAATTTCAATTCTTGGAATAAACAAAAAAAATAGGGAAGATTCCAGAACTTGAATGCTTTTTGAAGTGTTCATGACTCTTTTTAAAGTGGACTTCCTGTCAAACAATCAAAGCTTAGAAAATTGTTCCCCAAAAGTCCTCCTCTGGCAATCGGTGACATAATCTTACTAATAGGGAGTAACACCATGTAGATGTTTGGAATTGCCGGCAGATTCTGCAATCTTTAAACATGCATGGCAGCGGCCATCTTGTCACACATAAGAGATCTGCTACTGAAAAACAGTCTCTCAGTCAAAATTTCCTCATAGCTCTTATTTCTAGCCAGAATATATATTTTAGTCAATGATTGTGTCTCCTGACTGGATATGGTCAGGAGATATCATTGATTAAAATATATTGTGAGTCATTAAAGTGGACCGTCACCCAGGGGTGATCGGCCCGGGAATCTAAGATTCCCGGGCCGATCACCTCCCTCACCGCGGGACATCCGAGATCGGGATTTCCCACGGTGAGGGACTCCCTGAAAACCCCCCAAAAACGTACCTCATCGGCGGCGGCAGAGGGTCGTGCGGGAGGCGGCGGCGGACGCGCGGTGTTGTCCGCCGCTGTCACCCGCTTGTCCGTCGGCGGTGATTGGTCAGCGCGGCCACGTGGGAGCGTGGTGAGGTGAGTTTTGGGGGGTTTCAAACAGCGGGGCACCCTTAATCGGGGTCCCTGAAGTGGACCAAAACCCAGGATAGGCTAAATCCTGGGTGTTGGTCCACTTTAAAGCTGAATACAAACTACTTCTGGCTAGAAATAAGAGATGATTACACAAAGCTTACACAGAGAGGCAATTTTGACTGGAAGACTCAAGTCAAAATGTCGTCATAACTTTGTGTAATCATCTCTTGTTTCTAGCCAGAAGTAGTAGGCCTTCAGCTTTAATGACTCATCATTGACTAAAATATATTGTATCCCCTGACTGGATACTTTTGCAGCAGCTGCCGCAGGGATAAATTGTAACGTTTTCCATCTCACCGATCGCTTTTGCTACATTAGCTGTTTATTCTTAGTATACAGTACGTCCTGCTCCAAATCTAATACTTACACTTGGGATATACTCTGCCAGATTGGACTGCAGAGACATCGAAAATAGGCTCCTCCCGGCCCCTCAAATACCCGGGGACCTCCCACAAATCCCCAGAATTTCTCTGCAGTCTGGCTGCGAAGGACGAGAAATGGCTCTCTACTCGCAGGTGAGCAGGGCTATTAGCCCGCGGCCCTGTAGGACTATTCCCACCCATTCCACTAGTAATATGCCTCCCAGCCTTGGCTGTGCTGGTCGGGTGAAGGTAGGCAGCACCGCTGTTAGGTGCTTAGGAGCGCTGCTCCACCGCAATCCCCCACCAAAGGGTAGGCGGTTCAGGCTTATGGTGAGCCTCTATGGGATGCCCCTCCCGCACTAGTGCCCCCTTGCCCCTGCCCATCGGTGGGCCCTGTTTAGTGGCCCCTGTCCTCCCTCATCCTCCTTGTAGCCTTCGGGGGAAAAGAGGGGGGTGTGTGTGTAAATGTGTATGCTATGCATTCTGTTTTTTACACTTTTTATTCCGTTTAGTCTGGCGTCAGCCGCTGCACTGACTTGCCTTTACTGTCTCTTTAAAATTGCCGCTGCCGCAGCGCGCTGACTTGGTTCCGCGCTTGGCGGCGGCATTACCTCAGTGCTGGTGCGCCGTCATTGGGTGCTTGCACGTTCTGGCTTCGCGCTCTTCGGGGGGCGGTGCCCGTCTATGGCGCGTTCCGCGTCATCGCTGATACCGGCCCGCCCCTCGAGGTTTACCGACGCCATCTTTAATCTGCTTGGTTGGCCCATGCGCGACAGACCCCTACCTACCGCGGTCTGTAAGTGCCCTCGCGGGCGGCTTTATATCTTTCACTTTTGTTACTGTGTGCTTACAGGTCTTGTCTGCTTATGTCTTTCAGGCGGGGTGAACACTTTTGGCTTCTCCCAGCCCTGTATTAGTATATAACTTGTAGGCCTTGTAAAAAAAATACTCCCACTTCCCTAGCGGGTTATTGGGGCATCCGGGGTTGCTATATAGCGTTATTCCCTATCGGCGTATAGCGCCGCTATAATCACCATATGGAGGAATCACAGGATAATGTGACCGGGGTCCCTTCGGGACAAGACCGGCTATGTGTAGCGTGTGGGCAGCCTCGTGCTGACGCTGACAAGGCGCGGGTCTGTGTACCCTGTGCTGAGCAGGTGCTTGCATTGCAATCTGGCCTGCCAGTGGCTGCACCTCGTTTCACTTCGCCTATTCCCCCAAGCTTAAACCTCACTCCTGCTGAGTTGCATACTAGTGGGGATTCTCAGCCTGATGTGTCTTCTAGACTGGCTACTGTTGAGCAGTTGATTTGCTAAGTCCTTAGCGCGTAAGGCCCCTGCTAAGAAGCAGCACTTGACGCCTAATGTCACTGTTTTCCCTATGGGAACTGAGGAGTTTTGGAATCTTTGTGGCTATACCCCGTCTGATGAAGGGGAGCTCTTTTCTGATTCAGGCTCATCTGATGAGAGACTAAGGGGTCATGACTATTCTGGCTCTGACCCCTGGGCCCTGGATGACACTGACAGATTATTGACCCAGATTTTTGAGGTTCTGTCCATCTCTATCCCTGTTGCGGCTCCCAGGCAAAGAGGGGAGCTTTTCCATACAGCAAAATCACATTTGGAATTTCCCGAGCAGGCATATTTCCATAACCTTGTGCTCAAGGAATGGGAGCGCCCCAGTAAACTTCCTGGGGTTCCAAAAAGTTGGGATAGGAAGTATCCCTTTACTGCTCAGGTGGTTAAATGTTGGTCATCCCCCCCCCCCCCCCCCCCGAGGTGGATGCCCCGATCCTAGGGCTATCTAACACCTGTCATGCATTCCCCTGACTCCACTACCCTGCGGGATGCCAAGGCCCGGTCTGTGCCTCTGCCATTACTGCTGTGGCCAATAGAACCCTTATCAGAAATATGCTTGATAGTGCCCCTGATGATTTGCCTTGTGAGGTGTTTAATGCACTCTCCGGTTGTGATGTTTTTGTAAATTTTGGATGACACCATCAGAATGTGTGCCAGAACTTCTGCCCTTGTGGTGGCTGTGCGCCGCTCGGTTTGGCTGCGCCAGTGGGCTGCTGACAACGCTGCCAAGAAGGCCCTCACTGGTTTTCCCTTTAAAGGACTGCGCCTGTTTGGGGGCCGCCTGGACCTTTTTGCTAAGAGAGGCAGGTTACCCCAGCGCAGGCCCTTTCGGGGTCAGGGTTCCTTCTCCTCCCCTTACCGTGGTGCCAGACAGGGAAGGGGGGTTTCCTTTCCTGGGGCCCGGGGAGATTTCTGTGGTAGGGCAGATGACGTGGACGTACTGGCTCCTGGGGTCCCAAAGCAAAGTAATCTCCCAAGCCCCTCAGGCATGATGGGGCGCCCTCACCCATCCGGGTGGGGGGGCGGTTGCAGCACTTTGCTCACGTCTGGAGGCTTCATGTCTCAGACCGGTGGATTCAGGAGGTAGTCTCTTCCGGTTACAAGTTGGAGTTTGCTGCCTGTCCCCCTCCCAAGATTCATCAGATCCTGGATTCCTCAGGACCCTGTGTCAGCTCAGGAGCTAGTGCAAGCAGTGCAAGGCCTCCTGGAGCTGGGGGTCATATGCCAGGTCCCCTTAAGAGAAAGAGGCAAGGGCTTTTATTCCAACCTATTCACAGTACCCAAAAAAGATGGTTCAGTCAGGCCCATCCTTGACCTTGTTTTGACAAGTTTGTCAGGGGCTTGCGCTTTCGCATGGAAACTCTGCGCTCTGCCATCAGTTCCCTGCGCCAAGGGGATTTCATGACTTCTGTGGACATCAAAGATGCTTACCTTCATATTCCTGTGTTCCCAGGTCATCAAAGGTTCCTCAGGTTCGCTCTGATGGATCAACACTACCAGTTTGTGGCCTTGCCCTTTGGCCTCACTTCAGCTCCCAGGGTGCTGGCTGGCGTGATGTCTCTGCTTAGATGTCAGGGCGTCCGCTTGCTTCCCTATCTGGACGACATTCTCATCACTTCCCAGTCTCTACATCAGGCAGAGTTGGATACTCAGCTGGTGGTGTCCACTCTGGAGTCATTTGGATGGGTGATCAACCACCCCAAGTCCTCACTGTCCCCTTCCTTGGTAACTCCATTCCTAGGAATGAATCTGGATACAGTTCAGGCAAGGATCTTCCTTCCTCAACAGAAGGTGGACAGTCTGATTGCACAGGCTCAGTCCCTCCTAGCTTGTCTCCATCCCTCCATCAGGCAGGGGATGGAGCTGGTGGGCCTGATGGTGGCATGCTTCGAAGCGGTCCCTTATGCTCAGTTCCACTTGAGGCCTCTGCAACTTCACCTATTGTCAGTATGGGACAAGGACCTAGCGTCCCAGACATGGTCTGTGTGCTCTCCCCCCTGGTGAGGAGGTCCCTCTCGTGGTGGATGGACTCAAGGAACATGTTGGGGGGCAGATCCTTTCTTGCCCCTTCCTGGGAGATGGTCACCACGGATGCCAGTCTGTCAGGTTGGGGGGGTTTCTGGAAGTCCCTGCGGTTCCAGGGGAGGTGGGGCCCTCAGGAGGCCCACACACCTTTTCAATGTCTTGGAACTGCGGGCGATCAGGCTTGTTCTGGCTCACTTGACTCCTCACCTTCCGGGTCTACCTGTTCGGGTGCGCTCGGACAACCAGACAGCAGTTGCCTACATCAATCATCAGGGAGGGACCTGGAGCAAGGGGGGCCCTCCAGGAAGCGTCTCTGATCCTGACTTGGGCGGAGCCAATGTCCCCTGCATATCAGCTGTGTACATCCCAGGGGTGGAAAATCGCCTGGCGGACTCTGAGCAGGGGGACCTTTCGCCAGGGAGAATGGTCCCTATGCAGCAGGGTGTTTCAATCTCTGTGTCACCGTTGGGGCCAACCAGATGTGGATCTGTTTGCGTCCCGCCACAATCACAAGCTCCCAGCTTTTGTCTCTCTGTCCCAGGATCCTCTGGCCTTGACCTCGGATGCTCTAGCAATGTCATGGCAGGACTTTCAGTTCCTGTATGTCTTCCCTCCAATTCCCCTGCTGGGCAGGGTTCTGCGCAAGATTGCTCTGGAAGGGGTGCCAGCAATTCTGGTGGCCCCCAGGTGGCCAAGAAGAGTGTGGTTCGCAGACGTGGTGCAGCTGGCAGTAGATCAGTACGCTCTGCCCTTGGTGCCAGATCTGCTCACTCAGGGTCCCTTACGCCATCCCAATTTACAAACTCTGGCTTTGACGGCTTGGCTGCTGAAACCTCCATCTTGATGGAGAAGGGGCTGTCTTCCTCGGTTGTGGATACTTTGATTAAAGCTTGGAAGAAGTCTTCCTCTTCCATTTATTACAGGGTTTGGCGTGCCTACATTGACTGGTGTGAGTCTAAGTCTCTTCCCTGTCGTGTGTTCTCTATTCCCAGGATTCTGGAGTTCCTGCAGCATGGGTTGGAGATGGGGCTCCAGCTCAGTACTCTGAAGGGTCAAGTTTCTGCCTTGGCTATTTTCTTCCAGAAGTCCTTTGCTCAGCACCCTCTGATCAGGACTTTTTTCCAGGGGGTCACTCGTGTGCCCCCCACATAAGCCTATGGTGTCTGTTTGGGATCTGAACTTGGTTCTGTCAGCCCTGCAAGGTGCTCCCTTTGAACCTGTGCACGATGCTACCTTGGCCATTCTTACGCTCAAGGTTTTATTTCTGGTGGCTATCACTTCTTTCAGGCGTGTGTCTGAGTTGGCGGCGCTTTCCATTCAGCCCCCCTACTATGAGAGACCCCAGGACAAGGTGGTGTTTCGTTTCAAACCTGACTTTCTGCCTAAGGTAGTGTCTGCCTTTCATTTGAATCAGGATATTGTTCTTCCTTCTTTGTGCCCTAAACCTAGCAGAGAGTTTTGCACTCTTTGGATGTGGTTAGGTGTCTGAAGTGGTTAGGTGTCTCAAGTACTATCTGGTGGCTACTGCACCTTTCAGGAAAACTGATGCTCTTTTTGTGGTCCCTTCTGGTCCTAGGAAGGGTTTGGCTCCTGCCAAGTCTACTATCAGCTGTGATTCAGGCCTACTCTGCTAAGGGGAAGAATCCTCCCTTCCGCCTTACTGCTCATTCCACTCGTGCTATTGGTGCCTCTTGGGCTTTTCAGCACCAGGCCTCTGTTGAACAAGTTTGCAAGGCCGCTACTTGGTCTTCTGTTCATACCTTTTCAAAGTTTTACAAGGTTGATGTTAGGGCCTCAGCTGATGCTGCTTTTGGCCGAAAGGTTCTGCAGGCGGCAGTGGCTTAAACTGTCTGCTGCTGATTTTTCTTGGGGAATCCACCCTACTTTATGGACACTGCTATTGGATGTCCCAAGTGTAAGTATTAGATTTGGAGCAGGACGTACTGTATACTAAGAATAATACAATTCTGTGATTACTCACCTGTAGAATTGGTATTATGAGTATACAGTACGTCCTGCTCCAAGCCACCCTTGGTTTGCATTATCTTGGATCCCCTGTATGGTGGTTTATCATTGTTATAGTTGATAGTTTGGATTGTTTAATTCGGCTTCTCTTTAACTGCTTTTCAATGCTGGGGATTTGTGGGAGGTCCCTGGGTATTTGAGGGGCCGGGGAGGAGCCTATTTTCGATGTCTCTGCAGTCCAGCGCCATCTGGCGGAGTATATCCCACGTGTAAGTATTAGATTTGGAGCAGGACGTACTGTATACTCATAATACCAATTCTACAGGTGAGAATCACAGAATTGTATTAAGTGTGTACATGTGTGAAAAATGACAGGCATGCTTTTCCTTGTTTCTGAGACATAGATTTCTCTGAATTTGGTGTAAATTGCTGCTGGCACAGCACCCCCCCCCCCCCCCCCCCCCCCATTCTCATGTGTAAGCATGACTGTCAGGTGTGTGGCAAGATGGCTGCCACCATGTTATTCAAAAGTGTTTAAGCTTTATACCATTCCACAACATCTGCATGGGGTTATGCCCTTTCAAACCGCTTATGTCACTGATCGGAAGAGGGGGAAGCAATTTACTAAACTTTCTTTTGTGACTGAAGGTCCATTTTAAAGTAGACCTAACACTACTTGTCAGCTCTAGGCCAGGACGGTTCCTGGTCCATAGGGACCCCTAACTCACACCCTTCCCACTGCTTGTAAGCTCTTTAGTCTAGATATGAAGCCCTCTCCACAATAGCTGCGCCCTCACAAAAAGGGGGTCATGCATCAGTGCAGTGTGCAGCGGTTTCCTGTTTCCTTGGCAAGTATCTTAATGGTGCTAGCCTGCAGAAGTAGCAGCGTTGGGTTAGGGTGCTCTTGGTGATGAAGTGCTAGTTACTGGATTTGCCTTTTTATTATACTAATAATATGATCATAAATTAGCTTTTTCATTTTCTATTGCAAGCTATTTTCTTTATTGCATGGCACGGCCTGCTTCGTATTCCTAACAGTTGGGTTATTCCGCCACGAGGTGGCACAGTGGTACTGCAGAAAGCTGTGGCATCTCCTGGCCCCCTATAAAAGGGGGATCAACCATAGAGTTCCCAGGGTTTTCTCTGCAGTGAAACTGCGAAGATAGAAGAAGGCTCTCTCTCTATGCGCAGGTGAGCGAGGCAACCGAGACTGCGGCCCTGCAAGTCTATTTCCACCAGTTTCTGGACCCTCTCTGCCTCCCAGCCTTGGCTGACAGATCGGGTGAGGGTAGAAGAGCACTAGGGTCAAGTGCTCCAAGCCGCAGTCCCTGTTCCACAAAGGGTAGGCGGCCATAGGCTTTATGGTGAGCCTACTATGGATGCGGAGTTCCTGTTCTGGCTTCTGAGGGGGTAAGTGTTTTGGGGAATGTTTCCCCTTCCTTTCCTTCAGGGTTCCCCCCTCCCTGAGCTTGGATGCTCACCGCTGGCCTCTCGTCTCTCTCCGCCCCCCCCCCTCGGGCTTCGTCCGGGGGGGGGGGGGGGGCTGGCATCGTCGAGTGGTATTCTTTGTGGTGTTAAACCCCTGTGGCGGTTAAAAGGCAACAGGGTGAGCGGTTTCATCCTAGTAAACAGCGTCTGGAGTTCCCTGAGCAGGGGCATTTCACCACTATGGTGCTTAAAGAATGGGAACGTCCTAACAGGCTGCCTGCTGTGCCCAAGGGTTTGGATAAGCGGTATCCCTTTCCTGCTGAGGTGGTCATTTTCCCCTGAAGTGGACGCTCCTGTGCTAGGCTTGTCCAATAATTCGGTCATGCCTTTGCTGTCACTACCACTCTGAGGGACAGCGAGGACCGGCGCATGGATCAGTTGGTCTGCCATGCCTTTACCTGTGTGGGGGCTGGATTGCGCCCGACCTGTGCGGCTGCCATTACAGCTATGGCCCTTAAGAAACTGCTCAAGCGTCTCCTTGATGGCGCTACGGATCGTAGCGGGGGGGGGGGGGGGGGGAGGAGTATAGGACTCTCTTGGTTTGCTCTGATTTTGTGGCCTTTATCCTTACTGCTATGGATGATGCTGTGCGGCTGAGCGTTAGGGCCTCTGCGCTCTTGGTGGCTATGCGCCGCTCTGTTAGCAGCGGCGTCAGCTGCCCACTGACGTAACCAAAGAAAGCTCTCACTGGACTCCCCTTCGCGGGGCTGCGGCTATTTGGGGAGCGTCTTGATGTTCTAGCCAAGGATGACAGGCTGCCTCAGCGTAGGAGGCAGTCTCGGCCCTTTCAGGGGTCCTCCATCCCCCTCCCTTCCTTTCGTGCTCCCAGAGGAGGCCGTGGCCACAGAGATTCTTGGGGCCATGGCAGATCCCGTGGTCGTCCCGGTTTCTCCTGGAGTTCCAAGCCCAAACCCTCTCCCAATCCCCCTCAGGCATGAAGGGGCTTCACGTCTTAGACTGGTGGATTCAGGAAGTAGTGTCCTTAGGTTACAAGATAGTTTGCAGCCTGCCCCCCAACCCCCCCCCCCCCCCCCCCCCCCAAGATTCATCAGATCCATGATGTCTTTAAACCCTCTGTCTGCTCAAGGGTTGCTTCTGGCGGTTCAGTGCCTGTTAGAGTCAGGAGTCATTTTTCAGGTGCCCCATCAAGAACAGGGTCAGGGGTACTATTCCAATCTTTTCACGGTCCCCAAAAAGGACGGCTCTCTTGAGGCCCATTTTGGATCTGAAGGACCTCAACAAATTTGTCAGATTCAAGCATTTTCGTATGGAGCCGCTGCGCTCTGCTGTCAGTACCCTTCGCCCGGGCGACTTCATGACCAATGTGGACTTTAAGGATGCGTATCTTCATGTGCCTATCTTCCCAGGTCATCAGAAATTTCTAATTTTCGAGCTGCAGGATCAGCATTACCAGTTTGTGGCTCTACCCTTCGGTATCACCTCGGCGTCTCGGGTGTTCGCCAAGGTACTGGCGGGGGTGATGGCTCTGCTAAGGAACCAGGGCATACGCATCATTCCTTACCTGGACGACATCCTGATTGTGGCCAAGTCCTTTCCTCAGGCCGAGCAGGACACTCAGATGGTGATATCCACTCTAGAGTCCTTCGACTGGGTGATCAACTATCCCAAGTCTTCTCTGTCCCCGTCCTTGGTGAGGTCCTTTCTGGGCATGACTCTGGATACCTCTCAGGTCAAGGTGTTCCTTCCCCAGCAGAAGGTGGGGGGGGTCTTTAGATGCAGACTCAGGCTCTATTTTGTCCCCATCCGTCAGGGGATGCAGTTGGTGGGCCTGATGGTATCCTGCTTCGAGGCAGTCCCATTTGCTCAGTTTTACATGAGACCTCACCACAGATGCCCGTCTGACCGGTTGGGGAGGCTTCTGGAGGTCCCTGAAGTTCCAGGGTCGGTGGGGCCCACAAGAGGCCCATGTTTCCATCAATGTCCTGGAACTGAAGGTGATCAAGTTGGTTCTTTCTCGCATAACCACTCACCTTCAGGGTCGGGCGGTTCAGATCCGCTCAGACAACCAGAGGGCGGTTGCCTGCATCAATCATCAGGGAGGGACTCGGAGCAAGCGAGCCTTCAAGGAAGTGTCCCTGATTCTGTCTTGGGCGGAACTGCATGTTCTCTGCATCTCAGCGGTCTACATTCCGGGAGTGGAAAACCAGGTGGCGGAATCCCTGAGCAGGGGGTCGTCTCATCTGGGGGGAATGGTCCCTCAGCAACCGGTTGTTTCTCTACCTGAGTCACCGCTGGGGTCAGCCGGACGTGGACTTGTTTGCGTCCCGTCACAATCACAAACTTCCCAAGTTTGTCTCCCTGTCACAGGATCCTCTGGCCTTCGCCACGGATGCACTGGCAATGCCTTGGATGGAGTTTCGGCTTCTCTATGTATTCCCTCCGTTCCCTCTACTGGGCAGGGTCATGCGCAAGATAGCCCAGGAGGGAATGCCAGCCATACTGGTGGCCCTCTGTTGGCCAAGAAGGGTGTGGTTCGCAGACGTCGTGCAGTTGGCAGTAGATTAGTAAGTCTTGCCCAAGTATCCAGAACTTCTCACTCAGGGGCAGCTACGCCATCCCAATTTACAAACGCTGGCTTTAACGGCTTGGCTGCTGAAACCTCCATCTTGATGGAAAAGGGGTTGCCTGCCTCTGTTGTTGATGATATGATTCGGGCTAGGAAGAAGTACTCGTCCTTTATCTATTACAGGGTCTGGCATGCTTACATTGCATGGTGTGAGTCCAAGTCTCTTCCCTGTCGTGTTTTTTCCATCCCCAGGATTCTGGAATTTTTGCAACATGGTTTGGATTCCGGCCTTCAACTGAGTACCCTCAAGGGCCATATTTCAGCTCTGGCAATTTTTTTCCAAAGATCCTTTACCAATCACTGGTTGGTTAAAACCTTTTTCCAGGGTGTTACTCATGTGCGTCCACCTCGTAGGCCTATGCTACCAGTCTGGGACTTGAATCTGATGTCTATTCTGCAGGGTCCTCCCTTTGAGCCTATTCGTGGGGCTGCCTTGCCTATTCTGACACTTAGGTAGCCTTTTTGGTGGCTATCGCTTCTGTCAGGCGAGTTTCTGAACTGGCGGCGCTTTCCATCTAACTTCCTTATTTTGAGCGGCATCAGGATAAGGTGGGGTTTCAGCTTAAGCCGGATTTCTTGCCTAAGGTTGTTTCTGCCTTTCATCTACATCAGGACATTGTCTTGCTTTCATTGTGTCCTAATCCTGCTAATTCCAAGTAGCGGACACTGCATTCTCTGGATGTGGTCAGGGCTCTGAAGTTTTATTTGGTCTCACTTCTGGACCTAGTAAGGGTTTGCCTCCGGCTAAATCCACTATCAGCAAGTGGATCCGTCAGGCGGTGGTTCAAGCCTATTCTGCTAAGGGGAGGGAACCTCCCTTTAGAATTACTGCTCATTCCACTCATGCTATTGATGCCTCTTGGGCTTTTCAGCACTAAGCTTCTGTTGAACAAGTTTGCAAGGCCGTTACTTGGTCTTCTGTTCATACCTTTTCCTAGTATTTACAAGGTTGATGTTAAGGCCTCAGCGGATGCTGCTTTTGGCCGCAAGGTGCTTCAGGCGGTAGTGACTTGAACTGTCGGCTGTTGCTTATTGGGGATCCCACCCTACTTCTGGACACTGCTTTTGGATGTTTTTTGACTGTTATGAATACCGAAGCAGCACGTGCCATGCAATAAAGAAAAAAGCAATTCTTTGAGTACTCGCCTGTAAAATTGTTTTTGTTCTTGCATGGCATGGCCTGCTTCGACCCACCCTTGTTATCGTTATTCTTGGTTGCCTCTTGTTCCAAGTTAATTGGGGTTTTTTTTACCTTTTTTACTTCTCTCCCGGCTTCTTGTCTCGCTGCTTGTCTACGCTGGGAACTCTATTGTTGATCACCCTTTTATAGGGGGCCAGGAGATGCCACAGCTTTCTGCAGTACCACTGTGCCACCTTGTGGCGGAATAACCCAACTGTTATGAATACGAAGCAGGCCGTGCCATGCAAGAACAAAAACAATTCTACAGGTGAGTACTCACAGAATTGCTTTTTTATCTTCAGTTCAATTGTAAGCCCTCACGATTCTTTCCTTGCAGTTAGTAGACAGACACTGTTGGAAGCCAGTGGTTGGTGAGCAAGGAGGGACCCCACCCAAATATTCAATTCTGGTTATGGGGGGGCAGGGGCTGTTATCACTGAGCTGATAGGGCAAGCAGCCTGGATTTCTTTTTACCTTACTTGCTTTGTGTTACTAAGTTTTAATGGCCTTAAGTTAAGTAATTCCTGCTGTGTCATCTGCATCAAACCTCAAGCCTTACTCCGATGAATGAGAGTTGGTGGGAGTAAAGCTGTATGATGCTTACCTTATTGTTAACCACAATATAAAGCTGTCATTGTGCTGCAGCATAGATAGGCAGGGTCATCTCTAGTTTCGCTATCGGGACTGGCCGAGGTAAACATATGGCAGTCATTTAAATATGGATGTCGATAGGAAATTTTAAAAGAGCTGTATCTGTATCTGCATTAGAAACTATTATGTGCTAGGTCTGCTTCTCCAACCAGTTAAAAGGACAACTATAGGCAAAAATGAAAATCCTACATTTTAAAAATCCTCCTCCAGCTCTTTTAGATTTGGCTATTGATCCACCTAGTGGTCACTTTTAACTTAACTTAAAGCGGACCAAAACCCACATTTTTAATTAGCATTCCCTAAATTGCTCTCCCCACGAATAGTAACTTATTTACATACATTTTTACTGCTATTCTAAGCATACAGTACGGGCGCTGTTCACTGCAGACATGCAAAAACAGGCTCCTCCCGGCCCTTCATATACCCAGGGACCTCCCACAAATCCCCCCAGATTTCTCTGCAGTGCTGACTGCGAAGACATGAAGTATCACTCTCTCGCAGGTGAGCGGGGCTATTACAGCCTGCGGCCCTGCGGGACTATTTCCACCCGTCCTCTTCGATAAAGATGTGCCTCCCAGCTCAGGCTGCGCTGGTCGGGTGAAGGTAGGCAGCACCTCGTGTGCTCATGGAGCTACGCTCCACCGCAATCCCCCACCATAGGGTAGGCGGTTAGGCTGATGGTGAGCCTCTAGTGGATGCCCCTCCCACATTATATCCCCGTGCCCTGATTAGCGGTGGACCCTGTTTACAGGGTCGCCACCCTCCCTCATTTCCCCCAGTAGTTAGGGGAAAAAAAAGGGGGGGGGGGGGGGTTTATGTGTGGGGCGGTCCTAGTGCACTGTAATGTCACGTTTATGGCCTTATTATTGCTCTTTATTAACATTGGGTGTCAGAGCCGCGCTGCTTGCTCTTTATTCTGTTTTGTCCTCTCCTTACTGCATATTTTGTTGCGCCGGGCGGCAGCGTCGTTTAGATGCTGCGGCGTCTTCCTTGCCAAACTGCGTATATGATTTTATCCTTCCCTTTTTTGACTATTACCTCAGAGCTTCGCGCTCTTCAGGGTGGGCGGGGACTTGACTCGGCGCGCTCCGCGTCACGGCCGAGCATTGAGCCCGCCCTTCGAGGTTCGCTGGGCGCCATTTTGACGATCTTCGTGCGCGAGCGTGGTGACAGTCCCCCTCCTCCTTGGTCTGTAAGTGCCCTCGCGGGTGTCTCTTTATTATGTTTTTCCCTGCTGCGCATGGCCCTGACACCTCTTCTCCCTTTGTCTTTCAGACGCCAAGTCTCGGTGGCTTCTCCCGGCCTCATATATAGATATATATATATATAGATATTAGCGGGCCCACTTACAATTCTCCCACATTAATTCAGCGGGTCTCGGCATCCAGGGTTGCCTATTGCGTAAATCCCTACGGGCATACTGTGCCTAGATAATCACCATATGGAGGCATCTCAGGATTATCTGACCAGGGTCCCTCGGGGACAAGACCGGCTGTGTGTAGCGTGTGGACTCCCCCATGCCGTTGCGGGCAGAGCACGGGTCTGCGGACCATGTGCCGAGCAAGCACTGGACCTGTGAGCGGCGCCTGTGGCTGCACCTCGCTCCGATAATCCCCTCTCCCCTTGCCCAGATCTCACTCCTGCTGAGTCGCATACAAGTGGGGAGTTACAGCCTGATGTGTCTTCTAGACGGCCTACGGCTGACCAGATTGTTGCGGGGTGGTCCGAACGCTTGGGCCCTGGCAGGAAGCGCCCCTTGACGCCCCGGCTTCTGCCTTTGCTACTGGATCGGAGGAATTTACTTCTCCGCGTGATGATGCTCCGTCTGACGATGGAGAACTGTTCTCTGACCCAGATTCCTCTGAGGAGAGGCCGAGGGGTCATGACGATTCGGGCCCGGATGACTGGGGCCAGTTCGACATTGATGGTCTGTTGCTTAAGATTTTTAAGGCCCTGTCTATCTCGCTCCCTAGCGAGGCTCCCAAGCCGAGAGGGGAGAGTTTCCATACGGCGACTGCGCGCTTGGAATTTCTCGAGCAGGCTCACTTCCATGCTCTTGTACTCAAGGAATGGGAATACCCCACTAAGCTTCCAGGGATTCCAGGGGACTGGGATTGGAAATACCCTTTCCCCCCTGAGGTGGTTAATTGTTGGTCATCGCCCCCCGTGGTGGACGCACCGATCATTGGGGTCCCTAACCCCCCCCCCTTCTTTACTGTCCCGGCCTATAGCACCCTTCGGGATGTCGAGGACCGGCGCATCGATAGGCTGGCTTCACACGCCTTTGCTTGTGCAGGAACGGCGCTGCTGGCCATCACTGCAGTGGCCGCTAGAACCCTCATAAGAAAGATGCTTGAGCATCACCCTGAGGATCTACCCTGGGAGGTGTTTAATGCACTCTCCAGTTGTGACATTTTTGTTAAATTTATCCTTTTAGCTCTGGATGACACCATCAGCATGTGTGCGAGGACTTCTGCCCTAGTGGTGCCTATACTTCGCTTGCTCTGGCTGCGACAGTGGGGTGCTGACGTAGTTGCTAAAAACTCTGACTGGGCTTCCCTTCAGGGGGCAACGCCTGTTTGGGGCCCGTCTGGACCTCTTTGGGAAAAAAGGGTAATTCACCCCATAGCAGGTGGCCGTCTCGGCCCCCTCGGAGCAGGGATACCCCTCCCCCTCCATACCATCGTGTTAAACAAGAACCTGGGGTGCCCTTTCTAGGGGCTTGTGCAGACTCCTGCCCCAGGAGCGGCAGACGTCCTGGGCCCTCCGGCCGGGCTAAGTCTAAGTCCTTCTCCAAAACCCCCCAAGCATGATGGGACGCCCTCGCCCGCCTGGGTGAGGGGATGGCCGCAGCACCTTGCTCCTATCAGGAGGCGTCTTGCCTCGTTCTGTTGGTTTCAGGAGGTAGTTCCTCCGGATGCAGGATAGAGTTTGCTGGGGCGGTCCTTTCCCGAGATCGTCAGGGTGCTTCTAGTCCCTGTCTTTCTTCAGGTGTTGGTGCAAGCCTTGTTTGGCTTGCTAGGTCTGGGGTCATTTGCAGGACGCCCTTAACAGACAGTGGCTTGGGCCACTACACCAGTTTGTTTCCACATTCCCCTTAAGGATGAGGCAGTCTGGCCCATTCGGACCTCCCATGGTTCGGCAATTGATATTCACAGGCAGTGATGCACGGTATTCTGAGTTGGGCTACCAGCGCCCTGCACCCAGTGGGCCTCTTGCCGTCTGTGGAATTCTAAGATGCTTATTGTAGCTCCCCTGTGTCTTCGGGACACCGAGGCTCTTACTGGTTGTGTTGGAGGGCCAACACTGCTGATTGTGGCCTTGCTGTTGGGCCCCTCTTCTGCTCCATGTGCTCGCTAAAAGGCACTGTTGGGGGTGATGTCCCTGATGAGATCAAGGGGCGTCCGCACAAGGACCTATCTGGTCGTCCTTCTTACTTACAATCCCTGCGTCAAGCCTCACTGATTTACTACGCTAGCGGTGTTCTCTGGGAGTTATATTGGATGGGTGCTCAGTCACCTCTATCCCTCATGGTCCCCTATTCGCTATTTCCGTTCCTTGGATTCGGCTCAGGCTTGAGCCTTCTTCCTTGGCAATAAGTGGACTCCTGGTTACGGGGCTCTGTCCCTCTTCGCTGACATCTTACTTTCACCAGGCAGGTTTGCAGCTGGTGGGCCCGTTGGTGGCGGATCAGATGACATCCCTTTATATCCAGAGCCCTTGGGCTCTTCGGCACAGTAGGTTATTGCTCAGAGATGGGGTTCCAGCACCCCGGGAGCTAGGTCTGTGCTCGTTCCTCTTGAGCTGGTTATATTCAAGGACCCTGTCAGGGGGCACACTTAGCCACACTTATGCAATGACTAATCACCTGCAATCTTACAGTGAGGGAGAGGAAAAAAAGGATTTCAGGGTGATTTGATAAGCGAAAATATCCATTTCTAGTTCTACACCCTAACAAGAAAGCATCAACAGGGGCTTTGGTTAAATGTACTTCACAAATTCAGTGGGTTTTGGTCCTCTTTTTGAGAGGAACAGCATGTGAGAAGTGAGTGAAATTCCTGTGTGGTGTTCCTCTTAGACGGGGCATCCTGAATTGCCTCTGTGTGTATCCCCCCAGGTTGCCATAAAAACTCCCCTTCCTTTCGTCCCCACGGCGCAGTTTAAATGCGTGCACTGATTGGCTGAGCTTCTCTATTCGGCTCTGCTAGCCGCTGAGTGGCTAAGCAGCCAAAGAAAGCACAGAGCTCTGCCGGCTGCATCCCCTGCTCAGCTTCTAGCTGTGATGTGCTTGATGCAATTCAGAAAGGCCTGGCGCGGCTACTTGCACAGCTAGTCGAGCAGGGATGCGACCACGGTGCAGAGACGCGACAATGGCTCCGGGAGTAGGTTAGTGAAACTGCCTTTCCGGTGGGGGGTTTCACACAGCGGGGCATCCGAACGCTATTCCAGGACCTCCAAAGTTCTTGTTGAAATAAAATCTTGCGTTAAACTGACTGTCCGGGTTAGAAATCTATGCTATAGAGCTGGCGTGCAGAGGGCCAGAATGCTGTCAGAGATTGAAGATGGGCACAGGGCAACGCGGTGCTAACGCGGTATTAAGTTTTAAAACGCTGAAACCAGACTGAGATGCTGCTGGCGGGGGGGCGACAAAAGGTGAGTTTTACCTGGACAATCCCTATAAAGTGGACCAACACCCAGGATTTTGACTATCCTGGGTTTTGGTCCACTTCGGTGGGGCACCCCGATCGGGGGTGCCCCGCTGTCTGAAACCCCCCAGAAAGCCCCAAAAAACTCACCTCTCCCCGCTCCCACGTGACCGCGCCAGCCAATCACAGCGCTCAGAGCCGCTGTGGTATGCGCGTCCAAGGCCGCCTGGACGCGCATACCAGCTCAGCTGGCTTTGAGCGCTGGAGGCCGCGTCTCATGCTTCCCTCTAACAGGGAGCGCGCCTGCACCGGCCATTCACAAACGGCCGGCGCGGGTGCGCGCCCTGCTAGAGGGAAGCTCGAGATGCGGCCGCGGCTCGCGCATGCGCCGATGGAACGGGGCTGAGGTAAGGTTTGTGGGCCTCCTGGGGGGTTCCTCCCCGCGGGACATCCCGATTTCGGATGCCCCGCGGGGAGGGATCTGATCGGTCCGGGAATCTTATAGATTTCCGGGCCGATCCCCCCTGGGTGTTGGTCCACTTTAAAGTTTTCTGTGATGGTTTTTTATATTGGAATAAAGCGAGGCAACTGGACTGTTGGCTGGCTGTTTTTTATTTTTCTTATCTTGGCTAGCGAAATGTAATCAGATTGGCTTTCTCAATTTAGTGTGACTTGTACAGCAATCTAGTCGTTCCAATCCACATCCTTTATAAACTGTATAGAGTTAAGATTTTGATTGCATTAGCATGGCTATGAGGTATTATAAAAGTGCGGCACGGGTGTTGGTCCCCGCCTCCATATGACTGGTTGGAGGGGCATCCAGAATGTTGGAGCCCCATACCCCCACTCCCCCCACATAACACCCCAAAATACCCATAAATCTCTGTAAACAATCCAGAACAATGGCAGCACTGGCTAACCACGTGTTACGCCAGGCAGCCAATCGCTGCGCTGGATTCCCACTGGGGTGAGGTTACGGTGAGGTTTACGGGCGTACTTGTGGAGTTATGTGTGGGCGCTCCAGTGTTCCTGGGGGGTTATGTGCGGGGGGGCTCTGGTATTCCCCCTCCCTGGGGGTTATGTGCGGGGGGCTCCAGTACCGCCCCCCCCAGACTATTGTATAGAGGCAAGTGTGGAAATGAGGAGGGAACGCGTAAGATGGATGCAGGAGGTGTCCCCTATGCGGAGAGATTTGTATGGGGGCTCCTTGTGGTTGCACAGTTCGCACATCCCAAAGGCTGCCAATGTTTGGACATTTTTTAGCACTTTATAAACTTCAAAAATTCCCCTAACCTGCTTTTATTTCTCATTTGAAGGCGTTGGGTGTTTCAAGCCACACAGATCGAGCCACCATTAAAAAGAAGATAAAAGAAATCCGAAAAGCCCAGGAAAAGCTGGAGAAACAGAAGGAAAAATTTACCAAGAAGGAGGTTCAGAGGAGAAGCGGCAAACCAACCGCAACTGTGGATTCGAGCTGCTGAAGCACGCCCCCGCTGCTGTCCCTATCGCGGGCCCCGTGTTGTATATGTATATAGCTGTACAATTAAAATGAGAAATCTTTAACATATTTAGATTATTTCCTAACACTTAGCATCTGAATCCTGCCCCGAGCCGCTATGTTTCTCGCCTTTTTTATTCGGAGTAGTTCCTATATTTGTAGCGATTAATTGAACTGTCATTTTTAGTGTATAAGGTTGTGGATGTTTTAAAGCTGAATTGTTTTCCTCCAAACCACTTAATAGAGTTTGCTTGTGCGTATTCCTCCCCCTACGCTGCACTGGGGGATGACAGGGTCCCTCCTGCTTTGCTGCACTGAATGAGAACAGGGGAGTTGAGACAAAAAGATTGGGCCCATTACTTACCTGTAGCATGAAATTGCGATACTAACCACTTACTGTCTGTTTTTGTATTTTTTTTTTTAAGTTCTTCTTTAAATAGTAGGGTCACCTTTAATGAGAGATGCGGGAACATCCACATGCGGGAATGGAAAAGGAGATCCACTCGGCAAATGGGTAAAGGCCAGTGTTTGTCCAGCCTCTCAATAAAACAAAAAAAAATAACTTTTAATATTCTTAATTAAAAATAGGCAAACTTGAAAAAAAAGCTGAAAAGAGGACCCAGAAGCCACCAAGTCCTGCTACCGGAACCCTGTAACTCTTTTAAGGGCCCCTGCGGCCCGAAACTCATTGTAGGGTTCTGGTAGCAGGACTTGGTGGCTTCCGGGTCCTCAATTTGCAATCATATATTTCGTCATTTTTTTTAACGTTTTTGGCTGTTTTTAATTAGGAATATTAAAAGTTATGTTTTATTGAGCGGCTGGACAAACGCTGACCTTCACCATACATGAGCCATGAGAGATTTTAATGGCTCTCCACACACTGTTAAAGCGAAACAAAACCCGGGAATTTGACTATCCCAGGCTTTGTTCTGTGCCCCTGGGGCATCCCAAAATGGGACCTTCGTTCAAAACTGACTGGAGGTCCTTTCAACCTCCAAGCATGAGAGCAGATTTGAGTTTACCCTGCTGTGTATCCCAAGGCCAGTACAGTCCAGGTTGTGGCTACTACACCAGTTCACTGCCCTTCGTGACCACCACTATCCTATGGTTTACACATCACTGTGTGCCCAACAGCCTGGAAACTAATTTACAAGACCACTGTGGTGAGAATGGGGTTGCCTGGGCTTCCAAGCTGTACTGATATGCCCAGAAATTTGGACTTGAAGTCCTCTAACTTCCTCCAGCACTAAAATGAAAAGCCTCATTTCTGTAATAAAGGATGTGGTGGGCTGGTGGTCACATGATTTAACACATCATGTTCAAAGATGAACAATAGGCCTGGGGCATCCCGATTAGGCTGGAGGGGCCAGTGCTCCAATCAGATCTGCTAGAAAACAAATATGAAATTGGGTTGGCTAAGCAAGGTATGAATGGAACCTAATCGCTGATTGCCCATTGACCCGCGCTTTCACCATGGGATTGTCGGAGGAGCATTTTATTCCCTGGAATCTTACACAGCGGGGCATCCCAAATCAGACCACCCAGGTGTTCCTCTTTAAAGCTAACCTACCTAGCAATTCTGTACTCTCCTGGTCTGGTCTACAGGGACAATAATTTAACTCACCACCTCTCACCATAAGTGTGCCCTGCATTAGCGTGTGACTTCTCTTTGGTTGAGCTCCACAAGAGGCAGCTGCAGCTCCTCCAATAGAGGGGACATGCTCCACTGCATTCGCCAGATAGCTCTCATAGTTGTCAATGGGGACATAAGCTGCTGCATCCCTGGCGGCTTCCGCTCTTCCAATTCTAGTCAATGGGGCATCCCAATTTGTTATTTACCGGGGGAACGGAACGAAACCCGGGAAAGTCAAAGTGATCCCTCCTTTAAAAAAGACTAAACTATATGGACCGGGAGGCATGTGGGAGTGGGGTATCAACTTCTAGGAATGCCCACTGCTGTCTAGTTCAGAGACCATCTTATTTTACTTTTTACTTAAGAGCTTCCGATGTTTTGAAAATTAATATCCTGCAAACTGTTTTCGTGCGATATGAAAAAAAGACTGTTGTGATTGGGTGACTTGAGCTTTGCTGTCAGGTAAGTGACCAAAATGACAGGCAGCTGTTTTACTAGAGCACATTGTATGTGTGAATGGGAGGGAGAGGTATGTAGTGACGCTCCATGAGTCTTATGGAATGGATGGTGAGCTGTATGTCTGGGTGAGAGGTCTGAATAATGATCTGCGTGGGAGGGGGTCCGTGGTTTCTTCCAGCGCGACTGATCTTCTGTTGTCTCTTTTAGAAGTCCTGTGTGCAATGGCAGTTTGGGTATGGTGGAAACCAAGGGTGGACTGGGGCCCCAAATCAGCCTGGGGCATTACAACTAGCGGCTAATTCTCTAGGGTGCTTACTGTCTGCTCAACAAATACATTTGTCAGCGCAAGCTGTAGCACTACTGCGATAGATTATGGACAGGGATGGATACGTTGGCTCCTAAAGCGCTGCCACTAAAGCTTTAGTGTTGTACGGTCTGAAAGTGTGGCCCCCTACAGCCATGATTCTAAGGCTTATAGCATTCACGGGCATGGGCTGGGGATACAACAGAGCCAGGTATAGGGGAATTGGAGGGAGGCAGAAGGGGTGTTAGAAGATTGAATTCCTGCAAAGGGTCTAGGTGAGGTGCCAGGCCATGTTGTCTCAAAGGCATGTGGCATGCTGGGAATTTTCCCTTTGCTCTCTATGGCCTCTGATGGTACTAGTTAGCAATTAGGTACATTTGATCACGGGTGATGCTGCTGTTGAGAAGAAGGTGTTTAGCTCACTAACCTGTGTTCTAGTTCTTGTGGTACACTGTAGACAGTGGGAATTGTTCCCTAGACAAAAGTGGGCAGATTTACCATCCCTTTTTTCAGGGGGATAAGTGTGCAGTTTTAAGAGATTTCCAGCTCTGTTTAAAATTAAAGCAAGGCTTCCTTACTTCCCATGCAGCTGATTCATCCTGTTGTGCTGCTGGGTGGGTCTGGCTCCTTTTTTTCTATAGCCAAACCTCCAACTTGATTTTGTAGCCCCGCCCCCTCCTGCATCACACACTGATCACCTCATTCTCTGTCTCTGCAGGGGAGGTTCTAACTTGTTCCTCTGCTTTTCTTTAAGCTCATCACTATATATAAATGACTAGCTAAAAAAAGTCTCTTGAGCGGAAACGGAAACAAAACCGACAGGAAGAGAGACATTCTGACTTGGGCCTATGTTCACACCAAGATGATTGTAATTTTTTTTTTTTCTTGAGCCAATTTTGATCACATCGATGCATGCATGAGTGTTTAGCAATCACAGCGCAATCACAGTTGCCTATGTGAAAGGTCCTATAGACTTATGTGGGTGGCGTTTAACTGGGCGATTTTTGGGAATATAATTGCACTTACCTTGGTGTGAATGAGCCTTCACAGACTACAATGAAAATTTCAGGCAAAGCTTTACAACAGAAGTAGATAATTCAGCAATGAAATGCTTCTGACTCAGAGTTCCAATATCTGGGAGGTGAGATGTGTGTGCTTTCATTTTACACCTAATCCATACAGCCACGATTGGTGGAAATGCCATGCAGGGGCGTGGAAAGTAGTAAGCTGCCTTCCCTCTGCACACTTGCAAAGATTGAATGGGAGCAGCGCCCAGTAAAAGAGGAGCCATTTTGGGTTATGCCAAAGGTTTAGTGAAGTAAGTTCTACTCTGGGTGCGCGTTTGGGTGTGAATTGCCGCCTGCATCTTAGTGAGCTTTTATATTCTAACACACAAGGTTTAATAAAAAATATTTGTTATATTCTTACTGACAAAATCACCTGCACATGTGATGGGGCATTTATACAGGTGAGACGCATCATTTTTCCAATGTGGTGAAAGATAATTGTTTAAAAGTCTGGAAACGGCACCCTATGGGCTATTGCAGAACAAAAAACTTTCTTTAGCATAGGCCATAAAGTACTGCTGTTTCCAAACTTTTAAACCATTATCTTTTAGCTCATTGGAAAAATGATGCACCTCACCTGTACCCATCACATATGCAGGTGCTTTATTGAAGTATAAAAATATTCTAAAAATTAGAATGAATATTTTTATTGTCCCTTTTTGTGTGTCTCAATAAAATCTCACCGTAGACGGCAATTTGTACACAAATATGCTCCCAGTTTTAAATATGCTTTGCCAGATCTTTAGCATCCCCCCCCCCCCAACCTGATGGGGATTTTTATTTGCTGTTCTGACCATGGATGGCCACAAAAAAAGTCCACACTTTTTGAAACCCCACCTTCTGCCCCTGTGCGAGGCCTGATTTGGACATAAACTTTGTTTAAAATGCTCGATTACTGGGAACATCCCCTAATGCCTGGGGGAGCTCTGCACGAGGTCATGGATTTGAGCGAGAGGCCAGTCTCTAAATTCCAGTAGCGTAGCGGCCGCACTCCCTTATGAATTGGTTGACAGACCTGTGACTCTCGGTCCCAGTGTTTGTGCAGGTTGACCCCCGCGTGAGGTTTATATGTTGTTGCCCAATTTGAGCTTAGCACAGGAAATCTTTGGACTTCCTCTTTAACTGGATAATCCATTGAAGTCACCTTGCACAGGTTTAAAACCTGCTGACTACGCAAAATGTAATGGTGTAAAGACTTCTGAAGCGGGCCCTTTAATGTAGGCAAGAAAAAAAAAACTGCTGTAGCTTTCTATACAATATAAACCTATCCTTGGAAGAGAGTCTGTGTTATTCTAAGTATACAGTACATCCTGCTCCAGATAAAATACTTACACTTGGGTATCCTCCGCCAGATGGCGCTGTGCACTGCAGGCATGCAAAAAAACAGGCTCCTCCCGGCTCCTCCCACAAATCCCCAGATTCCTCTGCAGTGCTGACTGCGAAGACATGAAGTATCACTCTCTCGCAGGAGAGCCGGGCTATTACAGCCTGCGGCCCTGCTGGACTACTCCCACCCGTCCTTGTGATGTGCCTCCCAGCCTGGGCTGCGCTGGTCGGGTGAAGGTAGGCAGCACCATGCGTGCTTAAGGAGCCCTGCTCCACCGCAGTCCCCCACTAAGGGGTAGGCGGTTTAGGCTGATGGTGAGCCTTTAGGGGATGCCCGCATCATTGCCCCACGCCCCGTGTAGCGGTGGACCCTGTGTAAATAACCCCTCTCGGTTTGTGAGTATGGCGGCCTCAGTGTACCCTATTACACGCTTATGTCCTTGGTATCGCGTTTGACTGGGAATAGGTGTCAGAGCCGCGCTGTTTACTTTTAACTTGTATTGGTCGCCGCCGCGTCTTTCCTATATGGTTGTACTGCATGGGCGGCGGTTGCTTTGCAGATGCTGCTGCATCTTTTTTAGCTTGTAGTGGCTCTTCTGCGGTAATCCACTCGATCAATTCCCTTCAGGCGTCACTGCCCTGCTTTCTATATTGGCTACGCGTTTTTGGAGCTTCGCGCTCTTCGGGGGGGGGGGGGGATGGGGTGGGGTCCTGGCTTGGCACGCTCCGCGTCACGGTCAGCTCTGGCCCGCCCTTCGAGGTTCGCTTGGTGCCATTTTTACTCGCACGCGCGCACGGTGAAGACCGTCCTCCCCCCTCTGTCTGTAAGTGCCCTCGTGGGCGACTTAATATTACTTTTATTACTCCCTTGCGCATGGCTCTGACATTCTGTTCCCTTTATGTCTTTCAGACCGTGGATTCCGGTGGCTTCTCCCGGCCTGGGGTAGCTCCCGGTTGAGACTATTAAATTTACTCCCACTTCCCCGCGGGTTATTGGGGCATCCAGGGTAGCTTACAGCGTCAATCCCTACTGGCCTATTGTGCCGATTAAGAACACAAATTGTAGGAGGAATGAACACCCAAAAGTAGATTCTTGCAATTAACAAAGGTGATTTAATAAAGTGAAAACATATTATAGACAGAAACATAACATAACATTTGATAATCAGAATGACCGCTAGGAGGCGCTGTTGTGTGAAAAAAGTTCTCACTGTTCAGATTTGGTTGTCCTTCTGAGTATGGTAGAGCAAAGTTCATTAGAGAACAGATGAGGCAGTATAACCAATGGCAACACAAATCTGACAATCTCTTTTGTAATGCATGTCCAATAGATCAAAAAGGTAGGCTTACAGGCAGTATGCAGGTAGGTACAACAGTAGGCGCTTCTCTCAACGTTTCGACAGGAATGTCTTCATCAGGAGATGCGCATCTCCTGATGAAGACATTCCTGTCGAAACGTTGAGAGAAGCGCCTACTGTTGTACCTACCTGCATACTGCCTGTAAGCCTACCTTTTTGATCTATTGGACATGCATTACAAAAGAGATTGTCAGATTTGTGTTGCCATTGGTTATACTGCCTCATCTGTTCTCTAATGAACTTTGCTCTACCATACTCAGAAGGACAACCAAATCTGAACAGTGAGAACTTTTTTCACACAACAGCGCCTCCTAGCGGTCATTCTGATTATCAAATGTTATGTTATGTTTCTGTCTATAATATGTTTTCACTTTATTAAATCACCTTTGTTAATTGCAAGAATCTACTTTTGGGTGTTCATTCCTCCTACAATTTGTGTTCTTAGATATGTCTTACTGCACATAGAGTGGGTGCAGATTGGAACGAATTGAACCCCTTAGATAACTATACTGAGATAATTATCTATCTATTCCTTTTTGGTGTGCTACAACCCCACAGTAACATTGTACTATTGTGCCGATTAAATCACCATATGGAGGCGTCCCAGGATATTGTAAACGGGGTTCCTTTGGGACAAGCCTGGCTGTGTGTAGCTTGTGGGGTCTTACCTAGCAGCGGTGACAATGCACGGGTCTGTGTTCCTTGTGCACAGCAGGCGCTATCGGTTCTTCCCGCCTCTTCCGTGGCTGGGCCTGCACCTCGCCTCACTTCACCTACTCCCCCAAGCCTGAGTCTAACCCCCAATACAAGCGGGGATTCTCATCCTGATATGGCTGCTAGACTGGCCAGTGTTGAAAGATTGCTTGCTAGCTCATTAGCGCGTAAGGCCACCGCTAAGAGGCTGCATTTAACCCCTGCCTCTGCTCTTTTCCCTATGGAATCTGATGTGTTGTTGCATCCTTACGGCCATGCCCCCTTGGACGAAGGGGAGCTGTTCTCTGACTCGGGGTCATATGACGAGGAGTCAAGGGGTCATGACGAGTCTGGTTCTGAGCACTGGACCCCGGATGATATTGATAGACTGCTGGTTCAGATTTTTGAGGTTTTGTCCATCTCTCCCCCTGTTGCGTCTCCCAGGCAAAGGGGTGAGCTTTTTCATACTGCTAAGGTTCGTCTGGAATTTCCCGAGCAAACCCATTTCAATAGCCTCGTGCTTAAAGAATGGGAACATCCCAATAGACTTCCTGGGATCCCTAAGAGTGTGGATAGGAAGTATCCCTTTCCGGCTGACTTGGTTAAGTGCTCGTCATCGCCCCCCGAGGTCGATGCTCCTATTCTAGGGTTGTCCAACACCTCTATTATGCACTCCCCTGACACTACTACGCTACGGGACTCTGAGGACCAGCGTATTGATCAATTGGCATGCCATGCCTTTGCATTTGGGGGAGCGATTCTGTGCCCGGTTTGCGCCTTAGCCATTACGGCAGTAGCGCTCAGGGCCATGGTCAGGAATGCACTCGATGGCACAGATGAGTTGCCACCTGATACTGTCAATGCTCTGTGTAACTGTGATGTGTTTGTAAACTTTATCCTGTCTGCATCGGACGATGCTATTAGAATGTGTGCCAGATCTTCTGCCCTGGCGGAAGCTATACGCCGAACGGTTTGGTTGCGCCAGTGGGCTGCTGACAATGCCGCTAAGAAAGCCCTTACTGGGCTTCCATTTAAGGGGGCTGTGCCTGTTTGGGGACCGTCTAGACCTCTTTGCCAAAGGAGGCAAGTTACCCCAGCGCAGGCCTTTCGAGGCCAGGGCACCCTTTCAACCCCCTACCGTGGGGCTAAACAGGGAAAAGGGGTGTCCTTCGCAGGGTCCCGCGCAGATTCCTGGCACAGGAACAGGGGACGCCGTCCTGGTTCCTCCTGTTTCGGCTCCTGTATGTGTTTCCACCATTCCCCCTTCTGGGCAGGGTTCTGCGCAAGATTGCTCTGGAAGGGGTACCTGTGATTCTAGTGGCCCCCAGGTGTCCAAGAAGAATGTGGTTCAAATGGCAGTAGACCAGTACGACCTGCCAGGGGTGCCAGATCTGCTAACTCAGGGCTCCTTACGCCATCCCAATTTACAAACGCTGGCTTTGACGGCCTGGCTGCTGAAACCTCCATCTTGATGGAGAAGGGTTTGTCTGCCTCTGTGGTAGGTACTATGGTGCGGGCTAGGAAGAAGACTTCTTCTGCTATCTATTATAGAGTATGGCGTACCTACATTGACTGGTGTGAGTCTAGGTCTCTTCCCTGTAGGGAGTTCTCAGTCCCTAGGGTTCTGGAGTTCTTACAGCATGGTCTGGAGTTAGGTCTAAAACTCAGCACTCTGAAGGGTCAGGTTTCTGTCCTGTCCGTCTTCTTTCAGAAGTCCTTTGCTCAACATCATTTGGTTAAGTCCTTCTTTCAGGGGGTCACTCATGCTCGTCCCCCTCATAAACCTGTGGTCCCCGTTTGGGATTTAAACTTGGTTTTATCTGCCTTGCAGGGTGCTCCCTTTGAGCCTATTCACGATGCGGCTCTTGCTGTTCTTACCCTCAAGGTTGTCTGAGCTGGCTGCTCTTTCTATTCAGCCTCCGTACTATGAGAGGTACCAGGACAAGGTGGTGTTCCGCTAGGATTTTCTGCCTAAGGTTGTGTCTGCCTTTCATATGAATCAGGACATTGTTCTTCCTTCATTGTGTCCAAATCCTAGCAACGACAAGGAAAGGGTTCTGCATTCCTTGGACGTGGTCAGGTGTAGTATTACCTGGTTGTCACTGCGGCTTTCAGGAAGACTGATGCTCTCTTCGTTGTGCCTTCTGGGTCTAGGAAGGGTTTGGCTCCTGCCAAGTCTACTATCAGCAAATGGATCCGTCAGGCTGTGATTCAGGCCTACTCTGCTAAGGGGAAGAATCCTCCTTTCCGTCTTACTGCTCATTCTACTCGTGCTATTGGGGCCTCCTGGGCCTTCCAGCACCAGGCTTCTGTTGAACAAGTTTGCAAGGCCGCTACTTGGTCTTCTGTTCATACCTTTTCAAAGTTTTACAAGGTTGATGTTAGGGCCTCAGCTGATGCTGTGTTTGGCCGCAAGGTTTTGCAGGCGGCAGTAGTTTAATCTGCATGCTGTTGCCTTTTTGTTGGGGATCCCACCCTACTTTTATGGACACTGCTATTGGATGTCCCAAGTGTAAGTATTTTATCTGGAGCAGGACGTACTGTATACCTAGAATAATACAATTCTGTGAAATACTCACCTGTAGAATTGGTATTATACGTATACAGTACGTCCTGCTCCACCCACCCTGTTTTTTGCATTATTCTGGATCCCCTGTATGGTGATTGTTACCATTTTTGTTGTTACCAGTTTCGGTGGTTAAATTCTCCCGGCTTCTTGTTCACTGCTTTTCAATGCTAGGGATTTGTGGGAGGTCCCCGGGTATATGAAGGGCCGGGAGGAGCCTGTTTTTTTGCATGTCTGCAGTGCACAGCGCCATCTGGCGGAGGATACCCAAGTGTAAGTATTTTATCTGGAGCAGGATGTACTGTATACGTATAATACCAATTCTACAGGTGAGTATTTCACAGAATTGTATTTTTCCTATTGCATGGCACGGCCTGCTTCCAGAAGTCCTTACGTATGGGTCGTTCCGCCACAAGGTGGCGCTGTGTACTGCAGGAGAGCTGTGGCTCCTCCCGAGACCATATAAAAACAGGATCGCCACTAAACCAATCCAGTGTTTCCTCTGCAGTGATTCTGCGAAGATACAAGATGGCTCTTTATATTGCGCATGTGAGCGGGGCAACCAAGCCTGCGGCCCTGCATCTCTGTTTCCACCCGTTTCTGGACCCTCTGTGCCTCCCAGCCTCGGCTGACGGATCGGGTGAAGGTAGAGGAGCACTAGGGTCAGGTGCTCAGGAGCTCTGCTCCAAGCCGCAGACCCTGTACCACAAAGGGTAGCCGGCCATAGGCTTTATGGTGAGCCTACTGAGGGATGCGGAGTTCCTGTCCTAGCTTCTGAGGGGGTGAGTGTTTTGGGGACTATGTGTCTTGTTTTTGGTGTTTGGGGTCCCCCACCTCTGGCCTGGGCTCTCGACGCTGCCTGCCTCGCTCCCCCCCCCCCCGACGTGTGTTCGGGGGGGGGGTGTTAGCGGCGAGTGCTGTTGGCTGTTTTTTCACTGTTTTCGCCGCCGTTGCCGCTTCGTACTACGCTCCGCTATAACTGTGAGGCTTTTTTTGCTGTGTGATGACGGCGGCACGGTCACGTGAGCGCCGTTTTCACGCTCTTCGGACGGCGGGGCCGGAGGATGACGCGTATCGCGTCGTCCTCCCTCGGCCCGCCCCTCAAGGTTCCTCTGCCAGCGCCATTTTGATTCTGCTGCGCGTCTAGGGCACCTTCCTCCCTGAGCTGCGGCGGTGATCTCTGCCTGTGTCGCTTCCTCCTGTGGTCTGGCGGCTTGGTGATTTTGGCCTGCTTGGTACGTGAGTCCCCTTCGGGGGTTTTGTTTTCCTTGGGGCATGGGTTGCGGGGTGCTTATGTGTTTTTACTTATGTCTTTCAGGCGGGACAACTGTGGGTTTTGGTTTCTCCCGGTCCTGCCCCTTACCCTTCCTCATCTCCCCTTGCTGGCTTCTGGGAGCATCCATTGGGGGGGCATCCCGGGTGGCTTTTTTTTTTTTAGTCCTTACCCTGTGCTGGCCTATTGTGCCTGTCTTAATCACCATATGGAGGCTTCTGGGGATAGCGTGCTCGGAGGTCCTTCGGGGCAATCCCGGCTGTGTGCCATGTGCGGGGCTACCCGCTTCGCTTCCAAGCTCTGCACCTCCTTCGGCGTCGCCTACCCCTCCACGCCTGCATTTTGCCCCCTAGTGAGGGGGATACTAGCGGGGGGTCACAGTCTGATCTGGCACTGCGTGTGGCCAGCATTGAAAGGCAGCTTGCCAGGCCTGTTCCACGTAAGGCCTCTGGCAAGAATCGGCACCTGGCTTCTGCGCCCTCCCTCTTTCCTGAGGAGGATGAGGGACTTGATGCTTTTGGTGGCCGTTACCCCCTAGAGGAGGGGGAACTCTTCCAGGACTCTTGACTCCTCCGGGGACCAGCAGGAGGGTTACGACAGTGACCCTGGGTCTGCATCTGGGGAGGATTCATGGTTCCCTGAGGACACTGATAACCTGTTGGCTCACATTTTTGAGATCTTGCACATTGTCCCCCCTGAGGTGGCTAAGAGGAAGCAGGGTGAGCTCTTTCGTCCTGATAAACAGCGTCTGGAGTTCCCTGAGCAGAGCCATTTGCATTTCACTAATATGGTGCTCAAGGAGTGGGAACGTCCTAGTAGATTGCCCGCGGTGCCCAAAGGGTTGGATAAGAGGTATCCTTTTACTGCCGACCTGGTCAAGCGATGGTCGTGTCCCCCTGAGGTGGACGCTCCCGTTATAGGGCTGTCCAACACCTCAGTCATGCCTTCCCCTGACACTACTACATTGCAGGACAGTGAGGACCGGCACATGGATCAGCTGGCTTGCCATGCTTTTACATTTGTGGGGGCTGGGCTGCGTCCGGTCTGCGCTGCTGCCATTACAGCTATTGCCCTTAAGAAACAACTCAAGCGTCTCCTTGATGGCGCTACGGCTGGTAGCAGCGGGGAGGATTATAGGGCCCTTTTGCTTTGCTCTGATTTTGTTGCCTTTGTCCTTACTGCCATGGATGATACGGTACGGCTGAGTGGTAGGGCCGCTGCCCTTTTGGTGGCTATGCGCCGCTCTGTTTGGCTGTATCAGTGGGCAGCTTACGCTGCTAAGAACTCTTTCACTGGGCTCCCCTTTACGGGGCTGCGGCTCTTTGGTGAGTGTCTGGATGTTCTAGCCAAGGATGGTAGGCTGCCTCAGCGTAGGAGACAGCCTCGGCCTTTTCGGGGTTTCCGCTTCCCTCCCCTCCTTTCGTGCTCCCAGAGTAGGTCGTGGCTCCCTCTTTTCGGGTGCCCGCAGAGATTCTTGGGGCCGTGGCAGACCACGTGGTCGTCTCGGTCTCTCATGGGGTCCCAAGCCCAAACCTTCTCCTAACCCCCTCAGGCATGAGGAGGCGCCCTCACCCATCCGGGTGGGGGGACGCCTTCGGCTCTTTGCTCACATCTGGAGGCTCCGCGTCTCAGACCGGTGGATTCAGAAGGTGGTGTCCTCCGGTTACAAGATAGAGTTTGCAGCCTGGCCGCCTCCAAGATTCGTCAGATCCCAGATGTCTCTAAACCCTCTGTCACCTCAGGGTTTGCGCCTTGCAGTTCAACGTCTGTTGGAGTCAGGAGTCATTTTCCTGGTGCCTTCCCAGGAATGGGGTTCTGTTTACGATCCCCAAAAAAGACGGGTCCTTGAGGCCCATCCTGGACTTGAAGGGTCTCAACAAGTTTGTCAGGTTTAAGCACTTTCACATGGAGACTCTACGCTCTGCTGTCAGCACCCTTCGCTCGGGCGACTTCATGACCTCCGTGGACATCAAGGATGCCTATCTTCATGTACCAATCTTTCCAGGTCATCAGAGATTTCTCAGATTCGCTCTAGAGGCTCAGCATTACCAGTTTGTGGCTTTACCGTTCGGTATTACCTTGGCGCCTTGGGTGTTCACCAAGGTGCTGGCAGGTGTGATAGCTCTGTTGCGGAATCAGGGCATTCGCATCCTCCCTTACCTGGACGACATTCTGATTGCGGCTCGGTCTCTTCATCAGGCCGAGAAGGATACTCTGGTGGTGACCTCCACTCTCGAGTCCTTCGGCTGGGTGATCAACTATCCCAAGTCTTCACTGTCTTCGTCTTTGAGGTCCCTTCTGGGCATGACTCTGAATACCTCTCAGGTCAAGGTATTCCTGCCTCAGCAGAAAGTGGAGGGCCTTCAGAAGCAGGCACGGACTCTGCTCTTGTGTCCCCATCCCTCCGTCCGGCAAGGAATGCAGTTAGTGGGTCTGATGGTGTCCTGCTTCGAGGCGGTCCCCTGTGTCCCTGGATCAGGAATTTGCTCTGTCCCCCCTGGCCAGACAGTCCCTCTCGTGGTGGCTGGACTCAGGGAACCTTCTAGTGGGCAGGACCTTTCTGCCTCCGTGCTGGGAGACTGTCACCACAGATGCCAGTCTGACCGGTTGGGGGGGCTTTTCGAAGTCTCTGGAGTTCCAGGGTCGGCGGGGCCCCCAGGAGGCCCATTCTCCCATCAATGTCCTGGAACTGAGGGCGATCAGGTTGGTTCTTTCTCAGCTGACCACACACCTTCGGGGCCGGGCTGTTCACATCCGCTCGGACAACCAGACGGCGGTTACCTACATCAATCATCAGGGAGAGACTCTGAGCAAGCGAGCCCTCAAGGAAGTGTCCCCGATACTGTCTTGGGCGGAAGAGAATGTCCCTTGCATCTCGGCGGTTTACATTCCGGGGGTGGAGAACCAGGAGGCAGACTCCCTGAGCAGGGGGTTGTCTCGGCTGGGGGAATGGTCCCTCAGCAACAAGGTATTTTACTCCGTGTCACCACTGGGTTCAGCCGGATGTGGACCTGTTTGCATCCTGCCACAATCACAAGGTTCCCGGGTTTGTCTCCCCTGTCACAGGACCCTCTGGCCTTAGCCACGGATGTGCTAGCAATGCCTTGGACGGAGTTTCGGTTCCTCTATGTGTTCCTCCCTTTCCTCTGCTGGGCAGGGTGCTGCGCAAGATAGCCCAGGAAAGGGTTCCAGCCATTCTGGTGGCCCCCTGTTGGCCAAGGAGGGTGTGGTTCGCAGACGTCGTGCAGTTGGCAGTAAATCAGTATGTCTTTCCCAAGGATCCAGATCTGCTTACTCAGGGGCAGCTACGCCATCCCAATTCGCAAACGCTGGCTTTAACAGCTTGGCTGCTGAAACCTCCATCTTGATGGATAAGGGGTTGCCAGCTTGTGTTGTTGATACCATGATTAGGGCTAGGAAGAAGTCCTCGTCCTTTATCTACTACAGGGTCTGGCATGCTTACATTGCCTGGTGTGAGTCCAAGTCTCTTCCTTGTCGGGTGTTTTCTATCCCCAGGATTCTGGAATTTTTATAACATAGTTTGGATTCGGGCCTTCAACTTGGTACCCTCAAGGGACAGGTGTCGGCTCTGGCAATTTTTTTCCAAAGATCCTTTGCCAATCATCGGTTGGTTAAGACCTTTTTCCAGGGAGTTCCTCACGTGCGTCCGCCACGTAAGCCTATGCTGCCGGTTTGGGACCTGAATCTGGTGTTGTCTGCTCTGCAGGGTCCTCCCTTTGAGCCTATCCGTGGAACTGCTTTGCCCATTTTTACTCTTAAGGTGGCCTTTTTGGTGGCTATTACTTTGATCAGGCGAGTTTCTGAGCTGGCGGCGCTTTCTATCAAACCTCCTTATTTTGAGCGGCATCAGGATAAGGTGGTGTTTCGGTTTAAGCCGGATTTCTTGCCTAAGGTTGTGTCTGCTTTTCATCTCAATCAGGACATTGTGTTGCCTTCTTTGTGTCCTGACACCGCTAATTCCAAGGAGCTGATCCTTCATTCTCTGGATGTTGTCAGGGCTCTGAAGTTTTATTTGGTTGCTACTGAGTCTCTCAGGAAATCTGACGCTCTTTTTGTTCTTCCTGCTGGACCTAGGAAGGGTTTGCCTCCGGCTAAATCCACTATCAGCAAGTGGATCCATCAGGCGGTGGAGCAGGCCTACTCTGCCAGGGGGAAGGTTCCTCCTTTTAGGGTTACTGCTCATTCCACTCGTGCTATTGGTGCGTCTTGGGCCTTTCAGCACCAAGCTTCTGTTGAACAAGTTTGTAAGGCTGCAACTTGGTCTTCTGTTCCTACTTTTTCCAAGTTTTACAAGGTTGATGTTAAGGCCTCAGCTGATGCTGCTTTTGGCCACAAGGTACTTCAGGCCGTAGTGGTTTGAACTGCCTGTTGTTACTCTTTAGGGATCCCACTCTACCTTACGGACACTGCTGTTGGACGTCCCATACGTAAGGACTTCTGAAAGCAGGCTGTGCCATGCAATAGGAAAAAGACAATTCTGTGAGTACTCACCTGTAGAATTGCTTTTACTATGCATGGCACGGCCTGCTTCATGGTGTTTGTTCCAGGTTAGTTGGGGTTTTTGTTACCTTTTTTTACTCTTATCTCCCGGTTTCTTGAATAACTGCTTGTCAAAGCTGGATTGGTTTAGTGGTGATCCTGTTTTTATATGGTACCGGGAGGAGCCACAACTCTTCTGCAGTACACTGCGCCACCTTGTGGCGGAATAACCCATACGTAAGGACTTCTGAAAGCAGGCTGTGCCATGCATAGTAAAAGCAACAGGTGAGTACTGAGTACAGAATTGTCTTTTTGTTTCACTACCTACATTTGAGACCCATCTTAAAAACAACTCTGCCCACCTATTGCATTTCAAACCTGCAAAGGAGCCCTATAAGTTGTATGGTTTGTGAGATACCATTGCACTTTAAATGGAAGGGAGGGCCCATAAATATGTCAGTGAAATGAGCAATGGCAACGCCCCCCTTTATTTCTGCATCATTTCCCACCCTCTTTTACTGGATTGGTGGCCCCACTGTTCATTCTGTCGGTCCCTCTGCATCAGTCAATGTATTTACTAACCACTACGAGGTTGTTCTGGACTTCCATGAAGTATGAGTATTACGATTTCCTAGCTGTTGGGGTATCAGGCTGGGTGGAATGTGTGGTAACTTTTTATACAGCTAGAGTACAGTTTTGTATTGTTTTTTTTATGCAAAATGTCTTTATAGAATTAACTTTCCAATGGAACTTCATTGAACACTACACCATTAAAATGTCAAACATATTCCAACTTCCGCCAAGACTTTTTATTTTGTACAAAGTGGGCAAGACCCTTCGTGACTGTGTTGTTGCAAAATTCTCCCTTCCTATCAGTAATGAATACAATTCCCACAATGTGGTGGGCTGGGGGGGGGGGGGGGGGGTGCGTGCAGGAATATACTTTACTGTGCTGGCCATATGGTGCCAATGATGCCCAAACAAGGAGCAATCCTTTGTTAGTGTTGCAGATGGCAAAAAAAATGAAAGTGGGTGATGGCTGCTAGGTCCCTGTCCTATTTCGTATATGAAAAAAAAAAAAGTAAATGCCTTAATAATGGGCAGGAAACAGCTCTTCCTCATAGAATTAGGCAGACTGGCATCCCAATGTGGGCAGTGGCCCACAACGCATTGCCGAATTTGACTTTTGGGGTGCTTTAACCCTCTAACCCACACATGTCAAATCTGTCCCACAGTGTCCTCTGATTTGGCCCGCGAGCAGGAGTCAGCCCTGTCCCCAGGCTATTATCTTTCAGAGACTGGGGTGGGGCAGTCGTAGGCATAACCTTTAAACTAGACTGTTAAAAGCGACTGCAGAGATTCTTATCCTATAATATAGGTGGCAATGCTGCATCAAATAGGACCAACCAACAATTTGGCTAGCTCTGGAATAAAAGACTTCAGGCTTGGCGATTAAAGTGAACCAAAAGTAGCACTGGCGTCCAGACTCTAGGGCCGCCTGATCCACACTACCCAGGACATCCCATATCACTGTTTGACGACCCCCCCCCCCCCCCCCAAATGCTGGGAAAACCTACTGACCAACCTACCTACCAATTGATTGGCACATGCACATTTTTTCAATAAATATTAAGGTTGGCCTGCGACTGTCTAAATTTGTAATTTTGGCCCACTGTGTATTTGAGTTTGACACCCCTGCTCTAACCCCTCTATCGTGAAAAAGCAAAAACATCCAAAAATGTGTGGGGTCCTGGTTCTGCTCAACTAAACCAAAACATGTGCAAAACAGAGAGTTAAAGTCCCTGCCTAGACAAAGCAACCTGTGTATGAGCAGAAAATTGCCAAATGCAAGGCTAATGATACATAAGCTGCTGGCATTCCCCTGACACCTCCTATACAGAGAGTTAGCTGAAGCCCCCATTGTCTCAGTGAATGCAGCACTGCACTCCAAACACTGACAAACAGAAAGGCGGAGTCTTGACCACTAGCTCACTTATGAACAGTGGACAAGTTCCTGAAGAACCCAGTAGCCTTCAGATCCATTCTCCTGCCTTTTGACAAGTTTCAGCTCACCAGAACCTCGGTTTCAATACTTGCCCACTTTGGGGAAAAAGGTTCCATCTTCCTCCATTACAATGCACCTGTTGTCTGTACACCTTTGGCGGAGTTTGGTTTTTAGGGTCAATGCCTTGGAGGGGATTGTGATTGGGATTCTGGTGGATAGTGGCACGGCTGCTGGGCAGCATTCCTAGGACTTGACTTTTGTATTTAGATTTTTTTTTTAGTATTGGACATGGTGCAGCTTAACCTTCTCTGGAACCTGTTTATCCTTCACCTGAACTTTACACTACTCTTACCTGTGCACTTTTTAATCTCATGTACTTGACTGTGGACCATTTCCAGATATCGCCTTCCTCCACTAAATGTAGCTGTTTAAACAAAATCATGGAAATCTAGAATATGTTTTGTAAAAGAAAAAAGTTTTATATAATAAAACTGACCCATTTTCTGAGGCGTTTCTTGACTGTGTTCTTGACTTTGACAGATAATGCCTTTATAGAATGATTCTGGGCCTGTACCAGAGAAGTGTACATGTACAGGGATCCATAAAATGTATCTGTATCCATAAAATCAAACTTGGCATGCACCATACATTGTAAAATGTCCATCCGTGTGCAATTCTTTACTTGCAACAATAATATTTTGTTGATGGTGATCAGTTGGGTTTGCCATGTGAGTTTGCACTCTAAACCTGAATGGTGGTCACATGATTAGCTGCCATAAGTGACTGACTTGACTACTTCCTCTTTAGAGCACTCTTGGGGCAGTAGTCTAACTCTTTATTGGGCATCCTGAATTGCTGAGCCCAATTTGGGCATTTACAATAATAGAAAGCCTTACCTGACCAGACAGTGGCTGCTCATTGCCCCTGCACTCCTGTGTTCTAATCACCACCCAGGCGGGGCTCCTGCACACCAATTGGCTTACTTGGCAGGCTGTCTTCTTGCGCCACTGCTGATCAGCAGGGAATGGGTGTTTGTGCCAGTCAGGTAGGCATTGATTCTCTCTCATACCACTCAGAGGCAGCAGATACGTCCAGGATAGCGCCAGCCAGCATGCAGGACTGCAAGACATCTATAAGGTAGTAATCTCTTGCAGTCTGAGGCATAAGCAGATGGCAAGCATCGTTTTGCTGTTTTTCTATTTCCTCAAATTCATTTTATATATATTTTTTTAATATTATTTTATAGGGGGGGGGGGTCCTAACCTCGTTGTCACCTTGCCCTTCAATGGACCCCACTCTGGATAGACCCACTTAAAGTCTGGCGCAAGCCAATATTTTCGGTGTTGAGAGTACCATGCCAGGGTAGGAATGCCCAGGCTGCACCCCATTTATTTTTGGGGATCTGCAGGCCAGAGCCTCCTCCCTAAAAGTTGGCCTCTGGGTCCCATGGTAGCCTAAGGGGGCAGGAAACAGCTGAATGATTGTGCAAAGTAATTAGTGTAGGATCTTTTATTGTAATATGTGTAATTATTCTAAGTATACAGCACATCCTGTTCAGAATATTCCTTACTCCTGGGTAATACATCCACAAGATGGTGCTGGACTGCAGAAAACAGTTTGTGGCTCCTCCCTGCCCTATATAAGTCAGGGAACCTCCCACAAATTCCCCAGTTTCTTTCTGCAGTCTGCACTGAGAGGATAGAAGATAGCTCTCTTGTGGCGCAGGTGAGCGGGGCTTATTGCCTGCGGCCCTGCAGGACTATTCCCACCCATTCCGTCCCATTTACTGCCCCAGCCTTGGCTGATAAGGTTCGGGTGAAGGAAGGCGATTGAAGCACTACGGTGCTGAGGAGCTACGCTCCTACCGCCAGTCCCTGCTCTAACAGGGTAGGCGGTTTAGGCTAATGGTTAGCCTGTTGGGATGCCCCCACTGCCTCATGGATATTGCCAGGTTTATCCGGTGCAGTTAAACCCTATACCCATTTTCCCCCTCCACCCTCACTCCTCATATTAGCCCCTGGGTGCCGTTTCTCCCTGGGAATTCTGCCCTTATCCTCCCTCACTCTCTGCTTGGGAGATCTCTGGGGGGGGGGGAGGTTGTAGAGTGATTAAACTGTTGACATGTTCTTGTCGCTTTATTAAAAATGCGCAGCCGCACGTTTGTACTGCGCTCCGCGGCTGGCAGCCTCATTCACCTCAGAGCTGCCGGGCTGCTACCGGCTGGCCGGATTATGTGGGCGCGCCTCACGCTCTTCGGGGGGGGCGGGGCTCTGTGGATGATGCATTTTACCTCATGTTTCTACGGCCCGCCCCTCGAGGTTACGGGCGCCATTTTGTCCTCTTGCTGTTGTTGCTGGCTCCTTGCGGTCTGTGAGTACCCCTGGTGGGGTGATTTTTCTCTGGTTTTTTCTTCTGCCTTATTCTCATGGGAATGTTGATTATGTCTTTCAGGCGGGCTAAAGCTTCAGTCCTGTGGTTTCTCCTGGCCTTCCCCCCTCATTACCTCCCACTTCCCTAGCGGTTTATTGGGGCAAATCACCATATGGAGGCTTCTGGGGATAATGGGCCTGGGGTTCATTCGGGACAAGCCCAGCTATGTGTTGCATGTGGGGTATCCGCTATAAGTGATGATGTTAGGGTGTGTGTACCTTGCGCCCAGCAGGTACTTGCACTGCAGTCTGGGTTACCTGTTGCTTGGCCTGCGCCCCCTCGGGCTTCGCCTACCCCCCCCCCCCCCCACGCTTACATCTGACCCCTGCGAGGAGCATACCAGCGGGGAGTCTCAGCCTGATTTGGCTGCACGGGTGGCCAGCATTGAGAAACATATTGCTGGGTCTGCCTCGCGTAAGGCTTCTGTAAGAAGAGGCATTTATCTCCCGCTGTTTCCCTCTTTCCTTTGGAAGCTGAGGAAAATTTTGACGCTACTGGTTATTCCCCCTGGAGGAGGGGGAATTGTTCTCTGATTCAGAATCATCTGAGGAGCAGCCTAGGGTTTATGGTGGCACAGGGTCTCCCTTTGGGGAAGATCCATGGTCCTCAGATGACACTGACAGGCTTTTGCTCATATTTTTGAAGTGCTCTGTATCTCCCTCCTGCCATGGCTCCGCAGCAGCAGGGTGAGCTTTTTCATACAGTTAAACCACGTTTGGAATTCCGGGAGCAGTCTCATTTTAATAATCTGGTGCTCAAAGAATGGGAGCGGCCTAGCAAGCTGCCAGGGGTGCCCAAGAGTTGGGACAAGAGGTATCCCTTTCCTGCTGATGTTATTAAGCATTGGTCATGTCCTCTCAAGGTGGACGCGCCCGTTCTGGGGCTGTCCAATACATCTGTCATGCATTCTCCTGACACTACTACCCTGAGGGATGGTGAGGTCCGGCGCATGGGCCAACTGGCTTGCCATGCTTTTGCCTGTGTGGGGACTGCGCTACGCCCCCGGTTTGTGCCTCTGCCATTACAGCTATTGCTATTAAGGGTTTGCTTAGGAGTCTCCTAGAGGGGGCATCTGATGACGCGGGAGGAGAAGAGTATAGATCTCTCCTGCTTTGCTATAAATTTGTTGCATATGTTCTGTCTGCCATGGATGATGCCTTAGAATGTGTGGTAGGACCTCTGCCCTGTTGGTGGCTTTACGCCGCTCTGTCTGGCTACGTCAGTGGGTAGCTGATAATGCTGCTATGAAGGCTCTCACTGGTTTCCCTTTCAAGGGCCTGCGCCTCTTTGGTGAACGCTTGGATTTGTTTGCCAGGGGCAGTAGGAGTCTCCTTTACTGGGGCCCGCGGAGATCACTGGGGAAGGGGCAGAGGACGTGGCCGTCCTGGCCTCTCTTGGGGTCCCAAGCTAAAAATCCTCACCCAAGCCTCCTCAGGCATGAAGGGGCACCCTCACCCATCCAGGTGGGGGGACAGCTTCGGCTTTTTGCTCACGTCTGGAGGCTTCACGTCTCAGACCGGTGGATTCAGGAGGTGGTGTCCTCCGGTTACAAGATAGAGTTTGCAGCCTGGCCGCCCCCAAGATTCATCAAATCCCGGATGGCTCAAAACCCCCTGTCAGCTTGGGGTCTGTGCCTTGCTGTCCAAAACCTTCTGGAGTTGGGGGTCATCTGCCAGGTGCCTTTAAGGAAAGGGGCAGAGGCTACTATTCCATTCTTTTCACTGTTCCCAAAAAAAGATGGGTCCATCAGACCTATCCTGGATTTAAAGTGCCTCAACAAATTTGTCAGATTCAAACACTTTCGCATGGAGACTCTGCGCTCAGCTGTCAATTCACTACGCCCAGGGGACTTCATGACCTCTGTAGACATCAAGGATGCTTACCTTCATGTACCAATCTTTCCAGGTCATCAGAGATTCCTCAGGTTCGCTCTGGAGGATCAGCACTATCAATTTGTGGCCTTGCCTTTCGGTATCACCTCGGCTCCCAGGGTATTCACCAAGGTGCTGGCGGGCGTAATGGCTTTGCTGAGATCTCAGGGCATTCACATTCTTCCTTACTTAGACGACATTATCATCACGTCTCAGTCCCTCCAGCAGGCCGAGCTGGACACTCAGCTGGTGGTGTCCACACTGGAGTCCTTCGGCTGGGTGATCAACCATCCCAAGTCTTTCCTGTCACCGTCATTGGTGAGGTCCTTTCTGGGCATCATGTCAGGTCAAGATTTTTTTCCCTCAGCAGAAGGCGGACAGTCTTCAGGCCCAAGCCAGGTTCCTTATGTCTTGCTCTCATAACTCCATCCGACAGGGGATGCAGCTGGTGGGCCTGATGGTGTCTTGCTTCAAGGCAGTTCCATACGCTCAGTTTCACATGAGACCTCTTCAACTTTACCTCTTGTCAGTTTGGGATCCGGACCCTCGGTCCCTGGATCAGGTGTTGGTTCTGTCCCCTCTGGCCAGACGGTCTCTCTCGTGGTGGCTGGACTCAAGAAACCTGTTGGTGGGCAGATCCTTTCTGACCCCGTGCTGGGAGACAGTCACCACAGATGCCAGTCTGACAGGTTGGGGGGGCTTCTGGAAATCTCTGAATTTCCAGGGTCAGTGGGGCTCTCAGGAGGCCCACACCCCTATCAACATTCTGGAATTGAGGGCGATAAGGTTGGTTCTCGCCCAATTGACTCCACACCTTCGGGGTCGGGCGGTTCAGGTCTGCTCGGACAACCAGACGGCGATTGCCTACATCAATCATCAGGGAGGGACCCGGAGCAAGAGGGCCCTCAAGGAAGTGTCCCTGATACTGTCCTGGGCAGAGGAGAATGTTCCCTGCATCTCAGCTGTGTACAGCAGACTCCCTCAGCAGGGGGACCTCTCGTCGGGGAGAATGGCTATTCTCCCAGGATTGGGGCAGTGTCCAAGGGGGACATGATAAATTGTACTTATATGCCTTATTGTACTGTTCTAGAATGCTGTAGGTCGGGGGATTGGGAGCGACTGCACTGCCATTTTATCATGGGACTACTAATAGCCGACAAGTGGACCATGTAGTATTAGTATAGTAGTCCTTGGGCAGTCTGCCCTGGGGTGATCAAAAGAGTTATTTCATAGATTCCATTGGATTGCTCCCTCCCAGCAACGACATCGATATTCTGTTGCCTATCCTAATCTGAATCTTCAGGACTCCTGGCTCTCTGGACCCAGCTACAGACCTAGGGAACATCTCTCCCATCTGGAAAGCATAGTTGACATATTCCGTTCAATAAAGGCTGCAGCCTAGCTGGGCAGTAAGGCCTTCTCCAAATGCAAGCACCTCCATATGGACGCATATCATTCCAGAGGAGGAAGGGACGAGTAAGTAAGCGTCTGGTTCTGACTAGAAGGATCTGTAAGGTGAAACCTATACACGCCCGAAAGTAAGGAAGCAGCTCCCTAGCCTTTCTCATTTTAACTAGTTGGTGGACAAAGAATGGAGTAAGCCAGAAAAATTTCTGTCCACCCCTAGGGCCCTGGACAACAGATACCCCTTCCCAAAATCCACAATTAAAAGGTTGTCTTTGCCCCCTGGAGGTAGACGATTGGGTGTTGCGCTTTGCCAGACACATATTTCTCCCCACCTTTAAAAGTGCCTCATTGAAGGATCCAGTGGATAAACAACTGGACCAGCTAGTGTGGTATGCTTTCACTAGGGTAGGGTTGGCTATGTGACCTGCTTGCGCTACATCCTTTACCCTGGCAGACAAGGAATGGTTGAAACTGCAGAGGAGGCACATAAATAGGCGCATGTGCTCCGGCTCTTGAACATTGGATTATCTCCTGTACCTCGTCCCGGTTATGGATGATGTGGTCTGACTAATTGTCGAGGGTTAGCCTTGTTGGTCAGCTTACGGTGCACAGTGTGGCTGAAACAGTAGTAGGCGGATGCAGCCACCAAGAAGAAATTGGCGTCTCTCATTTATGTGCAGCTGTCTGTATAGTGAACTGTTGGATGGCCTAGTCAAAAAGGCCACAGGTAGCAAGTCCACTAGAAGAAGCCAAGACCCTTCAGTAAATTTGGGGGTTCCTGCTTGGAGGAGACAGATTTCCGACGCCCAGCTTCAGGTGGTGGTTTTCTCTGGTTATAGGGCTCCTCCTAGGTGTGTGGAATCCAAGCTTTTCCTGTTACCAGAAAAAGTGGCTGCCCTTAAGATGTGTGTGGACCACCTCCTAGAGCTGGGGATGGATGTTCCTTCCTCAAAAAGATGCTCCAGCTTCTACTCTTTGTAGTTCCCAAGAAGGATGTAGAAGTACGTCCGGTTCAGGATCTGAGCCGTGAAGAAGTTACGCATGGAATCCTTAAGGCCGGTCATAGTATCCTTGGAACAGGGGGGGTTGCTGGTGACGGTGGACATCAAGGATGCTTACTTGTGTCTGCGTTTTGCAGTGGACACCCAGCACTTCCAGTTTGTAGCACTACTATTCAGTCTTTCCTCTGCTCCTTAGGTGTTCACAAAGTTTCTGACAGGGTCTGTTGCGGCAGTAAGGGATACGCATCACGTGTATATCGGCAATCTCCTCATCTAGGCTCCATCTATGCTGGAACCATTGAGGGATGTGGCGACCGCTATGGACACCTTGAAGAGGTTTGAGTGGATCGTAATTACTCTCAGATGGTCCATCCACAGTTCCTTCCCTTCTGGGAATGATCCTGGATACCACACATGCAAAGACCTTTTTGCCCGAGGAGAAGCTCCTTGTACTACTACAGGGCAGAGAGATTATTGTTGGAGATCAATGAACCAATGATTCAACAAGACACGTGCCTGTAGGGGGGCTGAGGGCATCCTAAATGGAGGCAGTTCCCTTTACACTGTTTTATACCAGGCCCCTACAACTGGTGCGGTTGTCCAGCTGTGACAGAGCAGCAGAATCCCTGGCTCATCACTTTGTTCTGACAGACTTGGTAAGGGAGTCCCTGGACTGGTGGCTTGAATTCTGCCATCTTACTGTAGGATGGTCCTTACTGTTCATGGTCTGTATGGTCCAATGAACCGTATGTCCAGTTGGGGTGTCAAAATGCTCAGGTGTGTAATCTGTATGTCTCTTAGATGCTGGACTGGGGACCTGGTAGGTCTCCCAGACAACCAATATAAACCATTAGGGTGGCACCAGAGGCAGGCTGGCCCTCTAGGAGGTGAATATATATTATGTATGAATGTATGTTAAAAGCTATGAATGTATTTCCTATTTCAGCCACTAGAGGGCGAGAGTGAAACTTGTCTGCCCCATAGAGGATTCCAGTGAAATTGTTTCATTTATTTTGGATTAACCAACACGGCATATACAAGTGTTTCAGAAGGATTTATAATACTCTGCAAATAGTAATTGTTTTAATATATAAAATAAAATCATATTAGTTTAACTGCTGGTATATCTTGGGAATAAGGTCACTCTTATTTTTCATCACTAGCCCATGACACCAGCACTAAAAAACTGAGGGTTGAGACACAAAAAACACCAAATTCTATATTGTTAAGTACCATAGATGGCGTTATGCAAGGACAGGGTAAGTTTCAGGTTTAAAGAAGACTTTTTTCCTTCAATGTAGATTGTGCTTCCTTTTTGATCCCAGTCTTACTCATCCCAAGGCGAGACTCCTACAAACTTTGGATGTGGTCCTGGCTTTAATGTATTCCTTGACGGCCACTCAGGAGTTTCACAAGGGACAGAGGAAGGGCCTGAGAACTGACAAATCTACCATCAGCGAATGCATTAGGCAAGCAGTGGTAAGGGTGTATATCTGTAAGGGTAAGGAGGCAACAAGGGTCCAGTTAGACTGGGTTTTATAGGTAGTTGTGGATTACTGTACACCATGCACTTTGGGTTGCTGCTTAATAATCTTAATAGGTTGGTGCCCTTGGCCCATTATCTATCCCCCAGGATGTGGGTGATGATGAGGCACAATAGGACTCCCGCAGTATTATCATGGCATGGTTACCATCAGAACAAGTTCCCTTGTAATCCAAGACTGGTGCACCTACTGGATTCTCCCATGGCACTATTTAGACGATGCACTTTAGCAGGTTACACCAGACGAGTTAAAAAGACATCTAACTTTTAATTCCATCATATTAAAGGACAACAAATGATGAGGTGACATGCCCCAACTCCATGTAAAGTGAAATCCAAACAGGGGACAGGTTTCAGGGATAACCCTACACCAGAAGAGTGGCTTAAGGGTTGAGGTCCATGCATTCCAAACAAGGAACTGGATCTTCTTCTTGGGGGGGGGGGCTCAAGGTAGGATTAATGGGCTTGTGCCCCTTGATAGCAAGGACAGCAATTGATTTACAGTTACTTCCAGGGAGCCTACAATAGTTTGTATGCCCAGGGGGCCCACACCATACTTAGTTGAGTTCTGAAGAGGCTCCTTTGATTCACCCCATTTTAAGATTTTTTTTTTTTTTTAATTACCGGAAAATAAAGGCAAAACAGGCTACTCAGCATATCACCAGGTAAGTATCTCCAGTGAGGAGCTGACACCAGCTGAGCCCTTCTTCTAGCAGCAGCACCTGGGTGCTACCTTGCTGGCCCTAGTGCACTCTCCTGCCCCGAGTCATGAGACATAAATCTCCATCGCTGATTGGATGCAGGGAAGTGAAGCTTGACAGGCCATGCGCATATCTAAACCGTGATCAGTCTGGAGCCATAACAAGAGAAAGCTTGCTGCTGGCAGCAGTTCATGTTGGAGCAGCTGGCCCGGGGGTAATGTGAACCTAAATATGTACAAAACCCACCAGTGATGGGCTATGTCATCAGATTGGAGGCAGGTATTTTATACACAATGAAAAAGGACATAGTGCTGCAGGATCCAAAGAACGGTTTGTTCAAATCTGGATGCTGGGTCATGATGTATAGCGGCAATCGCTGGTCCTGTCACGCAAAGGGACTTTAGGGGGAAATTGCCGGATCTAAATCCCTGCTATATAAGACCCCCTTGGTTGCCCTATATACTCACCTTAAGTTTCAATCACACTGCACATGTGCAGGCCCCTTCACCTGGTGCACTTACCAAGCTCAGTAGCAGGCGCAAGCATGTATGCCAGGGGTAGCAGGGGGAACGAGGTGCAATGCTCCCCCCATCATGCGTGCTCGCAGCCACAGACATTCAAGACTGTGTTACTAAGCAAAAATGCAGCCAGGGGCCCATGCATGTGCTGCGGAATTAAATCTTGAGGCTACTATACAGGAGAACCAGGGGGTTTCATGCAGGAGGACATCCCAGTCAGGGAAAAGCCCAACTCAATAGTTTATTCTAAGTATACAGCACGTCCTGTTCCAGAAGATATTCCTTACACTTGGGATATACTCCAGTAGATGGCGCTGGTCTGCAGAGACAGAAAAGTGGCTCCTCCCGGCCCAATATATACCCGGGACCTCCCACAAAATCCCCAGTTCTTCTCTGCAGTCCTGGCTGCGATGACAAGAAGATGGCTCTCTCTACTCGCAGGTGAGCGGGGCTATTAGCCTGCGGCCCTGTAAGACTATTCCCACCCATTTCCTTCTACTGCCTCCCAGCTCAGGCTGCTCTGGTTCGGGTGAAGGTAGGCAGCACCGCTGTCAGGTGCTAAGGAGCGCTGCTCCAACCGCAGTCCCCCACCAAAGGGTAGGCGGTATAAGCCCATGGTGAGCCTTATGGGATGCCCCTAATGCATTTATTGCCCCTGTCCCCACAGTTGGCTCCCTTTAGGCTGGCCGTTGCTTCCCCATCGCAGCTCTCGGGGGGGGGGGGGGGGTACATGTCTTTGCTATATATATATATATATTGTGTGTTGTGTTTGATCCCTGTTGAATTGCTTGCACTGGTTTCTTTAGTCGCCGCCGCACGTTTGTACTGCGCTCCGCGGTCGACGGCGACATCGCCTCAGGCGCTGCTGCGCCATCATTGGCTGGTCTTGTCAGGTGGGCGCGTTTTTGCGCTCTTCGGGGGGGGGGGCGAGCCTTGCGGATGACGTGTTTTGCATCACTGTCTCCTCGGCCCGCTCCTCGAGGTATATGCGGGCGCCATTTTAATTCTCTGCTGCGTGTGCCTGGCACCTCACTCTGTACATATCTGTATTGCATATCGCTTATGGGGTCTTTTGCTTATGTCTTGCAGGCGGGTCAAACTTTGTGGTTTCTCCCGGTCCTTATTGGGGCATCCCGGGTTGCTTTTATTAGCATCAATCCCTATTGGCCTGTTGTGCCGTGATAATCACCATATGGAGGCTTTTCAGGATAATGTGCTCGGGGTTCCTTCAGGACAAGCCCGGCTGTGTGTGGCGTGTGGGGTAACCCCTATAAGTGATGATGTCAGGGTGTGTGTACCCTGCGCCCAGCAGGTACTTGCCCTGCAGTCTGGTTTACCTGCGGCTGGGACTAGTGCTGCGCCCCCTCTGGCTTCGCCTACCACCCCCACGCTTACACCTGACTTCCAGTGAGGTGCATACCAGTGTGGATTCTCAACCTGATTTGGCTACCAGGGTAGCCAGCATTGAAAGGCGTATTGCTGGTTCTGGTCTACGTAAGGCTCCTGCTAAGCGGCGGCATCTGGCACCCGGTGTTACTCTCTTTCCTATGGAAGCTGAGGAGTTTTTTTGTTACTGGTTATACCTCCCTGGAAGAAGGGGAATTATTCTCCGATTCAGAATCATCTGACGATCAGCCAGGGGTTATGCTGAGTCTGGATCTGACCCATGGGCTTCAGATGATACTGACAGACTTTTGGCTCACATTTTTGAAGTGCTCTGTATCTCTCCTCCTACCGTGGCCCCGCGGCAGCAGGGGGAGCTGTTTCATACAGTTAAGCCACATTTAGAGTTTCCTGAACAAACTCACTTTAATAATCTGCTTCTCAAGGAGTGGGAACGGCCTAGGCAGCTTCCCGGGATACCAAAGAGTTGGGATAAGAGGTATCCCTTTCCTGCTGAAATGGTTAAACGTTGGTCATGTCCTCCAGAGGTGGATGCACCAGTTCTGGGGTTGTCTAACACATCTGCCATGCATTCCCCTGACACTACTACATCGAGAGATGGGGAAGACAGGAGCATGGATCAGCTGGCTAGCCATGCCTTTGCCTGTGTTGGGACCGTGCTCCGTCCGGTCTGTGCCTCTGCCATCACAGCTGTTGCTATTAAAAGCCTGCTCAGGGGTCTCTTGGATGGGGCCCCTGACGATGCTGGTAGTGAAGAGTATAGAGCTCTTCTGCGTTGTGAGGAATTTGTTGCATATGTTCTCTCTGCCCTGGATGATACCATCAGAATGTGTGGCAGGGCATCTGCCTTGTTGGTGGCGATACGCTGCTCGGTCTGGTTGCGCCAGTGGGCAGCGCCTCTTTGGGGAACGTTTGGACTTGTTTGCTAAGGGTGGCAAATTACCTCAGCGTAGAAGGCAGCCCCGGTCTTTTCAGCGTTCAGGTGCCTTTTCTCCTTCCTTCAGGGGCTCCAGAATTGGACGAGGAGCTTCCTTTGCTGGAGCCCATGGAGATTTTTGGGGCAGGGGTAGAGGACGTGGCCGCCCTGGGGTCCCAAGCCTACGTCCTCCCCCAAGCTCCCTCAGGCATGAAGGGGGGACGGCTTCGGCTCTTGGCTCATGTCTGGAGGCGTCATGTCTCAGACCGGTGGATTCAGGAGGTGGTATCCTTCGGTTACAAGATCGAGGTTGCAGCCTGGTCACCCCCAAGATTCATCAAATCTTGTTTAGCTCAAAACCCCTTGTCAGCAGTGTCCCTCCCTGGCTGTCCAAGGCCTTCTAGATCTAGGTGTCATCTGTCAGGTGCCCTTGATGGAAAAGGGCAAAGGCTATTATTCCAATCTTTTCATTGTGCCCAAAAAGGATGGGTCCATCAGACCTGTCCTGGATTTAAAGCTTCTCAACAAATTTGTCAGATTCAGACACCTTCGCATGGAGACTCTGCGCTCAGCTGTGACCTTCTTACGCCCAGGGGACTTCATGACTCCTGCAGACATCAAGGATGCTCACCTCCACGTTCCTATCTTTCCAGGTCATCAGAGGTTCCTCAGGTTCGCTCTGGAGGATCAGCACTACCAATTTGTGGCCTTGCCCTTCGGCCTCACCTCAGCCCCCAGGGTATTCACCAAGGTGCTGGCAGGAGTGATGGCCCTGCTGAGATCTCAGAGCATTCGCATTCTCCCCTACCTGGACGACATGTCCACACTGGAGTCATTCGGCTGGGTGATCTATCACCCCAAATCTTCCCTGTCTCCTTCCATGGTGAAGTATTTTCTGGGCATGATTCTGGATTTAGCTCGGGTCAAGATCAGCAGAAGGTGGAGGTCCTTCAAGAGAAAGTTTAGCTCCTGCCGTCTTGTCCCCATCCATCCATCAGGAAGGGAATGCAGTTGGTGGGCCTGATGGTGTCCTGCTTCAAGGCGGTCCCATATGCTCAGTTCCACATGAGGACTCTTCAGCTTCACCTTTTGGCAGTATGGGATCGGGACCCTGTGTCCTTGGATCAGGCGTTTGTCTTGTCCTCTCAGGTCAGGCGGTCTCTAGGGCTGGTCTCAGGGAACCTGCTGGGGGGCAGGTCCTTTCTGGCCCCCTGCTGGGAGACCGTCACCATGGATGCCAGTCTGACAGGTCGGGCTGTTCAGGTCCGCTCAGACAACCAGATGGCGGTTGCCTACATCAATCATCAGGGAGGGACCCGGAGCAAGAGGGCCCTCAAGGAAGTGTCCCTGATACTGTCCTGGGCGTGTTCCCTGCATCTCAGCTGTGTACATCCCGGGGGGGTGGAGAATCTGGAGGCAGACTCCCTTAGCAGGGGAACCTCTCGTCTGGGAGAGTGGTCCCTCAGCAGCAGGGTGTTTAGCTCCCCGTGCCACCGCTGGGGTCAGCCAGATGTGGATCTGTTTGCATCCCGTCACAATCACAAGCTTCCAGTCTTTGTCTCTCTGTGCCAGGATTCTCTGGCCTTGGCCACAGATGCCCTGGCAATGTCTTGGACGAGGTTCCAGCTCCTGTATGTGTTTCCCCCGTTTCCACTGCTGGGCAGGGGGCTGCGCAAGATAGTTCAGGAAGAGGTGCCAACCACCCTGGTGGCCCCCTGTTGGCCAAGAAGAGTGTGGTTCGCAGACATCGTCTAGCTGGTAGTAGATCAGTACGCCCTGCCACGGGTTCCAGATCTGCTCACTCAGGGACACCTACGCCACCCCAATTTACAAACGCTGGCTTTGACGGCCTGGCTGTTGAAACCTCCATATTGATGGCAATAGGGCTGCCTGTCTCGGTGGTGAATACCATGATCAGGGCTAGGAAGAGGTCCTCTTCTTCCATCTATTACAGGGTTTGGCGTACTTACATTGACTGGTGCGAATCCCACTTGCTTCTCTGTCGTGTGTTTTCTATTCCTAGGATTCTGGAGTTTCTCCAACATGGTTTGGCTATGGGCCTTCAGCTCAGTACTCTGAAACGCCATGTGTCTGCTTTGGCAATTTTTTTCCAAAGATCCTTTGCTCAGCATCCCCTGGTCAAGACCTTTTTCCAGGGAGTTACTCACATGTCTCTCCCACGTAAGCCTATGTTACCAGTCTGGGACTTGAATTTGGTCTTATCTGCCCTGCAGGGGTCTCCCTTTGAGCCCTTGCAAGGGGCTCCTTTGTCCATTCTTACGCTTAAGGTGGTCTTTTTGCTGGCTATCACTTCTGTCAGGCGTGTTTCTGAGTTGGCAGCACTTTCCATCAAGCCCCCTTACTTTGAGAGGCACCAGGACAAGGTGGTGTTTCGTTTTAAGCCAGATTTTCTGCCTAAGGTTGTTTCTGCATTTCATCTCAATCAGGACATTGTTTTGCCTTCTCTGTGTCCTAATCCCAGTAACCCTAAGGAAAAGGTTTTGCATTCTTTGGATGTAGTCAGAACTCTGAAGTTCTATTTGGTGGCTACTGAATCTTTCAGGAAGACTGATGCTCTTTTTGTGCTTCCATCTGGACCTAAGAAGGGTCTGGCTCCAGCTAAGTCCACTATCAGCAAGTGGAACCGTCAGGCTCCGTCAGGAACCTCCCTTCCGCCTTACTGCTCATTCAGCACCAAGCTTCTGTTGAACAAGTTTGCAAGGCCGCTACTTGGTCTTCTGTTTTTCAAAGTTTTACAAGGTTGATGTTAGGGTCTCAGCTGATGCTGCTTTTGGCCGCAAGGTTCTGTAGGCGGCGGTGGTTTAAACTGTCTGCTGTTACTTTTGGGGATCCCACCCTACCTTACGGACACTGCTATTGGATGTCCCAAGTGTAAGGAATATCTTCTAGAACAGGACGTGCTGTATACTTAGAATAATACAATTCTGTGATTACTCACCTGTAGAATTGGTATTATATGTATACAGCACGCCTTGTTCCACCCCACCCTTGTTATCATTATCTTTAGTTACCTCTTTATGGTGATTGTTCTTATGTTCAAATTTTCATATAATGGTTATAGTTCTCCCGGTCTCTTGCTAACTGCTTTTCATTACTGGGGATTTTGTGGGAGGTCCCAGGTATATATGGGGCCGAGAGGAGCCTCTTTTCTGTCTCTGCAGTCCAGCGCCATCTACTGGAGTATATCCCAAGTGTAAGGAATATTCTCTGGAACAGGACGTGCTGTATACATATAATACCAATTCTACAGGTGAGTAATCACAGAATTGTATTTTTAGGCTTTAGGTTCAAGTGAAGAAAGCCATGAAAGTGAATAACTGTGCAATGGAATATAACAAAGGGCACTTATTTGGGAGAATGTGTGTAAGCAATGTTTTTATTAGTCATGTTCACACAACTAGAACACCAGCAACTCTACAGAGAGGCTCACCCACATTTTTCAAAGGTTTATTTTCCTCCAAGGAGGCATTATTAAACTATTAAATATAAATATAACTATTAAATTCAAAAAGGAATCGACTGCTCTTTGACCATTTTATAGACAGTGGCTATAGACAGGTTTAGGCTCACACTGCACTGAGGGATACATAATTATTGCACCTGTACTAGCCCTGGGGTATGAATAAAGCCCCAATCATAGCAGGTTCTCTTTGATAGTCCATAAAAAGTCAATTCAAAATGGAGCATAAAAGAAATACTAAAATAAAATATACCACATTAACGATCTTCGAATTCTACTCAAAACAAATACTGAAAGCCCAACTCAAGCCAAAAAGTAAATCTAGAGAGGGGAAGAGTTACAACCAACAGGAAAATTGTAACAGGCTCATGAAAACAAATTTTTTAAAAGTCATATACTCACTTTTTGTCCACCAGCTCAGATGTTTTATAAAAATTACTGAATGCCAAAAACAAACAAACCCAGCATCCCACAGGGGTAAGATATAGTGGCCTCCATCAATATGACATTTTGCCCCCCGAATGCCCACCCCCCCATTACAATAGATGGAGTGAGTGTGCAAAGAGATTGAAGACCAGCACAGGACGTTGTGCTTCTTCTTCATTAAGTTTAAAAACCCTGGATGGTGAAGATGTGGGGGACAAAAGGGGAATATAGGGTTTTTCATCTAGACAGTCCCTTTAAAGCGGCACAAAAGTCACGCCAGCCGTCCATGGAGTCTAATAGTCTCCAGAGCTAGCTGTGGATCCAAAATGAGGATGCCACTCCTAAAGATTTGTGACAGGTCGTAACCCCCTAACTAAAACTAATAATTACCCTAAACTAATTCCAATTTTCCCCACTCTATTAAAAACAGGTTTGGCTTTGAGTTCAGCTTTAATATATTTGAGGATGGACAGACATCGCCAAGCCATCAATCTGCTGAACAGAGACCTCCTCTGAGAAAATGAGACCATTCAGTCTCCATCTTGTAGAGATATAGCAGCATTAGACCACATAGTGCAACACTTGAACAAATACTATTTTGGAAAGCCCCAAAGTCTAGAAGCAGCAGCTCTCTCAGACACTGCGTATGAAGTAGGAAGAACTACAGAGCTACGAGCATACCAAAACCCACAAATACAGTTTTTGCTATTTTGCTCCTCCACCGCAGGTACATTACTATTTGGATGTTTTCTGCCCTTAATGCTGCTTGGTATTCCTGTTATAGTGATTTTAATTTTCGTTTTCCCCAGGTATGCCATTGGTTTCTGACAGGATACTATTGTTCTAAACTAGCCGTTCAAGCCTCCCTCCTCGCAATCTAATGCTGGGGGCAATTAGTGGCTATTGGAAATAGCGCTAGAAGATAGATAAGAGCCCCCAAAAATTTAATTTTACCTTAATTTTCCCCCAATTTTTCCTTTGAAGCCCAAATTGTTTGTTAGCATGTTTATCCAATGCATAACCAGGGCACTAAGGGGAGTTGATCCTTTTAATGTAACTTTCCCTAGGACGCAGGTCCACTTTAAGTCCAGAAAAATAGAGGAAAGGCAGGAGATGGAAAACACAGCCCTGCATGGTCTACAGTTCAGGGGAGAGGAGAAACACAACAAGGACTGCAACCAGCACCCAGGAACCAAAGCACCAGGAGAACGGCACTGGACAGTGGGTGAGGTATGGGGGTTATTATCCAGGGGAGGATGGAAGGGCAAGGGGGTTAAGCCTTGACTGGACATCTGCTTTAGCGAATGTGATCAACTTATGCCTGACAATGTCCTCAGACTGTACGTTTCGAATGGCATAAAAAATTTAAAAAAATCAGACCTAAAACTCTGCGCCATGGTAGGGGCAGTCCTGCGGGGAGCATATGAAGAGCTCTCCCCCGCATTTCCTAGTGACAGATGCCTGTACCAGGCTAGGGCATACCCCCCCAAGTGTCCCTGATTTGGAGGGACTGTCCCTTTTTTGGGGCCATGTCACCCTGCCTCTCTTTGTTCTCCTTTGTCCCTCTTTGGGGTGAAACATGCAGATCTGCACCAGGAAATGATTAATTTGCCTATGTCAAGTGTTTCTATTGTTTTAACTGTTACAACCTATCTCATATTCATCCATCAATGAGAGGGCGTGGCCTAATTTAACAAATGTCCCTCTTTCCCACCCTGGAAAGTTGGTAGGTATGGGCTAGGTCTCGGTCTTTTGAATGTGCCAGCAACTCCTGTGTGTGCTGTGGCCAGGGGCGTAGCTGGGGAGGAGGAGCAGGGGGGGGGCACTTTCTCTGGGTGCAGCAGGTCAGGGGGTACCTGAGCACAGGTGGGGGCACCATTTCTAATCTTTGCCTCGGATGCCAGAAAACCTAGCTATTCCTCTGGCTGTGGCTTCAGTCCCCCTGTGAGAGAGAGATCAGCACCCAGGAAGGATCATCCCCTTACAGGAAGTGACATTTCCACACCCATGGGTGAAGGTCTGCTTAAACTACCATCCACTGCCTGTCCGTTTCCTCCCATAACAAAACCATTGGACAAGCTGTAAAATGGGATCCAGTGGTTAAAGGGACATTCCAGGCAAAGGGTTAAATTATTATTATTATTATTTTGGCACAGAGAGGGTTAGAATTAAGAGATGAGCGAACTTCTTGAAAGTTCGATTCGGGCGATTCGCCGAATTTCCCCAAGAATCGCTCATCTGAAAAAAAAAATGCCGGCATGGTGGGAGCGGGCAGGCCGGCTACGCCTGCCGGCGGTGGCAGCGGGCAGGCCGGCTACGCTGTCAGCGGGCCGCCGCCGGCCCGCTCGCTCCCACCATGCCGGCATTTTTTTTTTAAGCCGGCCTCCACGCTCCGGCGCCGCTCTCACCTGTCATCAGAGGACGCGTCATCAGAGGGCGCCTGAGAGCGGCGCCGGCCTCCACGCTCTGACCATGCAGGTAAGTGTTTGCTTTTTAAACAAATACCGGCATGGTCGGAGCATGACAGCTGACAGCGCAGCCGGCCTGCCCGCTCCCACCATGCCGGCATTTTTTTTTTTTTATTTCAGGGAAAATTCGATCGGCACGAACCAAAAAAAATTCGGGTTCGTGCCGAATCGAATTTTCCCTGAAATTCGGAGTGAATTCCGGTTCGTCCGAACCGGTTCGCTCATCCCTAGTTAGAATTAATAAAGCAAAAGGCACAGCCACAGATCAATGAAAATCACTGCCATCAAGTTTGGTGCATTCTGTATAATGTTCTGCAAAGATGTTTTAGTGGTTTAGTAAAAAAAAAAGCATTGTAAAATCCATCACCAAAGATAGATGTGACACTATGCTGACTCCAGTGAGCCGATTTTATAAAGCTGTATACTTGGTATACTCCATATGATAAATGTATAAAGCTGTAAAAGTTCAATAAAGTTAAAAAAAGAAAGTAACTTTTGTGGACTTTCCTATCAGATATGTTATTGAGGATTATGCTTAAACTGACCATTTTTGGGGGGCATCAAAGTGGAACAAGGACCAGTTCACAGGGTGAAGGGCATGGTGGGGGGTGGTTTAGGGGTGTGGCTTAGTGGACCTTATATCTGCAGCATTTTAAGCTACTTCTCCATGTGTAGAATCAGTGCCACCCAGGTCACATGCTCAATGATCAACTCCATAAACGACGTTGTAGATTGCCCTAATATTCCACCACTGCCTATATGACCTGTAGCTGAACTGATAAGACACCCCAGATTGGGTGGGACAGTATTTCTCATATTGTCAGAAAAGTGGGACATTTAGGTGTCCCCACAGTTTTTTGTGGGGGAAGTTGAACAAAACGTCTAAAAATGGGACTGTCCCACGGAAAGTGGGACATCAGGTCAGTTTAACACGCAGACCAAAGGTATATAGTGGTGTAGAACAGTTTCTAGAGGAAACAGCTCTCAGTGCAAGAAGGAACAAAAAACATTTCTCCCCTCTTGACCCATCCTATGGTGTTGCCGCTGTGATTCTTCCTTAGCAGCAGGCAGTGCCCCCTGCCATTGCCTGAGCCCAATATGAGGTGCCTAGAATATGGCTGGCATCACTAAATGTGGCTCTGACTGGAAAACAGGAGGCCTGGGATAAAGGCACCCCCACATACACAATGGCCTCAGCAGCCAGGGCAATCTCCCTGCTCGACTTCCCCTAAAAACATCCCTGTGTAAAACCTTAGCCAAGGTGTCCATAGAGAACTATGGCTGCCTTACTTCTGGTCTCATGTGCAGAGTGAATGGCAGTTTTATCTCCTAGAAAGGAGAATTCTCACCTGGCTCTGTGACAAAAAGCAGATCATCTCCTAAATTCGGGGACTCACAAGCAGTGGGAGTTGGTGGATTAAGGTCCCTGCAGACCTGGATTTGGGCCCCCTTTAAAACCTGCATTCATAGTGGAGCACAACAGCCATTTCGTTCAACGTTGGCCCTGGTGCAGTAAGGCAGCAAAAAAATATCTGGGCGAGCAATAGGGGAAAAATCCGCTCATCACCCAAGGACAACACCATATTCTAACACTGCGGCAGGATTAAACGTAAAGGAAAATTGCCCCAGAGGGTGCACGGCAGGATGGTTACAAAGGATGCAGAACAGCTTTGTATTTTCTATCCCATTGTATGGCACAGGAAAATGCTGCTCCTTATTCGAGGAGCCACTCGCTTAGGCCAATAGTAGTCTATAGCAATGCAGGGGTATAACAGTAAATCTGCATTGCCATAGACTTTGCATTGCGTTTCTGAGAAAAAAAAAAAAAACTTTTTGCCCAGGAAATAAAACGCATCAGAAGTGCAGCACCTATTGTATTACAGCGCACCTCTGGCATAGCTAAAACCATCCATAGATCCTTCTACCCATTACCCTCTATGACATGGCTAAACCCATCACAAAACGCCCATCCTAAGGGGATAAGTGTGAACAGATCCTTCTACCCATTACCCTCTTTGACATGGTTATGACAATAAAAGACAAAAAATACTTTATCTTTCACATATTGTATAACCACCTCCTAAAACTTTTTAAAATTTAACTATTCTCCATTTTTAATAAAAATAAATAAAAATAAAAAAATAATTTGTACAATATATTTAGAGATCAGACTGAATTTTGTTTTGTTTTAAACAAGGCATCTGCACCAGTAATAACATTATTAGTATTTATTGGCTTAAAATAAGCAATAAAAAAAATATAAAAAACTGAAATTTAAAGCAGACCTAAACTTAGGTAACTCTGTGGCACAAGGACTCTACCTCCTTGCCCATGGCTGCACATTGCTGACATTCAACAGGAGACCTGCGCGCCCCCTAGGATAAGGTGTGGCTGCCACAAGGCTTAGACTGGCCCATGGGATTACTGGGGAATCCCCCGGTAGGGTTCTGGACCCAGAGTACCCTTTGAAAGCCTTCTGTTTGATATAATGCATGGGACCTAAACATCACCCAATAGGTGTGGGACGGGCCCAAGTCCGACTCGGACTGATGTACGTGTGCGCAGCAGTTTTCAGGTCACCCATCGCACAGGCCAGTACACAAAAAATGGGGAACCACTGCATCGAAAAGCAGCAAGAAGTAGCGTTCCTGGGTCCCTAGGACCTGTGTACCCGCTGCAGTTCCCGAGGAAGGTTTAGGTCATCTTAAAGTCCTAATGATTTCAAAGAATAAAACCTTCAAAAATATTGATCATAATTTTGATGTGAGCAGAACTTTTAACACCTAAAAGCAACGGTATTTGAGAGATGCCAGACAAAATAACAGGTTTCAGAATTGGTCTCTTAAAAAGGGAAAGTGGCTGTTTAGAAGGCTGTGCTCAAAAAAAGGAGCGTTCAAATTCTTACAAGCATGTAATAAACTGTGCCCAGCTTTGTCCATTTCACTAATAATCAAAGAGAGGGTTGGGGGAAATACAAGGCTTATGCCACCATGATTTGCATGGTAAGGTTAAAAGTCTATAGCGGGTGGGCATGCACACAGATTGGTGTAGCCTTTAATGTAAGGCAAAAGAAGAAAAGATTGAGAAAGCCAAATGGACCTAAACCAAGACCCCCTGCAACCCAATTTGGGATGCCAGTATGCTAGAAACCCTAAGGAAATGCCTTAAAGTGAAAGTATTTGCCTCCTATTGAGAATAATGGGTGCCCACATGCTCAGATGTTCCATATACACAGGCGACCATTATTGGGGATGCCCTGGAAAAAAAGCCAGCGGCCAGCCCTGGAATTTTTATCTCTCTTATATAAAGCAGACATAAACCATTCCTGGCACACTGAATCACAGAAGCTTATTAGGAACCCTAACACAACGTAACCTCTTTCAGGCCCCATAGTGTCACCAGCTAGAACCGAAAACCCATTTTACCATCTTTCAATTTAGGTTGAAATGTATTTAAAATAAAATTAAACAGGCAGAGGCCTTCAGAGAACACTAAGCTTCCTAAAAAAAACATATATAGTGCATTCATTGCTGCGCAATGAAATCTGGATAAATATTGACAGGCTTCAAGCGGTCCAGAGCGAGATTAGGCCTCCCCCACACTTGCTGATCACAATTTAGAACCACAATTTTTGTTCTATATATAAAAAAGGTGCAAACCAGACAAATTAAATAGGCAGGAAGCCAAGAGACAGAAAGCCGATGCTGTGGGCTGACAATCAGTTGCTGCGGAATGTGGTCATGTCTTTGGGCTCGCTGCTCGGCACACACCAATCATCTGCCTCATGGATTGTTTTATAATGTTTCCAGGCCGACTTGTTGTATACGGGAAGACGCTCTATGGATTCTGTGGATAAAGCCTGGGGGACAAAACAAGGAGTTCAGTCATGATCAACATTATGGATGGTTTTGAGTTTTTTTGCTATATAAGATGCACCTAGGATTTGAAGGAGGAAATTAAGAAAAAAACACGTGTGTCAATTCCCCCCTTCCATTTCTCATAGGCCGTGTGTCAATTCCCCCCTCCCAATCCCCGTAGGCAGTGTGGCATTTCCTCATCTCATTCCCCATAGCCAGCGTGGCATTCCCCCCTCCTATTCCCCATAGGCAGTGTGGCATTCCCCATCCCATTCCCCATAGGCAGTGTGGCATTTCCCCCTCCCATTCCCCATAGGCAGTGTGGCATTCCCCCCTCCCATTCCCCATAGGCAGTGTGGCATTCCCCCCCTCCAATTCCACATAGGCACTGTGGCATTTCCCCCTCCCATTCCCCATAAGCAGTGTGGCATTCCCCCCTCCCATTCCCCATAAGCAGTGTGGCATTCCCCCCTCCCATTCCCCATAGGCAGTGTGGCATTCCCCATCCCATTCCCCATAGGCAGCGTGGCATTCCCCCCTCCCATTCCCCATAGGCAGTGTGGCATTCCCCCCTCCCATTCCCCATAGGCAGTGTGGCATTCCCCCCTCCCATTCCCCATAGGCAGTGTGGCATTCCCCCCTCCCATTCCCCATATAGGCAGTGTGGCATTCCCCCCTCCCATTCCACATAGGCAGTGTGGCATTCCCCCCTCACATTTCCCCATAGGCAGTGTGGCATTTCCCCCTCCCATTCCCCATAAGCAGTGTGGCATTCCCCCCTCCAATTCCACATAGGCAGTGTGGCATTCCCCCCTCCCATTCCCCATAAGCAGTGTGGCATTCCCCCCTCCCATTCCCCATAGGCAGTGTGGCATTCCCCCCTCCCATTCCCCATAGGCAGTGTGGCATTCCCCCCTCCCATTCCCCATAGGCAGTGTGGCATTCCCCCCTCCCATTCCCCATAGGCAGTGTGGCATTCCCCCTTCCCATTCCCCATAGGCAGTGTGGCATTTCCCCCTCCCATTCCATATAGGCAGTGTGGCATTTCCCCCTCCCATTCCCCATAGGCAGTGTGGCATTCCCCCCTCCCATTCCCCATAGGCAGTGTGGCATTTCCCCCTCCCATTCCATATAGGCAGTGTGGCATTCCCCCCTCCAATTCCACATAGGCAGTGTGGCATTCCCCCCTCCCATTCCCCATAAGCAGTGTGGCATTCCCCCCTCCCATTCCCCATAGGCAGTGTGGCATTCCCCCCTCCCATTCCCCATAGGCAGTGTGGCATTCCCCCCTCCCATTCCCCATAGGCAGTGTGGCATTTCCCCCTCCCATTCCATATAGGCAGTGTGGCATTTCCCCCTCCCATTCCCCATAGGCAGTGTGGCATTCCCCCCTCCCATTCCCCATAAGCAGTGTGGCATTTCCCCCTCCCATTCCATATAGGCAGTGTGGCATTTCCCCCTCCCATTCCCCATAGGCAGTGTGGCATTCCCCCCTCCCATTCCCCATAAGCAGTGTGGCATTTCCCCCTCCCATTCCATATAGGCAGTGTGGCATTTCCCCCTCCCATTCCCCATAGGCAGTGTGGCATTCCCCCCTCCCATTCCCCATAAGCAGTGTGGCATTCCCCCCTCCCATTCCCCATAGGCAGTGTGGCATCCCCCCCTCCCATTCCCCATATAGGCAGTGTGGCATTCCCCCCTCCCATTCCATATAGGCAGTGTGGCATTCCCCCCTCCCATTCCATATAGGCAGTGTGGCATTTCCCCCTCCCATTCCCCATAAGCAGTGTGGCATCCCCCCCTCCCATTCCCCATAGGCAGTGTGGCATTCCCCCCTCCCATTCCCCATAGGCAGTGTGGCATTCCCCCCTCCCATTCCCCATAGGCAGTGTGGCATTCCCCCTCCCATTCCCCATAGGCAGTGTGGCATTCCCCCCTCCCATTCCCCATATAGGCAGTGTGGCATTCCCCCCTCCCATTCCATATAGGCAGTGTGGCATTTCCCCCTCCCATTCCCCATAAGCAGTGTGGCATTCCCCCCTCCCATTCCACATAGGCAGTGTGGCATTCCCCCCTCACATTTCCCCATAGGCAGTGTGGCATTTCCCCCTCCCATTCCCCATAAGCAGTGTGGCATCCCCCCCTCCCATTCCACATAGGCAGTGTGGCATTCCCCCCTCACATTTCCCCAAGGCAGTGTGGCATTCCCCCCTCACATTTCCCCATAGGCAGTGTGGCATTCCCCCCTCACATTTCCCCATAGGCAGTGTGGCATTCCCCCCTCCCATTCCCCATAAGCAGTGTGGCATTCCCCCCTCCCATTCCCCACAGGCAGTGTGGCATTCCCCCCTCCCATTCCCCATAGGCAGTGTGGCATTCCCCCCTCCCATTCCCCATAGGCAGTGTGGCATTCCCCCCTCCCATTCCCCATAAGCAGTGTGGCATTTCCCCCTCCCATTCCATATAGGCAGTGTGGCATTTCCCCCTCCCATTCCCCATAGGCAGTGTGGCATTCCCCCCTCCCATTCCCCATAGGCAGTGTGGCATTTCCCCCTCCCATTCCATATAGGCATTGTGGCATTTCCCCCTCCCATTCCCCATAGGCAGTGTGGCATTCCCCCCTCCCATTCCCCATAGGCAGTGTGGCATTCCCCCCTCCCATTCCCCATAAGCAGTGTGGCATTTCCCCCTCCGATTCCATATAGGCAGTGTGGCATTTCCCCCTCCCATTCCCCATAGGCAGTGTGGCATTCCCCCCTCCCATTCCCCATAGGCAGTGTGGCATTCCCCCCTCCCATTCCCCATAAGCAGTGTGGCATTTCCCCCTCCCATTCCCCATAGGCAGTGTGGCATTTCCCCCTCCCATTCCCCATAGGCAGTGTGGCATTCGCCCCTCCCATTCCCCATAAGCAGTGTGGCATTTCCCCCTCCCATTCCCCATAGGCAGTGTGACATTTCCCCCTCCCATTCCTCATAGGCAGTGTGGCATTTCCCCCTCCCATTCCCCATAGGCAGTGTGGCATCCCCCCTCCAATTCCACATAGGCAGTGTGGCATTTCCCCCTCCCATTTCACATAGGCAGTGTGACAGGAAAAATAAAAAATAAAACTCACATAACCATGTATCATGGGCTGCGCTGATCTCGTCGTTGCTTCTTGGGCGTGGTGCACGCACACGCAAACACCCAGGTCAGTGCAGTTGGTGGGCGTTGCCTGCACCAACTGTCCATTGTGGACCTCCCCCACATCACCAGTACAACTAACCTGAATGCCATGGGTGGGCCATGGCTGTGCTGTTAGACCTTTAGCCGGGCACGTACCTGCGTCAGGCAATCTGGCCTTTGGCAGAAGAGCGCTCACTGGCTAAGACTAAGTTAATTGGCTTTGCGCATGCGCCGCTAGATAGACATTTTTTCAATAAATATCAAGGTTGGCCCTCGTCTCCTCTGTCCAAATGGGGATCCTAGAACCAGCAGTTACACATTGGGGATCAAGTTCAACAGTGTATCATTTTTCCCGAATCGGGATGCCCCGGGGAATCAGGCGGCTTTAACCCTAGATTCTAGGGCCGGCAAAGATGGGTTTTGGTCCACTTTAAATCCAGGTGGTGACACTTTTCTGGTCAGGTGGTGTATAGACACACACACATAAACACACACATTTATTGGCTTTTCTTCAGAACTAGGTCTTCCACTCAGAAGATCCTTTAAGACACACCTTAATATAGATGACAGCATCTGTTCCATATCCTTCTAAAGAATACAATTTAAGGTCCCCTTGGAAGTAACGGGCATAAAGTCTGGAAATAGGCAATCCAAAGCCAAAACCAGCCTGCAAGACACAAGCAAAAAAAAGCTTTAATCAAAGCATGTCAAAACACGCAAGCCGGTTTCCCATTCACAAATGACTCCATGAACATGCCCCCCAACTTATACTCTTCAATGTGATTATATATATAACTATAATAAAACAATCCATCAGCCTGCTGGTGGTGTGGGACCAACTCTACAACCGTTTTACACCTTTGTTGAAAATGCCCAATTATCGAAAGATTATGGTCAGAAGCACTAAATTATGCAAACAAACTTTTTAAAGTGGACCAAAACCCACAGCCATCGACCCTGGAATCTATAAGATTCCAGTGCCACTTGATTTCCTCTCCCCCCCCCCCCCCCCGAGGCATCCAGAATCAGGATGACCCGCTGTATGAAACCCCCCCGGTCACCCGGTCTGCTCCCCTTCTCTCCCGGTCCAATGCATCCCCGCTATCCCTTTAGCAGGGCACATGCCCGCACCAGGCATTTGTGAACTGCCGGCGCAGGCATGCTCCCTGTTAGAGGGTAGCAAGGATGCACCCACCGGCGCGCTTGGCTTGACTCAGCTCCTTAAACAAGCCTAGAAGAGCTTGCGTCAGCGCAGTCGAGCGCGTGGATTGGACGCGAGGAAGCGCCATAGGGTCAGGTAAAGGCTACTTAGTTCAGGCAACCTGGGGGGTTTCACACAACGGGGCATCCCCGATTGTGGTGCCCCAGAGACAAGGACGAAACCCAGGATAGTCAAAATCTTTGCTTTTGGTCCACTTTAACCTCAACTTGTACAACAGTATATCTGCTTGCTTACTCCGTATAGATCAGATAATCTGGACACCCTGTGGAACTTAATACTCAATATAATCTTAATAATCTATAAAGAGATGCATTCCACCATGGGCGTACATTATTTTGTATAGGGCACTCAGAGAAACAAGCACCCTAGGAAGGAAAAGGACCTCACAGCCGCCAACACTACCTAGAACTCCAATCAGACCACAGCCTCTGACAATGTTGGACAGGGTTGTCTGGGGTCTACAAGGAGCATGGACTCTGGGGGCCCAACTTATATTTACATGTAAATATTACTGTCTTATTTTTAGGATGCATTAGAAAACCTAATGGTATAGTTTGTGAATGGATAACCTGTGCTCTCCTGCGAAAGGTCAGTGACATCCAGCTTTACCCACTGCTTTGGTCATGGAAAAGTGGACAGTAAAGTATTTGCCATCTCCCTTTTGGCGATGGGGACCCTCAAAGGACCCCACAGGGACCGATCGGGGGTTTCCCTGGTAACCTGGTGAACCATGCTGAGCCAGGTCTCTGGCTGATTGGTTTACTTACAAATCTATGTACACCCCTGCAAGATGAAAAAATAGAGAAATGCCCTCAAACAAGCACCTTTGGCTAAAAGAGCTTGAGAAAAATCTAGGGATGGAAGCCACACTAGCCAGTAACTCTCATATTCATAACTGTCTGGCATTGGCTGGTGAGATTATAAATAATGATATTAGTGGCATTAAAACGTGCGAGATGAAGATAGGTAATGAGAGTTTAAAGGGCAATTATATGAATTATATGCTATAATGGAAAAATGATCCGGCTCTGTGTGATCTCCTTACTCTACCCGATTCTTCTGCTCATTTCACCTAGACTAAAGGCGAGCTATAGGGAGTATGGTCTCTCTTTCTATAACAGCCTACAGCTGTGTAAACTTTCAAACATTTTATTGACAGTCCATAACAGAAAGTACAAAAGGCCAGTGAAGATCAATTATTGATCCAACAATAGAAGAAATCATTAAAGTAGGCCTACATCCTTGAAATCTTTTCTTTTCTACATTACCAAGCCATTGAAAGTAACTCTCCCTTTTCAAAATATGGATAAGGTTACACTACAAGCAAGCAATAGAATCAGCAAAGCAACATGCAGGATACTCCGGTTTCTTCCTTTCTGGGGGTTGCTGGGATACCAAGTAATCATGGCGTCCTTTGTATTTAGTGCGGCAGCAACAGCAAGAACTAGGCTTGTATTTTGTACAGAATGCTTTGTTATTTTTGAGATTAGTTTAAAGCGGAACAATACCAGGTTTTGTTTCTCACCCCCCGGGTACCCACATTTAGGATGCCCCACTGTGTGAAACCCTCCAGGTCACCTGTAAAAATATAATTATGTGAGTACTCACCTGTAGAATTGATTTTATAGTATACAGCACGTCCTGTTCCAGTAATTCCTTACGTCTGGGTTATTCCGCCACAAGGTGGCGCAGTGGACTGCAGAAAGACTTGTGGCCACTACCGGCCCCATAAATAGCCAAGTACCTCCCACCAATTTCCAGTGTTGACAAGCAGTTATACAAGAAGCCGGGAGAATCAAAAAATGGATAAGAACCCAAAATAAACTTGAACAATCACCATACAGAGGTAACCAGGAAAAATGATAACAAGGGAGGGGTGGAACAGGACGTGCTGTATACTATAAAATCAATTCTACAGGTGAGTACGCACAGAATTGTAGTTTTCCAAGTATACAGCAAGTCCTGTTCCAGTAATTCCTTACATCTGGGACATCCAAAAGCAGTGTCCGTAAGGTAGGGTGGGATCCCCAAAGAGAAAAAGCGTGCAGTTTAAACCACTGCCGCCTGCAGAACTTTGCGGCCAAAAGCAGCGTCAGCTGAGGCCCTAACATCAACTTTGTAAAACTTGGAAAAAGTATGAACAGAAGACCAAGTTGTGGCCTTACAAACTTGTTCAACAGAAGCCTGGTGCTGAAAGGCCCAAGAGGCACCAATAGCACGTGTGGAATGAGCAGTAAGGCGGAAGGGAGGTTCCTTCCCCTTAGAAGAATAGGCTTGCACCACCGCCTGACAAATCCACTTGCTGATAGTGGACTTAGCTGGAGGCAAACCCTTCCTAGGACCAGAAGGAAGAACAAAAAAGAGCATCAGTCTTCCTGAAAGATTCAGTAGCTACCAAGTAAAATTTCAGAACCCTGACCACATCCAAAGAATGCAGAGTCCTCTCCTTGGAATTAGCAAGATTAGGAAGCAAGGAAGGCAAGACAATGTCCTGATTGAGATGAAAAGCAGACACAACCTTAGGCAAGAAATCTGGCTTAAAACGAAACACCAACTTGTCCTGGTGTCGCTCAAAATAAGGAGGTTTGATGGAAAGCGCTGCCAACTCAGAAACACGTCTGACAGAAGTAATAGCCACCAAAAAGGCTACCTTGAGAGTCAATATGGGCAAAGCAGCCTCACGGAGAGGCTCAAAAGGACGACCCTGCAGAGCAGATAACACCAGATTTAAATCCCAAACTGGTAACATAGGTTTACGTGGCGGACGCACATGAGAAACCCCCTGGAAAAAAGTCTTAACCAAACGGTGACTGACAAAAGATTTTTGGAAGAAAATTGCCAAAGCTGATACATGACCTTTGAGGTACTAAGTTGAAGGCTCAAATCCAAACCATGTTGCAAGAATTCCAGAATTCTGGGAACAGAAAACACCTGACAGGGAAGAGATTTGGACTCACACCAGGCAATGTAAGCATGCCAGACCCTGTAGTAGATAAAGGACGAGGACTTCTTCCTAGCCCTAATCATGGTATCTACAACAGAGGCCGGCAACCCCTTTTCCCTCAAGATGGAGGTTTCAACAGCCAAGCCGTCAAAGCCAGAGTTTGTAAATTGGGATGGCACAGCTGTCCCTGAGTGAGCAGGTCTGGATCCTTGGGCAGGACGTACTGATCTACTGCCAATTGCACAATGTTTGCGAACCACACCCTTCTTGGCCAACAGGGGGCCACCAGAATGGCTGGCACCCCCTCCTGGGCTATCTTGTGCAGCACCCTGCCCAACACAGGGAACACATAGAGGAGCCGAAACCCCTTCCAAGGCATTGCTAGCGCATCCGTGGCGAAGGCCAGAGGGTCCTGAGACAGAGAGACAAAGAATGGAAGCTTGTGACTGTGACGGGACGCAAACAGATCAACATTCGGCAGACCCCAGCGACAGCACAGGGAGCGAAACACCCTGTTGCTGAGATACCACTCCCCCAGCCGAGACATCCCCCTGCTCAGGGAGTCTGCCTCCAGGTTTTCCACCCCCAGGATGTAAACTGCCGATATACAGGGGAAATTCTCTTCCGCCCAGGACAGTATCAGGGACACTTCCTTGAGGGCTCGCTTGCGCAGAGTCCCTCCCTGATGATTGATGTACCGCCGTCTGGTTGCCCGAGCGGATCTGAACAGCCCGACCCCGAAGGTGTGGGTTCAATTGGGCAAGACCCAACCTTACCGCACTCAGTTCCAGAATGTTGATAGGAGTATGGGCCTCCTGGGGGCCTCACTGACCCTGGAATTTCAAGGACTTCCAGAAGCCCCCCCAACCTGTCAGACTGGCATCTGTGGTGACAGTCTCCCAGCAAGGGGACAGAAAGCTCCTGCCCACCAAGAGGTTCCTTGAGTGCAGCCACCACGAGAGGGACCGTCTGACCAGGGGGGGACAGAACAAATACCTGATCCCACACTGATAAGAGGTGTAGCTGAAGAGGTTGCATGTGAAACTGAACATAGGGTACCGCCTCAAAGCAAGACACCATCAGGCCCACCAGTTGCATCCCCTACTGGATGGAGGGATGAGGACAAGAAAGAAGAAACTGGGCCTGCGCCTGAAGACTCTCCACCTTCTGTTGAGGGAGAAAAACCTTGACCTGAGATGTATCCAGAGTCATGCCCAGAAAGGACCTCACCAGTGAGCGTAGGGTCTCCATGCGAAAATGCTTGAATCTGAAACTTGTTGATGTGCTTTAAATCCAAGATGGGCCTGAGGGACCCATCCTTTTTGGGAACAGTGAATAGATTGGAGTAGAAACCTCTGCCCCTTTCCCCGAGGAGGCACAGGGCAGATGACCCCCAACTCAAAAAGGTTTTGGACCGCAAGCCCTGAACTGACAGGGGGCTTTGAGCCATCCGGGATCTGATTAATCTTGGGGGGCGGCTAGGCTGCAAACTCTATCTTGTATCCAGAGGACACCACCTCCTGAATCCATCTGTCTGCTACACGTAGCCTCCAGACGTGAGCAAAAAGCCGAAGCTGTCCCCCCACCCGGATGGGTGAGGGCGCCTCCTCATGCCCGAGGGGGCTTGGGGGAGGATTTGGGCTTGGGACCCCATGAGGGCCCGGGACGGCCTCGTCTCCTACCCTTGCCCCAATAGTCTCCGCATGCCCCAGCAAAGGAAACTCCTCGACCAGCCCTGGAAGCGGGGAAGGAGGGGAGAGAATCACCGGTCCTCCGAAAGGGCAGAGATGGCCTCCTACGTTGAGGCAGCCTACCACCCCTGGCAAACAGGTCCAAACGTTCACCGCAGCCCCTTAAAGGGAAAACCAATGAAGGCCTTTTTAGCAGCATTATCAGCCACCCACTGACATAGCCAGACAGAGCGTCGTATACCCACCAACAGGGCAGAAGTCCTACCACACATTCTAATGGCATCATCCATGGCAGAAAGGATATATGCAACAAAATCATAGCAAAGTAGGAGAGATCTATAGTCCTCACCTCCCACGTCATCAGAGGCCCCATCTATGAGACACTTAAGCAACCATTTAATAGCAATAGCCGTTATGGCAGAGGCACAACAAACCAGGCGCAGTGCAGTCCCCACACAGGCAAAAGCATGACAGGACTGCTGGTCCAAGCGCTGGTCCTCACCATGCCGTAGGGTAGTAGTGTCAGGTGAATGCATGACTGATGTGTTAGACAACCCTAGGACGGGCGCGTCCACCTCGGGAGGACAGGACCAACGCTTAATCACATCAGCGGGAAAAGGATACCTCCTGTCCCAACTCTTGGGCACCCCAGGTAGCTTACTAGGGTGTTCCTACTCCTTGAGCACCAGATTATTAAAGTGATTCTGCTCAGGGAACTCCAAGCGTGGTTTAACAGAATGGAAAAGCTCACCCTGCTGCTGCGGAGCCACAGCAGGAGGGGAAATACAAAGCACTTCAAAAATGTGAGTCAATAACCTGTCAGTGTCATCTGAGGAGCATGGGTCTTCTCCAAAAGGAGACCCGGTACCACCATATAACTTAGACTGTACCTCAGAGGATTCTAAATCAGAGAATAATTCCCCCTCCTCGAGGGGGTAAAAGCCAGAAAATTAGTAAAGTCCTCATCCTCCACAGGAAAGAGGGAAGCAGTGGGAGATAAATGCCACTTCTTAACAGAAGCCTTACGCAGGGCTGACCCAGCAAAATGCTTTTCAATGCTGGCCACCCGTGAAGCCAATTCATAATTAGACTCCCGGCCAATGTGCCCCTCACTGGGGGTCAGATGCAAGCGTGGGGGGGTAGGCGAAGCAGAAAGGGGCGCAGCACCGGGACCCGTAGCAGAGGACCCAGGCTGCAGCGCAAGTACATGTTGGGCACAGGTCAAACACACCCTAACACCGTCACTAAAAGGGAATACCCCACGCGCAACACACAGCTGGGCTTTTCCTGAAGGAACCCCAAGCACATTGTCCCTGAAAGCCTCCATATGGTGATTTAGATACAGGCGTAACGGCCAGTACAGGGACACAGCTAGCAATAGCCACCCTTTTTGGGATGCCCCCCAAAGCCTGCTAGGGAAGGTGGGAAAATGGTAAGGGGCAGGGCCGGAAGAACCACAGAGGTGACCCTCCTGCAAGACACATTAAGCACTCAATAAACATCCCCAGCGTATACATAGTAAAGCAATGTAAGAAAACCCCCGTAAAGGACTTACGGACCAATCAGACAGATCGCTCAGAGACCAGACCGTGTCCCAGCACCGCAAGGACAAGGCCACAAAATGGCGCCGGCAGCAGTACCGAGAGGGGCGGACCGCGAGAGTATGACGCAAAACGAGCCAGAAGAGCGCGAAACTGTGATCACATGAGACGCCGGCGCCATGACAGTAACCTAAGAAATACATAGCGCCAACCACTGGAGCGCCGTACAACGGTCTGCACAACACCAAAAAAAAAAAACACACAAAGCACACAAATACAGCCCCGGCGCCCCCTGCCCACCGAGCAGGCCACAACAAAGGGTCGCGCCCAACTTTCTAGAGGGGAGGGGAGAAGGGTGAAGGGAACCAAGACCCAAGGATTGAGGCTGGGGCATCCCAATGAGGCTCACCATAGAAAGCATGTCGCCGGCTACCCTTTAGTACAGGGTCTTGCGGCCCGGAGCCGAGCTCCTTCAGCACCTGACCCTAGTGCTGTCCTACCTTCACCCGAACCGACAGCCGAGGCTGGGAGGCAGTGGGTCCTGAACAGGTGGAAAGAAGCCTACAGGGCCTAGGCTTGAAAAGCCCCACTCCCTGCGCAGAAGAGAGCCATCTTCTATCTTCGCAGTCCAGACTGCAGAGAAACACTGGAAATTGGTGGGAGGTACTTGGCTATTTATGGGGCCGGGAGTGGCTAGAGGTCTTTCTGTAGTCCACTGCGCCACCTTGTGGCAGAATAACCCAGACGTAAGGAATTACTGGAACAGGACGTGCTGTATACTTGGAAAACTCTCCTCTACCCTGTCAAACGCTGCACGCGCTCATCTAACCAGAGCCATTTGCCGTGCATATGTAATGTTCCGCAAACAGAGCGGTTTATGGCAATCGTGAGCTTGAGTGGCTGCATCCCCTGCAGCGAGCGCACTCCTGCCCCCAGCCTATCTAAATGAAAAGATGCTGTGGATGAGGTCGCCCATTGTTAATATTGATGAGGAAGCCATGCAGAAGGCAAGTTTACCGACACCCCAGGGGGGTCTCACACATGCTGATTTGGGATGCCCCAGGGAAAGGCCAAGGTCGAGCCCAGTGGGTTTTGCTCTGCTTTAAGTGAATACTACAGATATTAGAATCACTTTTAAAAATGGCCCTGGCAGTCCTGGTCTCTCTAATGGCCCGAAAGACCAAAATTGGTAAGAAATGGCTACATTTAAAATGAAGGTTTGCATGCCAAAAAGTTGTCTTCATGGGGCTGCGCTTATCTAGCATTTTATTTATTTTATTTGTATTATGGAAGCACTTTTCACTACCTGCAACCTGTTGCTATTGTAAACCGTACACCAAGATCTACAAGAAGAGAGAGAAGTGAGCCCTGCACACACAAAACACTACTGCTATGGTTGCTGCGTAGGTGAGGGAGCTCACTCACACATATCCAGCTGAAGCCTTTTGGATCTACAGGACTGCAAGTAGTAATTCCTGCAATCCATAGGTCACACATTGGCTAACATGAGAAAAAAATGATAAGGTCAGTTCCATTAGAACATCCTACTGGCACACATAATATACACTTCCAAAATGCCATTGAAAGTGGCTTTCTAAAAATGTCTAAAAGGATCCTAAAAACCTTTTACAATGCTGCCATAGGATCGCTTCTGACCTCCTCCTTCACTGTCTGGTACAGCGCGGCTACAGCCAAAGACAAGAATAGGCTGAAGAGGATTACCAGGACTGCCGAGCGGATCATAGGATGCCCCTTACCATCTCTAGAGGGACAATTCAAGAGCAGAATCTGCACAAAGGCTAAAAAAATAGTTATGGACCCAACACACCCAGGACATTCTTTCTTCAGACTCTGAACCTCTGGCTCTTTCAACTAGAACCTCCAGGCACAAAAATAGTTTTTTTCCTTTGGCTGTTAAAGTGGACCAACACCCGATGCTGATCGGCCCGGGAATCTATAAGATTCCCGGGCCGATCAGCATCGGGGGTGCCCCGCTGTGTGAAACCCCCCAGAAAGCCCCGAAATCCCTACCTGCTCCTCGATCCAGCGGCGCATGCACGAGCCGCCGCTCGCGCATCCCTCTAGCAGGGCGCGCACCCGCGCCGGCCGTTTGTGAATGGCCGGCGCGTGCGCGCTCCCTGTAAGAGTCACGCGTGGGAGGAGGCGGCGGGCGCACTCGCTTGTCCGTCGGCGGGGATTGGCTGCAGCGGTCACATGGGAGCGGGGACAGGTGAGTTTTTGGGGCTTTCTGGTGGGTTTCACACAGCGGGGCACCCCCGACCGATAGTCAAAATCCTGGGTGTTGGTCCACTTTAAGGCGCTAAGTAACCTGCACTGAACTTTTACCTGTCACTACTATGTTACTACTTTGTATTATATGTTTTATAGGTATTGTATGTTATTGTTTATAGCTCTAATGGTGAATCTCCTGCCAAAAAGCATTCCTTGTACTTACTTTTGGTTCCTGTACTTACTTGGCGGTCAATAAAGTATTCGGTATTTCCCTTTAAACCGAAAAAAAACCCTGTTTTTCCTTTGGCAGATGTTGATTGAGACAGAGAATAAGAACAAGCTCAGGGGGGCAACCATAATGCTGGAGCCCCTCATAACATAACCACCCCTGAACACCAGATATCCTTACCTTCACTTCGGGAAAGGAACCCTGCGATTGGCTGCCGGCGTGCACGTTCTGGTGACAAGCGACAAGGACGCGACCATGGGACGTGACCGCCCAGCGGCCAATCATGGGACTCCTTTCCCAGCGCTGGCTCGAAGTAAAGGTAAGGATATCAGGTAAAAAACGGGTGTTGGTGCGGTTTTAGTTAAAGGAGGTGTATCACAAAATTGTGTAATATTAAAAGCCACACCGGCTAATGAGAGTAGGGTCACATATATACTCAAACTGAATAAAACACCTGCCAAGCTTGTGGTTTCTTCTCCTGGTAGAAACAAAATCAAGGAGAGACAGGTTTCTAAGTGTATCAGGGGGAACAGAACCTGCCCCCCCAATTTCTTCTTCCATCCAAGAAACAAGCCTGGATGAATATTTCTTGATGCCAGGTGTGTAAGTCACCCACCATATTTATATGAATTTTTTTGTGATAGTGCTCATTTAAAAGGAGCACTATTGCCAAAAAGTGGGGCAATAAAAATCTATAAAAAAAATGCAGGATGTATAAAGTCACTTATACACCCCGGATCAAGAAATATCCAGCCAGGCTTGTTTTTTATTTTTATTAATGGAAGGAAGAGGAAATCGGGTGACAGGTTCTGTCACCCCCTAATACACTAAACCTGTCACCCCTGGAGTTTATTCCAACCATGAGAAGAAAACCACACGATTGGCAGGAGTTTTTTTCAGTTTGGGTTTATAAGTGACCCTTCCTCTCATTAGCCAATGTGTTTATATGGGTTCTATTCAAATTATAATTAAGTGATTATAATTTTTTTAATAGACCTTGTATGCAACAAATTGTGATTCTATGAGGTGTATGGCCAGCACAAAGGTTCCATATCCACAAGCACTGCTCGTGTCTGGGGGTCTCCCAAACTCTTATCCTGGCCTCTCACATCTCGAACATATCTCTCCAGCGCCAGAAATCTTCAGAGCGTGCAATACTCAGCCAAGAATTAAACAGCATTCAAAGCATCCGAAAGATTGGACCCACCAATGGTGTGGCACGAGAAGTCTCCATTTTGGGCAGCGGTGCTGTGGAATACATGTAGTTAAACAGTCTGTCAATCTTCCGCAGCGGCACCCCACCACCACGATCACTGAGCTGTAATGCAAGAAAGAAAGGTTACCTACAGACGTGAATTTCAATTGGTTTCAGTTTGCTCAAGTGTATTTTTTTTTAAAAAAGCTACATTGTGATATTGAGGGAGTTATGTCACGAGGGATGAGAAACCCTTTAGGATTTGCCCATCCCTAATTGTGATTCGGAATCTTGTGGCATAACCAGCCTCTCACAGAATAACTATGCTGGTAGGGAGACACAACAACCCTGACCCACAATAAGTGGGCCTGGAACATATATATTTATGCTCACATTAGCCCCCCCACCCAAAAAAAAAAAAAAAAAAAAAACATTCCAGGGTTCAGAGGGCGAGCCTACAACTAAATCGTACAACTATCAAGCGGACCAAAACCCACATTTTTAACTAGCATCCCCTGAATTGCCCCCCCCCCCTATAAAAGAGAACCTTGTGCCAATTCTCACTGCTCCCCCTTCACTCTAGTCCCAGATAATGGCGCCTGTTTTAGCTGTAAAGCTCCGCCTCCTAGATTCATTGCGACTGTTGTGTGTGGCAATGATGTCATTGCCACACCGATGTAATGACTGACTGCCCTTGACAGCCAAAAAAAAAAAAAAATTGTTCCAGTACGATTCAAAAAGTGAAAATACCCATTTCTAGTTCTACACCCTAAGGGGGAAGTATTGGCAGGGGCTTTGGTCACATGTTTTTCAGTGGGTTTTGGTCCTCTTTAAAGAGGAACATCAGACCTTTTCTGATGTTCCACTCTAAACATCCCTTCTTACTCCCTCACAGCCTTTTGGATGTTGGCATTATCTAAAACGCCAACATCCAGCAGCATTCCTGGCCCATTTCCACCCCCACCCCCCCCCCCTTAGCCTTATGCAGTGACACTGCGCATGCGCGAGATCTGAGGGGCGGTGTAGTGCATGCCGGGACAGCAAGATGGCGCTGCCCAAAGGAGACGGCGCAGGACTGAGGGGTGCCGAGGGAGCGCAATGTGACAGGTAAGTCCAATGTTGTATAATGTGAAATCGGAGGGGCGGGGGGGGTCAAAAGCAAGCCAGGTTTGGGGAGTTTTTATTACCTCCCCAATACCTGAAATATTCCTCTTTAAAGGGCAAGTCCAGCCAGACTTCCCATTCTATAAGGGTTGAAACCTGAAAGCATTTAAAGCAGGTCGAAACCTGCGTGGCCAGGCTCTGGAATCTAAAAGATGTGGAAACCCCCCTGGGACGCCGGTGATCTCACCTGATCCCAGCGGCCGCACTCCCGCCTGAATGGCTGGACGTGGGAGTGGGCCTCCAAACAACGTGCTGGATGCGGCCACTCAGCTGTGCGCACACTTGTCACAGCGGCTTTTTTGAGAGAGACGATGGATGAGTGGTGGACCCATTTCTGGGTTTCCATCTGCTTTATTGGAGTGAAATGTTTTTTGATTTAATTTGGAGTTTGTTTTTACCTTAACAGTCAGGTCCTCACTTCCCAGAGCCACCCGCACCTTGATAGGAGGGTAGACACCACTGTCAGCATGAAACTCCAGGGTGGCACGCATTGCATTCTACAAGACAACAAACTGGAAATTATTAAATGCCAAAACCATGCAACACTCCAGTGATGACATCTACAGCAACATCAGCAATACAACTGAATGGAGAAATCACCCCAAAGGGGGAAAGGAAGCTCCGGAAGAGCCCAAGTCATCTTAGAAGAAAAAGCCTTTGATAAATTATTTTATAGTTTACCAACAAGGGAGAATATTTTCTTCACCGGCCTTCAGACTAAAATTTCAAGATATGAAAACGTGGCATCTTCTGTGTCTACTTCATTGCGTATAGATCATCAGTTGTAGAATATATGTTATGGGAAGCTCCTAAATTCCTCTTAAACTGGACCTTCACCCTGAATAAGTGCCTGTACATATAGATTGTCCACGTTAAAAATCATCCTACCTGCACCTAGTGCATTTTCTGTGCCTTTAAACATCCAAGATGGCGGCCCATTGAGTCTCAGGGTGCCTGCAAACAGGAAGTGTCTTCCGACTGTGCTGCTCTGCATTCTGGGATTGTTGTCCTTTTCCGAACCCCAGCTCTGCTCTGTATGTGCAAAGCACAGCTATAACCCGCCCCCTGCACTTTTGCCCCCTCTCCTCTCCTCCGTATGTGATGCTTCTGCGGCAAGATGGCGGCATCCGTATCCTGTCCTGAACAGAGTTGCAGTCCAGTGGGGGAAAGAATAATAAGTGACTAAAAACTATTTAGATGCTGGGAAATAATTTAAGGGTTTGGGCATTTCATTAAATGATGCTGAAGGTCCGGTTTAAATAAAACCAACAGAGTTTCACAGTTGAAAAAAAAAAAAACTCATCAAAACTCCCTTGCCCCATCTGCATGCATGATGATCATTGTCAGCACTTACATTTGCTCCATCAACCACTAAAAGCTGAAACTCCTCACATTTTTTTCCTGGATACAGGCATTCTGGAATGCCCATGAGACTTTCCTAGCATCCCAGCAATGCTGCTGCCTAATTTTAACTGACGTAACCCACAATGCACAGCGGCAGGAAACCCAGCAGCACTCCTCTTTGCAAGCCACTGGCAGCTCCATGGGATGCCATTGCGGAAGTAAGAAAAATACAATTCTGTGAAACTTACCTGTAGAATTGTTTTTGTATACATCCAGTCCAGGTCGTCCCAATATCTTCACGATTGGGTGTTCGCCTCTAGAGATGTAGCTCCTCCCGGCCCCCTATAAAGGCAGCTGCCCCTCTATCATTCCCCAGTGGTTTAAAAGCAGTACTCAATAAAAGAGGGCAGGCCAGGAGGCCTAAGAAAACCATGTTACTTCACATAGCTTCAGCTTGTACTCTCTCTAAGCAAAAACTAGAAAAATGGTGAACAAAAATGGTTGATCACCATAAACAGGCATACAGGACATAATGAACACAAGGGTGGGGTGGGACGGCCTGGACTGGATGTATACAAAAACAATTCTACAGGCGAGTTTCACAGAATTGTATTTTTTTCTCCATCCAGTCCATGCCATCCCAATATCTTCACGATTGGGACATCCAAAAGCAGTGTCCATATGGGCGGGATCCCCAGTGCAGGACAGCATGTAGTTCATTTCACTACTGCCTGAAGCACCTTTCGGCCAAAAAACAGCGTCAGCTGAGGCCCCGACATCCACCTTGTAAAACTTTGTAAAAGTATGAACAGAAGACCAAGTTGCGGCCTTACAAACTTGTCCCACCGATGCCTGGTGCTGAAAAGCCCAAGAGGCACCAATAGCTCTGGTAGAATGAGCCATGATCCAAAAAGGGGGTTCCTTCCACCTGGCAGAATATGCTTGTACCACTGCCTGTCTGATCCACTTACTGAGAGTAGACTTGGCTGGTGGCAATCCTTTCCTAGAACCCTCTGTTAGGACAAAGAGCAAATCCGATTTCCTGAAGGATTCAGTCGCAGCCAGGTAATACCTTATGGCTCTGACCACATCCAAAGCATGGAGGGTCCGTTCTTTGGAGTTAGCCGGTGCTGGACACAAGGAAGATAAGACAACTTCCCCATTAAGGTGAAAGGGAGAAACAACCTTAGGCAAAAAGTCAGGTTTAAAGTGAAAAAACACGCCTTATCCCTGTGCAGCTCAAAGTAGGGTGGTTTCATACAAAGCGCGGCCAGCTCTGATACACGACGCTCCGAGGTGATCGCTACCAGAAAGTCCACCTTGAGAGTCAGCATAGACAATGCAGCATCGCTCAATGGCTCGAAGGGAGGACCCTGAAGAGCAGATAGTACCAAATTCAAGTCCCACACCGGTAATACTGACTTACGCGGTGGACGGACATGGGTAACTCCCTGGAAAAAGGTCTTGATCAATCTATGGTTGGCAATGGATCTCTGGAAAAAGATGGCTAAAGCAGAGACCTGACCCTTGAGGGTGCTCAGCTGGAGACCCAAGTCTAAGCCGTGTTGTAAAAAACTCGAGAATCCTAGAAATAGCAAATTTTCGGCAAGGAAGGCTCTTGGCCTCGCACCAAGCGATATAGGCCCACCAAACTCTGTAGTATATCATGGAAGAAGATTTCTTCCGTCCCTGAATCATAGTATGCACAACCGTGGCCGATAACCCCTTCTCAGTCAGGATTGAGGTTTCAATAGCCAGGCCGTCAAAGCCAGCGCCCATAAATTGGGATGCTACAGCGACCCCTGTGTGAGAAGCCCTGGGTCGTCAGACATGATGTAGTGATCTATTGATATCTGGACTATGTCTGAAAACCAACTTCCTCTCAGCCAGCGAGGAGCCACCAGGATGGTTGGTACCCCTTCCTGAGCTATCTTGGGCAGCACTCTGCCCAGGAGCGGAAACGGAGGGAATGCATACAGAAATCTGAACTCAGTCCAAGGAATCGCCAGTGTGTCTGTTGCAACGGCCAGAGGATCTCTTGAGAGGGAGACGAACCTTGGAAGCTTGTGATTGTGTCTGGATGCAAAAAGATCCACGTCCGGCTGACCCCAGCGGAGACACGGAGCCTGAAAGGTCTCACTGCTGAGGGACCATTCCCCCAGGGGCAAGGAACTCCTGCACAGGGAGTCTGCCTCCTGGTTTTCCACCCCAGGGATGTAGACCGCCGAGATGCAGGGAACATTCTCCTCTGCCCAACACAGAATCTGAGTTACCTCGTTGAGGGATCTCTTGCTCCGAGTCCCTCCCTGGTGGTTGATGTAGGTGACAGCAGTCTGATTGTCCAAGTGAACCTGGATCGCACGGCCTCTTAAATGGGGAGACAAGTGTAGAAGAACCAACCCGGATTGCTCGCAGCTCCAAGAGATTTATGGGTAAACGGTTCTCCTGCAAAGCCCACTGACCCTGGATCTTCTGTGTCTGCCAAACGCCTCCCCAGCCTGTCAGACTGGCATCCATGGTAACTATCTCCCAATGGGGAGTCAGAAAGGACTTGCCCACCAGCAGGTTCCGGGAGTCCAACCACCACAAGAGGGACTGCCTGGCCAGGGGGGACTGCGAAAATCCTTGTTCCAGGGATTACTGCGTCCGATTCCAGCCGGTCAGCAGGTTCAATTGCAGAGGTCTCAAGTGAAATTAGGTGAAGGGTACTGCCTCGAAGCATGACACCATTAGACCCACCAGTCTCATCCCCAGAGGTACCGACGGCTGCTGACAAGACAGCAAAGCCTGCACTTGCTTCTGGAGACCCAAAACCTTCTGCTGTGGCAGAAAAACCTTGACCTGAGCGGTGTCTATCGTCATTCCCAGAAAGGATCTCACTGTTGAGGGAGTGACTTTGGGCAATTGATTACCCAACCGAAAGCCTCCTGAAGGGACGGGGCCGAAATCAGCAAATCGTCCAGATAGGGTAACACACGAATACCCTGACTCAGGATAGCCATGATACCTTGGTGAACACACGGGGGGCTGAGGATATCCCGAATGGGAGTGCTACAAACTGGTAATGTTGATTACCAACCAGCGCAATCCTCAGGAACCTCTGACGACCCTGTTCCTGCCGGGGTACAGGGCAAATCACACCTATTCGCAGGAGGTGTCGAACAGCCGTTCTCAAAGCTTGAGCTTTTAGCGGGTTTCGAGACATCTTTGAACAGAGGAATTTTGAGGGTGGCCTGGCTGCCAGCTCTATCTTGTAACCGGAGGACACCACCTCCTGAATCCACCGATCCCAGACGTGCCGCCTCCAGATCTGAGCAAACAGCAGAAGCGTCCCCTCACCCGGATGGGTGAGGGTGCCTCCTCATGCCCAGGTGGGCTTGGCAGGGGGTTTGGACTTCTGCCCCAGGTATCTCTGCGGCCACCTGGAAACGAAGATCCTCAAAAGGACCGATAGGAAGAGGGTTTCCGAAAGGACCAATAGAAAGAGGGTTTCCGAAAGGACCGATAGGAAGAGGGTTTCCGAAAGGACCGATAGGAAGAGGGTTTCCGAAAGGACCGATAGGAAGAGGGTTTCCGAAAGGACCGATAGGAAGAGGGTTTCCGAAAGGACCGATAGGAAGAGGGTTTCCGAAAGGACCGATAGGAAGAGGGTTTCCGAAAGGACCGATAGGAAGAGGGTTTCCGAAAGGACCGATAGGAAGAGGGTTTCCGAAAGGACCGATAGGAAGAGGGTTTCCGAAAGGACCGATAGGAAGAGGGTTTCCGAAAGGACCGATAGGAAGAGGGTTTCCGAAAGGACCGATAGGAAGAGGGTTTCCGAAAGGACCGATAGGAAGAGGGTTTCCGAAAGGACCGAGCAGGCTTCCTTCTCTGAGGGAGTCTACCATTCTTGACCAGAAGATCCAGGTGCTCCCCAAACAGCCGGCTTCCCACAAAAGGTAGACTTGTGAGGGACTTCTTGGCAGCCACATCAGCCGACCAGTGCTTAAACCAGAGCGAGCAGCTTAGAGCAATAAGCAAAGCTGAAATTCTGGCGCCAAGCGTGACCACATCATCAATGGCGGTAACAAAGCCAATGAAATCCAAGCAAGCCTTGAGTTCCTTATACTCCTCCGCCCGCTTGCGAGCACCAGCAAAGGTGAACGCATGGCAGACCAGCTGATCCATGCGCTTGTCTGCAGGGTCGCGTAAGGAAGCATTGTCAGGCAACGGTATAACAGTGGTATTGGACAAGCCTGACATGGGAGGATCCACCTGGGGAGGGTGATACCATAACCGAACCAATTCAACAGGAAAGGGGTACCGCCTATCCAGGCCCTTAGGGACCGACGGTAACTTGTTGGGCCTTTCCCATTCCTTAAGGATCATATTAGAAAAATGAGGCTGCCCGTCTTTGCCTATCAGGCCAAAATAAATCACCCTGCTTCCTCTTAGCCGCTCTGGGAGGAACAATTTGTAGGGTATCAAACACGGAAGCAAACTCTCCGTATCATCCAGGATACAAGAGTCCTCGTCCGAGGAGGAACCAGAAATCCTGTCATCAGCGGAATATTCCACCGTTGAGCGTGAATCATCTGGCAACTCACCTTCCTCTGCAGAAGCCAAGCAATCAAAAAGATCGCCACCCGAGTAAAACGGCTGCAGATGTCGCTTCTTACTCAAGGCCTTCTTAAAGGGCTGTCAACTAGATCTGCTTCCCGAGACTAGCCAGCCTATGCGCAATATCAGTACGAGACCCCCTGCTGGCTCCCCCTTCACTAGGGGCTGAGTGCAGCAGCGGAGGGTCCAGAGAGGCCGATGGTAATACAGGGCTAGGGTCAGGGGCGACCGCCTGCTCATGGTCCAAAGCAATGCCTCTGGCGCAAGTGGGACAAAAAGTGCTGAATCCGCCCAGAGGATTCCTTCTGCACAAGGGGCAGAGCCTGTCCTGCCCAAATGGGGCCCCAGCTCACTATCCCCCGATGCCTCCATTATGGTGATTAAGAAGTAAAATTCAATAAGGCTACTAGACGCTAGCGGCCCAAGCCTAACAAACGATCCCTCTTATTAAAAAGGGGGACCGGGAGGAACCACAACCCTCAGTCTTAGCCCACGACCTAAACAAAAAAAGAGAAATCCCATGTCAGCCTTAGCATAAAATAAATATGGCAAATGCGCAACAACAATCAAAAGAGGGACTCACGACACCCCAATCCGGCAGGAGGGATCACCACAGCGTCCGCAGCGAGGAAGGCCCGAGCACCTGGCTCCCAGCACAGCAGCAGCGCGTCTGGCCAAAACCGTGCCTTCTGGAAAGATCCTCTGTGGGTGCGGCACTGGCGTGACATCAGCTACACGCCGACGCCGGGCCCAGCCCCCCTGCGGCCCGTCAGCAGAGGAAACACCGCCCCTCTGAATCTGCCTTTCGTGGCGGCGGCCCTTGTCAGGCGACGGCCGCAGCATGCACTCCCCCCCCCCCCCCCCCCACACACAAACACAAAAATAAAGCTGTGGGCAGGGAGGCACATATACATAGAAAAACATACGAGTGGTTCCCCCTCAGGCTCCACCATAAGCCTGTGGCCGGCTACCTTTTAGTAATAAGGTCTGCGGCCCAGAGCATATGCTCTGCCAAACGCCATAGACCCCTGTGTTCACCCTACCGTCACGGATCCCCGTAGCAGCCAAAGGCTGAGAGGCAAGGATGGGTCAGGAGAGATTCATGGGAATAGAGTTTGCAGCGGCCAATGGGCTAGGTGGCCCCGCTTTGCTGCCAATGATCTGAGAGAGAGTGCCAACGATCTTATGCAGCCAACTGCAAGATGAACAACTGGGGAATGATAGAGGGGCAACTGCAGGAGGAGCTACATCTTTGATCTTGCAGTCAAGCGCCCTCTAGAGGCGAACACCCAATCGTGAAGATATTGGGACGGCCTGGACGGGATGGAGAGAAAATGACGGCTGGAGTTACAAAAAAGGTTAATTATCTTTATGTGCTGCAATCACATAAAATGAAATGTATTTTTAATCATTTGTCCCCTGCAGCGCTTCTGTTCGAGTCCAGCAATGTAAAACTGGATCAAGAGGTCGAATCCCACCCGGCTGCTGGACCCTGTATGTCTTACACTCCCAGAAAAGGACAGAAGCGCTGTTTTGGGGTTTGCCCGAACAGACCCTTTAAGAGTCCAATTGTATATGTGACAGTCAACATACCTTGAAAAGTTCAAACACCATGTGATACAGATGAGAAGGCACATACACCACCTGAATAGGCTGCCCTGGATTCTTGGCTGGAAAAAAAAAAGAAATGGGAGCGATTAACTGCATAGAAGTTACACAACAGGCATTCTCTGATTTTACCCCACAAATGTCTTTAAGCTCTAGGTGTCAAAGATCAACTACAGAGGTGCAACTGAGCAGGAAACCCCATAGATTCACAGGTAAGTGACTCCCGGGTAATCAGACTAAATCCTTCTAATGAAGTTACTTACAGTGGTGGTTAATCAGAGCAATTAAAGTGGACCAACACCCAGGGGTGATCGGCCCGGGAATCTATAAGATTCCCGGGCCGATCACCCCCCACCCCGCGGGACATCCGAGATCGGGATGTCCCGCGGGGTGAAACCCCCCCCAAACACCCCAACTCACCTACCTTATCTTCGGCGGCGGCCGGCCGCCGCCGCCTCCCTCGCGCCCCTGCAGGCGTGCGCGCCTCCGCGCCGGCCGTCTGCGAATGGCCGGCGCGGGGGCGCGCGCGTTCAAAGTGACGCGAGGGAGGCGGCGGCGGCCGCCGCCGCTTAGACGTTCAAGTTCTTACCTTGTACGTCGGCGCTGGGAGCGGGGAGAGGTGAGTTGTTCGGGGGGTTCGGGGGGGTTTCACACAGCGGGGCACCCCGATCGGGGGTGCCCCACCGAAGTGGACCAAGACCCAGGATAGTCAAAATCCTGGGTGTTGGTCCACTTTAAAGTGAAATGGCATTTTTAAAAGTTTCCATTACTGTGTGCCAAAATCATGTGCTTAAAGTGGACCAAAACCCATGATTTTACTATCCTGGGTTTTGGTCTGTGCCCCGCTGTGTGACCCCCCCCCCCCCCCTTCCCCAGGTCGCTCAAACAAACTCACCTCTTCCTGGTACTATGAGAACATACAGTATACACATAAAAGCAGACTAGATGGGCCATATGCTCTTCGTTTGCCACCAACCTCCTATAATTATTTTAAATGTAATGAGTGTTTTCTTTCTGGGGACACACAACTTACTGCTGTGAGCTTAACTTTTTTTCTTTTTAAATCAATGTGTCATGACAAGCAGGAAGTGGAATTTTCCAAGCAGTTAGTAATACTAAAGGCGAGCACCCGATTGTTGTCCCATTGTATCGGGCTACACGTTCGACTTTAAAGTGGGCCAACACCCAGGGGTGATCGGCCCGGGAATCTATAAGATTCCCGGGCCGATCACCTCACACACCGCGGGACATCCGAGATCGGGATGTCCCGCGGGGTGTAACCCCCCCAAAACCCCCGAAAAACCTTACCTCTCCAGCCGCTGCTTCCGCCGCCTCACTCGCGCTCCTCTAGCCGGCACGCACACGTCAAAAGTGACGCGTGGGAGGCGGCGGCGGGCGCGATCCCTTGTCCGTCGACGGACGTCACTTGTCCGTCGGCGGGCATTGGACAGCGCAGTCACGTGGGAGCGTAGAGAGGTGAGTTTTCGGGGTGTTTGGGGGGGTTTCAGGCAGCGGGGCACCCCCGATCGGGGTGCCGCGGGGAAGTGGACCAATACCCAGGATAGTCAAAATCCTGGGTGTTGGTCCACTTTAATCCGTTTTCAAAAAGATGCTGTAGATCCTAAATTATTTGTAAAAGTATTAAAACTTTGGAGATGCAGAGAAAAAAAATGAGAAATAGTGGGTGTGACAACAGTGATGTGATGTAAGCACGCTGTGTGCTTTACATGTATCATAGTAAAAAAAAAAAAAAAGTGCATTGTTGTGCCTCTAGTTACTACTGCCAAGAACATAAGCCTCGATTCAGAGAGACAGAAAAAAACTTCAGTTTTAGTTCCGATTAGTTTTTTTTGGTGAAATGTTTCCGTTCTCGTATGAGCGTTCGAGCGATTCTATGCATGCATTGAAAACCTTCTGTAAAGTTTCCGTCCGTTCGTACGGCAGATTACGAATTACGAGGATGTCATTTTCCATCCAGACTTTTCCGTTTCATTTTCACATGTTACAACGTAGGCTTTCGTTTTTGCCCTTTTCCCATCGTATCCTCCAACGAATCCTTTACGTTTCCAGTTCGATTCTGTTTCCCTCTTTCAATAAATATTCGTCCAGACAGAAATCCTGACGATCTTGCGCCTGCGCACTACAAACTTAACTCATTAAAGTGCTCGCCTACATATTTGCCACCCTCACTTCTACTACAATGTTTAGCTAAATCACTTAGCACTATCCTCCATCTTCCCTTTTGGACCCTTAAAGCTCACCCAAACCACTTCTTGGTTAGGTTCTTCTTCCATTTTAGCCCCCTAAAACTTACCCAAATCACTTCTCGGTCATGTGAATATTCATCTTTAAATATTTCTGGGCCCATTAGTTTTGTGTTAATGTATTTTGTAAATTAAATGACAATGTAACATTTTTTTTTATACCATCTTAAAATATAAAATTGTAAAAAATGTTGAAAATTTCAAATTTTTACAACTATAAAAAACAAAATACATAGCAATGGCAGGCCACTGCACATTATTCTTCATCTGTGGTCCCCAACGAGTTGCACAGCTCCTGCAACTCCCCCACCAACTGAAGGACCCTGACACTCAGTTGTGCCACTCTGGCACGTGTGGTCCCTGTTAAAAAACGTAAATTAAAATTGTGGTATAACCTTGTTGGGGTCATACTGCAGTGCCCCCCCCTGTATGGTCCAAACACCTAAATCTGGACTTCAAAAGCCAGAGGGCCCTCATCACCATGGCCCGGGTTTTGCAAAGCGCCCGATTAGAGAACCCCTGGGCCGCATTCTGCAGGCAAAGAACGGGCATCAGGAGCAAGGGCGAGTGGCACATCTTGCAGTTCCTGCAACCAAATATAAAATAATTACACAAAGCAAAGGTAACCAACTAAAACAATAACTCCTACAACAAATTAAGATTCAAGTTCAACAATCCAAATATAATTCACAAAGGACATAAGTCTAAAAAAATATAGCAATTATATGGATGTGTGGGAAAATAAATGTTTACATGCGAAGTAATAATTAAGGTCAGCATTAAAATGCATCTATAAGGCATACATGAAATGTATTGATTCAGGTATGCATTACTATACAATTTATGGCCTCGGCCATGCTGATACATGCAATGCCTTGGTGCTAAAGGCGCGCAGACTCCTCCACATAGCCGCAAAACATGTTCAACAATAGCAATCCGAGCCCTCAAAGGTCCCGTAAGTGGATCGGAAATGAAACGGATTTATAGGGTGGTGGTCCGTCGGAAATCAGCTCTCTGAATCAGACAGAAACCCATCCCAACAACGGAAGTTATCTGAACGAACGGAAAATTTCTGATTTTTGGGAAAATGGTCCGAACTAACGGAAATGTTCCGTTTTGCTTCCGATCATCGGAAGCGCATTCCCGAACGTTCGTGCGAGTAGAAAATGGACGAAAAAAAGCAAAAAAATGACAAACACCCACCAAAACTTTCACAGACAGCTACGGATGTCTGGACGAATGTGTCTCTGAATCGAGGCTATAGTGTGACCAGAGAGGAGGGAAGAGGGTGGGGTTTCATATCTGCCGAGAGGCATCCAATCAGGACGTCCGGGGAGAGAGTGGGGGGGGTGTTTCCGTTCTCGGTTCACTGAAGGTTGATTGAAGGATCAGCGGGCTGGAGACTGAAAATTGAATGAGGAACTGATTTCCTTACTAAGTAGACAGACATAGCAAGAAGGAGAGCACTGAAGGGACTCAATGTAAGGTAAGCTACTGATTTATTTTTTAACTGAAGGGACTCGCGAATCACTTTAAAAGGAGGAAGAAGAAAAAAATTAAGAAGATGTATATAATATATAAACCATATCGAGCAGATAGGAGAGAAATCTTACCATTAAATTCTGCAAGTTCCAACTCTGGGGAGTTCATGTAATACAAGTCACACAGCTGTTTGGCATTCTCAAATCCATCTAGAAATGAAGCAGAACAGAAGATGGGCATATAGGAGCCATTCTAGAGAATGTCTGGTAAGCTTATAATTCATCCATATCTGTAGGAATTAATCAAGTCAGCCAGGACTTGCCCTTTTATACTCTTTAAGAGGTTTCGCTAGTCATTCCGAGTGACTTGAGCAAGAATATAGCAGCAATATGTAGTAGCTCCAATCGCCACCCTCTGTCTACTATAAACAGTTTGGAGAGGAGGTGTTGATTGCCTTAGCATGACTGGATTATGTGGAACATAATTCAGACACAGACATAATGTATATACATAGTAATCAAAAATGACCACTAGGTGGCGCTGTTGTGTGAGTTCTCACAGTTCAGGTTCTGTTGCCCATCAAGATAAAGCAGAGAAAACAATGTCCAAGCTGGAACTTCTCTCAACGTTTCGATAGTAATGTCTTCATCAGGAGACCGCATCTCCTGATGAAGACATTACTGTCGAAACGTTGAGAGCAGTTCCAGCTGTTGTTTCTACCTGTATCCTGCCTGTAAGCCTTTTTTGACTCTCTTACTACTTGCATTGCAAATGGGATTTTGATGGATCTGTTGAGCCCCTGGTCATGCTGCCTTATACTTCATTTATTGGACATGGTTTTCTCTGCTTTATCTTGATGGTCAACAGAACCTGAACTGTGAGAACTCACACAACAGCGCCACCTAGCGGTCATTTTTGATTACTATGTATATACATTATGTCTATGTCTGAATTATGTTTTCACAACATGAAATCACTTTTGTTTATTGCAATTAACATTTTTTGGGTGTTCATTCCTCATACAATTTGGTCCCTATGGGGGGGGGGGGGAGAGAACCACTTATGCCCACTGGCTTCATACCCTCCCTGCCCCACAAGCTTTATTACTGTGTTGTGTTTGGTGTGACCTTCACTTATACATTTTGCGCAGACATTGTAGTGGCTCTTTTTGAAGTAGTCTCTCGATGAATTGGTTTATGCACTGCGTTTTTGTGCATACCCCCCTCGCTCCCTCGAGTTGTCCTGCTCCTCTCTCCCCTCCATCTCTGGCTGCTACGCTGTGTGTGTGGGGGGGGGGGCGGCGCCGCTAGGCGGGGGTTACTTGTCGGAGGCCACAGCTCTCCTGGCTGTGGAGGTGCGGCCGCGTGCACACGCCGCACGGGCTTGTAGGGGGGACCCTGTGTTTTTCTGCTGCGATGGCTTCGTCCTCCATTTTGGGGCAGGCGCTCCATTCGCGCTGTCCGTGCGGCCCGCCCCTCGAGGAACGCACCTTCCCCTGCCACGCTGCCAGGGAGTCCTCCGAGCTGCTGAGCGCTGTTGGTGTCGCGAGTCCCTCTTGCTAATATCTATTGTTTTGCTTGTATTGCGCATGTGATGTGGGATACTGATGTGTCTTCTAGGCGGGCCCTTTGATAGATTGAGGGTTGTGGTTCCTCCCAGTCCCCTGCCCCCCCCCACACCCTCTCTCTATTAAGCGGGATCACAAAAGAGGGACTATTTCAGAGGGCTTATTGGGTTTGAGCCGTCAGTGCCTTGTAACCTGAATACAATTGCAATTATTCTAATCACCATAATGGAGGCATCTGGGGATAGTGAGCTAGGGGCCCCATCTGGGCGGGTGAAGCTCTGCCCCATGTGCAGTGCAAGCCCTCTGGGCGGATTCAGCACTGTTTGTACCACTTGCGCCAGGAGCGTCCTTTTGGAGCATGACCGGGCAGCGTACCTGCCCCTAGCCCTTCATTGCCTGTGGCCTCTCCAGAACCCCCGCTGCTGCACTCAGCCCCCAGTGAGGGGGAAGCCAGCAGGGGGTCCGATGTTGATTTGGCATACCGGGTGGCCAGTCTCGAGAGAAATCTTGTGAACGGCCCCTAAGAAGGCTACGAGTAAGAAGCAGCACATCAAGCCCGTTTACTCGGATAATGATGATAATGATCTTTTTGGAGGTCTGGGCTCCGTGGAGGAAGGCGAGTTGCAGGAGGACTCCATTTCCACTGTGGATTATTCTGCTGGCTATGACAGCGGGCCTGGTTCTTCCTCGGATGAGGATATGTGGCTCCCTGATACAGAGAAGTTGCTGGCTTCCATTTTTGAGACGTTGCACATTGTCCCTCCAAAAGCGGCTAAGAGGAAGCAGGGTGATTTGTTTCGGCCTGAGAGACAGAGGCAAGTCTTTCCTGAGCAAGCCCATTTTTCTAATATGATTTTCAAGGAATGGGAAAGGCCTAACAAGCTACCGTCTGTGCCTAAGGGCCTGGACAGGCGGTATCCCTTTCCTGAGGAGTTGGTTCGCTTATGGTCCCGTCCCCCCCGAGGTCGATTCCCCCGTGTCGGGATTGTCCAACACTACGGTTATGCCGTCACCCGATACAGTTTTCTTTCATGATCCAGCTGACAGGCGCATGGATCAGCTGGTCTGTCATGCCTTCACCTTTGCTGGTGCTTGGTTTCGCCCTGTGTGTGCTGCAGCTATTGTCTCCTTAGCCATCAGAAAGAAGGTGAGGCGCCTTGTGGATATTGCTAAGTCTCGCAAACGGGCGGAGGAGTATAAAGACCTCACAGCTTGTGTGGATTTTATTGCCTTCATTGTTTCTGCCATGGAAGATGGTGTCCGGCTCGGTGCCAGGGTTTCGGCCCTGTGTCGGGGTTGTCCACCACTACTGTTATGCCATCACCTGATACCGCTTCCTTACGTGACCTGGCTGAAAAGCGCATGGATCAACTGGTCTGTCATGCCTTCACCTTTGCCGATGCCTTGTTTTGCCCTGTGTGTGCTGCGGCTATTGTCTCCCTGGCCATTAAAAAGAAGGTGAGACGCCTTGTGGATAGCGCTAAGGCTCGCAAGCAGGCGGAGGAGTATAAGGACCTCAAGGCCTGCGTGGATTTCATTGCCTTTGTTGTCTCTACCATGGACGATGGTGTCCGGCTTGGTGCCAGGATTTTGGCCCTGCTTGTTGCGCTTTGCTGCTCGCTCTGGTTGCGGCAATGGTTGGCTGATGCCGCGGCCAAGAAGTCGCTCACTAGTATTCCCTCGTGGGGCACAGGTTGTTCGGGGAGCGTCTGGATCAGGAGATCAAGGATGGTAGACTCCCTCAGCGACGGAAGCCTGCGCGACCCTTTCGGGGTTCTTCTGTCTATCGCTCCTTTCGAGGAGGAAGAGGCTCTTCATTTTCGGGTGGCCGCAGAGATTTCTGGGGACGAGGTAGGTCCCGCGGCCGACCCAATCCCTCCTGGGGATCCAAGTCCAAGCCCCCTGCCAAAGCTCCTCAGGCATGAGGAGGCGCCATCACCCATCCGGGTGGGGGGACGGCATCTGCTATTTGCTCATATCTCAGATCTGTTTCGGATCGGTGGATTCAGGAGGTGGTGTCCTCCGGTTACAAAATAGAGCTGGCAGTCAGGCCGCCCTCAAGATTTCTTCAGTCTCGAATATCCCAGAACTCAGTGAAGGCACAGGGCCTGAGAATGGCCGTGCAGCACCTCCTGCGGTTAGGGGTGATTTGCCCTGGGTCAAGGCTTCTACTCCAATCTGTTCACGGTTCCCAAGAAGGATGGAACGCAGAGGCCTATCCTGGACCTGAAGGGTCTCAACAGGTTTGTCAGAGTCAGACATTTCCACATGGAAACCTTACGGTCTGCGGTGAGCTTGCTTCGGCCCGGCGATTTCCTTACCACGGTGGACATCAGGGATGCCTATTTGCACATCCCGATATTCCAGGGACATCAGAGGTTCCTGAGGTTTGCGCTGGAGGACCAGCATTACCAGTTTGTGGCTCTGCCATTCGGGATATCCTCAGCCCCCCGGGTTTTCACCAAGGTGCTGGCCGGCATCATGGCTATTCTGAGGAATCAGGGCAGCACACGAATGCCCTATCTGGACGATTTACCGATTGCGGCTCAGTCCCTTCAGCAGGCCGAGAGCGACACCTGGACGGTGTTATCCACTCTCGAGGATTTCGGATGGGTAGTCAATTACCCCAAGACTTCGATCTCTCCCTCAATGGTGAGGTCCTTCCTGGGCATGACGTTAGACACCTCTCAGGTCAAGGTATTCCTGCCACAGCAGAAGGTGGTGGGCCTTCAGACGCAGGTGCAGGCCTTGCTGTCTTGTCAGCGGCCATCGGTCCATCTGGGGATAAAGCTGGTGGGCCTGATGGTGTCATGCTTCGAGGCAGTCACCTTCGCCCAATTCCACATGAGACCTCTTCAATTGAACCTGTTGACCAGCTGGGACCGGATGCATGTGTCGCTGGAACAGTTTTCACTGTCCCCCCTGGCCAGACAGTCCCTCTTGTGGTGACTGGACTCCGGAAACCTGTTGGTGGGCAAGTCCTTTCTGACTCCCCGGTGGGAGATAGTTAGCACGGATGCCAGTCTGACCAGCTGGGGATGCGTTTGGCAGACGCAGAAGATCCAGGGTCAGTGGGGTCCGCAGGAGAACCACTTGCCCATAAATCTCCTGGAGCTGAGAGCGATCCGGTTGGTGCTTCTTCGCCTGACTCCCGAGCGATCCAGGTTCGCTCGGACAATCAGACGGCTGTCGCCTACATCAATTACCAGGGTGGGACTTGGAGCAAGCGAGCCCCCAAGGAGGTGACCGAGATTCTGACTTGGGCAGAGGAGAATGTTCCCTGCATCTCGGCGGTTTACATACCCGGGGTAGAAAACCAGGAGGCAGACTCCCTGAGCAGGGGGGCCTCACGTCTGGGGGAATGGTCTCTCAGCTACAAGATCATTCACGCTCTGTGTCTCGGCTGGGGTCAGCCAGATGTGGACCCGTTTGCGTCCAGACACAATCACAAGCTCCCAAGGTTCGTCTCCCTGTCCAGAGATCCTCATGCCTTTGCCACAGACGCTCTGGCAATTCCTTGGACGGAGTTCAGGCTCCTTTATGCATTTCCTCGGTTTCCACTCCTGGGCCGAGTGCTGCGCAAGATAGGAAGGGGTTCCAACCATCCTAGTGGCTCCTTGCTGGCCGAGAAGGAGTTGGTTTGCGGACATAGTTCAGATGTCAGTGGATCGCTACATCATGCCCGACGACCCAGGGCTTCTCACGCAGGGGTCGCTGCGGCACCCCCTCTTACAGGGAGCGTGCCCGTGCCGGGCATTCACAAACGGCGGGTGCGCGCCCTGCTAGAGGGATGTGCGCGCATGTGCCGTTGGAACGAGGAACAGGTAGGATTTGCGGGCGTCCTGGGGGGTTTCACACAGCGGGGCACCCCGATCGGGGATCAGGCAGGGAGCTGATCAGCCCGGGAATCTTATAGATTCCCGGGCCGATCAGCGGTGGGTGTTGGTCCACTATAAGGTCGTTTCTCCCTTTCATCTTAATGAGGAAGTGGTCTTGCCTTCCTTGTGTCCAGCACCGCCTAATTCTAAGATAAGGACCCTCCATGCCTTGGATGTGGTCAGACCCATCAAGTATAACCTGGTTGCGACTGAATCCTTCAGGAAATTGGATTTGCTCTTTGTCCTGACAGAGGGCTCTAGGAAGGGCTTGCCACCAGCCAAGTCCACTCTTAGTAAGTGGATCAGACAGGCAATGGTGCAAGCATATTATGCCAAGGGTAAGGAACCCCCTTTTCGGATCACAGCTCATTCTACCAGAGCTATTGGTGCCTCTTTGGCTTTTCAACACCAGGCATCTGTTGAACAAGTTTGTAAGGCCGCCACTTGGTCTTCAGTTCATACCATTACCAAGTTTTACAAGGTTGATGTTAGGGCCTCAGCTGATGCGGTCTTTGGCCGAAAGGTGCTTTAAGCGGTAGTGAAATGAACTACATGCTGTTCCGCACTGGGGATCCCGCCCTAATGGACACTGCTTTTGGATGTCCCACATATCATCACTTCTGGGATGACCTGGACTGGATATAGGGAAAAATACAATTCTGTGAAACTCACCTGTAGAATTGTATTTGAATATATCCAGTCCAGGTCATCCCACCCCGCCCTTGTTTTCATTATCTCCTGTTTGCCTGGAGATTAGCGTTTTTATACTGGACCGTTGTCCTTAAGTTTTTTAGTTGGATACAGTACATGCTGAAGGTATGTGAAGTAACATGGTTTCTTGGCCTCCCAGCCTGTCTCTTTTTCTTACTGCTGTTTAACCACTGGGAAATCATAGTGAGACACCTGCTTTTATAGGGGGCTGGGAGGAGCGACAGCTTTTGATCTTGCAGTCGAGCGCCCCCTGGGGCGGAAAACCACATGTCATCACTTCTGGGACAACCTGGACATATTCAAAAACAATTCTACAGGTGAGTTTCACAGAATTGTATTTTTATTGCCAAGATGACTTTTTGCTTCTGACCCCACTAACAGCTCATCTAAAAACGAACCAAAACCCATTGAACTTTTGAAATAATTTGGCCAAAGCCACTGCTGATGCTTCCTTCTTAGGGCGTAGAACTAGAAATAGATATTTTCACTCTCCGAAAAGTCCTGGAACCCTTTTTTTTTTTTCTTTTTGCTGTCCCTCGGGGTGAGATGGCAGGTGATGAGTCATTGCATAGATGTGGCAATTACATTATTGCCACACACAACAGTGTCAATGAATTGAGGAGGTGGAGCTTTACAGCTAAAACAGATGCCATTATTTGGGATTAGAGTGAAGCAGGAGCAGAGAAAATTGGCAAAAGGTGCTCTTCATGGGGGCAGCAATTCAGGGGATGCGTTAAAAAATACAATTCTGTGATTACTCACCTGTAGAATTGGTATTATACGTATACAGCACGTCCTGTTCCAGAATATTCCTTACACATGGGACATCCAATAGCAGTGTCCGTAAGGTAGGGTGGGATCCCCAAAAGTAACAGCAGACAGTTTAAACCACTGCCGCCTGCAGAACTTTGCGACCAAAAGCAGCATCAGCTGAGGCCTTAACATCAACCTTGTAAAACTTAGAAAAAGTATGAACAGAAGATGCCGGCCTTGCAAACTTGTTCAACAGAAGCTTGATGCTGAAAAGCCCAAGAGGCACCAATAGCACGAGTAGAATGAGCAGTAAGGCGGAAGGGAGGCTCCTTCTCCTTAGCAGGGTAGGCCTATATCACACTGATAAAACACAAACTATCACAATTGGTTAAATGCTGGGCTGGCCATTAATATACGGGCAATATAGCCAAAAGACACATTTTATTATCAAAAATGATGGCACCAAACAGATACATGTATGAAAAGACCAGGGTACATACATAAATTTAAAAACCGCAATTGCATGTTAAAATACAAATACATTAAACTAAGGGCCCCTGCCAGATCGACCTGGACTCCATGCACACACCCGCATTCACCCCGCTCACACAGAAAAAATGCTGGCCAGCAAAAATCATAGGGACAACACTGTATCCTCTCTTGGAACCTGAAGGATAGTACAATTGTAAATCAGCACTTGACTTTTCCTCTCCACCAGGACTAAGCTGATGTCCACTATAGAAAAGCCCAGGAGCCTACGCCTGGGTGCTGTAATACTGGTTGCAACCAGGACTCATCACAGGGACCACGTGAATTCCAGCCAAATTGCTTCAGCTCATCTGCTGAGCCACAGTATACTGACACATATATGGGATGATTCAGCTTTAATGCTCACATTCACAGCACAGTTGGAATATCAGCACTGTGTAGAAAGCAGGCATATAGGCATCAGCCTTCCAAAGTAGGTAACAGGATCAGTGTGCATACAGCACAGTCACTCCTGGGCGCTCCAAACTCAGCCCAGAGTGTGTATATAAGGGGAGATGCAACAACCCGTCACCCCCGAATCTTGCGGCGATATTTGCCAGTGATCTCACCCCTCCCGTGTATCACCAGGAAGTCCAAGCAGCCAGTGTGTCAGGTTTACAGGTTACTTTCCAGCGCGGCCATCCAGCGTGAGCAGGCGTGCGTGGTGGGCATGGTCAGGGGCCCTGACCGACAGCTGTATCGCTCCGCCTCCGGAGCTTCGTCAGGGTAAGAGGGGGGGCCGACTCTATTAGGCAATTTATGTAGATGGTACTCTATTGTTGGCCAATCATTGGCACGCGCTAGCAATTGCGCATTAGAGACCCAGGCTTCAAGCTTGCAACGAATTCCTCTTCCTTGTCACATGACCCGGTTTCACTGCGTCTTACACCTGCGCAGTCAGCATCAGGCAAAATTGTTTATCTGTTACTAGGAAGAATCAGGATGGTATTTGGAGGCTTCAGTGCATGCTGCAGCAGATAGGCCCCCTACTGAGGCCAATAGGCTACTGTGACTTTTTCCAGTAAAAGCTGGTACATGTATGTATATTTACTGGGGATGGCAATCCCACAGCTCATGCGCTCCCATCCGACAATCCATTCTGAATAGAGTCCCGGGATCCTTCCACCAATATGTGCTCATACCGACCACTCGGATGTGTTTGGCACAGGTACATGCATCAGCTGGGGAAAGCCGGTGATGCCACCCCAACCCTGTTTGCACAATGGGATCGGTAAGGTGTACTGGGTGAGCGGGGGGTTACAGAGCAGGGCATCTCAGGTCAAGATGCCCCAGGGACAGTGAACCGAGTGCAGCCAGTGGGAGCCTGAAATTCCTTCAATGCGGCCCATATGCAGGACACAGAATTGTGCAGTAACCAGGACTAAGGCCTGCCAGCCAGGGGCAGGTTGGCCATTGAGAGAAACTGTCCGTCCTTCTGTTTCTTTCTATTCTCTTATTTTTTTTCCTTTCATCTGTTTGTTCTGACATTCCTTTTTTTTCCCTTCTATTTTTTTCTGTCATTCCCTTTGTTCTTTCCTTCCATCTCTTCATTTTTTTTTCCATTCATGAACGCTCCTTTTTGCTTCTTTTCTGTCACTCCTTTTATCTTTGGGGTCGATTCAGAGCCAGGTGAGAATTGTCACTCCTTTTTTAGGAGAGAAAACTGACTTTTGACTTTCATTGTCTATTGAGTGTAAATTTTCACCTGGCTCTGAATCAGCCCTAAGGTAGACAATGAAAGTCAATGTCAGGTTTCACTCCTAAAAAAAAAAAAAAGTGAGAATTGTCACCTGGCTCTGAATCGACCCCCTTGTTTCCGTCATTCATTCTATGCTTTTGTTCATGGTTTCTTTTTTTTGTCATTCCTTTTCGCTCTCTTGCTATCTTTCCTGCTTTCTTTTTCTGCTGTCATTTCTTCTATTCTTTATTTTCTGTCATTTATTCTATTCTATTCCTCCGACTATTTTTTTCTTTCTATTTTCTGGGTAGTATTCACTATACATACAGCTTTATCACATGTATGGAGTATAATACCACACTGTAAGGGAGACTATCGCCCAAGAGCCACATAACCCTGGAGCCGGCCCAGTGAGGATTGGTCCTTAAAAGCAGACCAAAACCCAAGAGATGAAAATCCTTTTTGGTACACTTTTATATTGTTGCAGTATGTATTACCCGAAAGTGGAATGTGTGTGTGTGTGATGCACAATACAGGCACGCCATGATAATCGGAATCTCAATAATTCTATAAAGCAAAAGTAAACTGTATCAATAGAACAGAATTCTAGCACAGGCTTCTCTCTATGTATATATTCTTTAGTAATTTATACTACCGGCACAAAATTCAAAAAGGTCCTTATGAGAAAACAGAATTTACCCTTGGGGGTCTTATATCTCTTGATATGAAATGTGTTTCTCTGTGGGTTATTTAGAGGAAAATATAGACTGGAGTTGGAGCAGTTATTTTTAAATGTCTATTGTGTTGTTTGTAGTGTTTAGGTGTTTTTTGTATTTTCAATAAAGATTTTTTGAATTACACGGTAGTGCTCCCTCATTGGAGGTTGCCACGGCTTTGGTCCTCGACTCCTCCTTTTTGTGTAGCGAATGTGTAGTAGGTGAGCACACCTGTAATAATATTGTTTTGGGTGGTATATATATATATATTTCATATTCTACATGTAGGATCAGGGCTGGCTACAGGTTTTGCGGGCCCTTGAGTCTCAATAGTGTGCTATAATACTCCATAAAAAAATAATAGCAGGAATGACAAAGTATAGAAGGAAAAGAAAAAATGACAAATACATTATGAAAGAATAGAGGGAATGACAGGAAGAAAAGCAGGAAAGAAAGAGATAAGGAATGATAAATAAATAGATGTAAAAAATATATTGAAGGAATGACAAAGAAAGCAGGAAAGGGAGACAGAAAAAGAAGAGATGGAAAAACAGAAAGAAGGACTGACAGAAAGAAAGAGGGAATGATAGAAAAAATAGAAGGAAAAGAAGAAATAAAGAAAAGAAATGGGAGAACGAACAGATGAAAGAAGCAATAGATGGAAAGAAAGAAAAAAGGACTGACAGAAGTAATAGGGGGAGAGAAGAATAAGAAAGAATGGACAAAAGGAAGAAAAATGAATGGCAGAAAGAACAGAATAAAAAGAAAATAGAAGGAAAGAAACACAAAATAAAGAGACTGACAGAAAGAAAGGCTCTCCCAATAGCCAATCTGCCCCTGACATTCCTTAGTCCTGAATACTGCATGGGGCTGCCCAGGGTAGACCCTACTAAGGTGGGCCCTGGCACCTGCCCGGGTACGCCCAGTGCCATCGCCTGCCCAGTGTTAGATCACCACACCTAATGCCGAGGGTAGACATGAAACCCTCCCTATGGAAAGCATGACATAAATAAGCTACGCATAACTAGCCTGGCATGTTATAACAAGTCATCACCCGCCAAGCCCTTGTTATAATGCAATGTTATGCAACAGGGATGTTTTCATGTAACCCAACACAAAGCAAGATTTATCAATGCAAGATTAATTTTGACAATGGACGGAATGTAAGTGATACCTCGAACCACGTCAACCACATTGCACGCTGGGTCTATGCTGCCGATGTGCTTGGGGTGCGCAGGGTTTACTTTGACTTTTCCACCAAACAACAATGCTGGAAGGCAAAAAACACAAAACATGACCTTACAGCCAAGTATACAGCTATATAATTTATACAGTCTGACATAAGCTCCGCCCATTTCTACTATAGCTGCAAAGAAATAATATGTCCACTTACTGTGCTGGTTCAGGAGCATCCTTATGGAAATACGACTCATGTAGAAGCGATCTAGGAAATACTGTACATTCTGGGAAGTTACCGGATCAGCACCAAAGCTGTCTTTATACTCCACAACACCCTGCGCCATAGTGGGAATGACATCATTGTGTCGATTTCGGATAGTTATGACAGTATCTGAAAAACTACAAAATAAAAGAAACTGTCAGAATTGGGGTGGTTCTAAAACTTGGAGCTTAGATAGAGCAGACTTTAAAGCAGACCAAAGCCGGCTGATTCCCTTTCCCCGGGCATCCCGCTCTGAAAAACCCCACCCCAGTCGCCCTATTACCTGTCAATACCACCCCACGTCACATGGCCGGTGGCAGCATCACTTGTATCCCTTTCCGACTGTGCGCGCAGATAGGATTTCATTCAGCTTCTCCAGCCGCACATTAAACCGGACCTTCAACATCATTTCATGAAAAGTCCAAAAACCTTAAAAAACTATTCCCCAGCATCTCAAATTAATAGATTTTACGTTTTTAGTCACTTGCTTTTTTTTCCCCCACTGGGCTGCAGCTATGTTCAAGACTCTAAGATACGGGCGCCGCCATCTTGCCTCAGAAGCATCACATACTGAGGAGAGGAGAGAGGACAAAAGTGCAGGAGGCGGGGTTATAGCTGTGCTTTGCACAGACAGAGCAGAGTTGGGATCAGGAAAAGGACAGCAATCCCAGAATGCAAAGCGGCACAGTCAGAGGACACTTCCTGTTTGCAGGCAGCCTGAGAATCCATGTGCCGCCATCTTGGATGTTTAAAGGCTCAAAAAATGCAGGGAGGATGATTTTTAATGTGGGCAATTTACAGCATGAGGGAAACATATAAGATCGGACATTCACCCTGAATGAGAGCCTGTTTAATATGCATGGCTTGAAAAGCTGAATGGAGGAGATCTGCGCCGTGGGCTCGTTGAACAGGTAAGAAAACCAGGACAACGGCAGGTTTTAATACAGCGATGTATCCCAAATGGGGTGTCCCGGGGGAAGGACCAAAACCCAGGACAGTGTAAATCCCGGGTTTTGGTCCACTTTAACAGTGCACAAGGATGTTCTGTCCACCATCCCTGGGGAATCAGTTTTTAGGTTCCTGTATACACCAAAGAGATCAGGCATTATAGTCACCTTCTCACACTCCTAGAGGCTCAGCAGCCACATACAGCTCCCCACATGGCTGCTGGCAGCCAATAAGAGTTCACACGAGAACCCCAATTGGCTGACAGCGGTCACATGGCGCACGCTGTGCAGAAGTATGGAGGGGGACGATTAGATTAGCCAAATCCAGGCATTTCTAGCACAGTTAACCCGGGGGGGCTCACACATACTATTTGATGGGAGCGCTAAACAGAGTGAGGCATAGCGGATAATACAGATCCAACCTCAAGCAGAAGCGCGATCCCCCACCTCCCAGGCTGCCATTACGTTTTCCTTCCTCCCTCCCTCAAACAAGAAAAAGGTTTATTTAAATATGACTGACCCACAGCCGCACTGATCTGTACCCCTCAGCCTGACCCAGAGCCTCCACTGATCTGTAACCCCCCAGACTGACTTACTGATTTGTACCCCTCAGCCTGACCCAAAGCCCAATTGATCCATATTCCCCAGCCTGACCCACAGTCTCACTGAACTAAAAATACCACACTAGGCATATTGCAGCATTCTTGGCTGCAATTGTATTCTAGAAAGTGGGAAATGAATTCAATTTAAATGAAGTGAAAAAGCCACGCCCCTACAAAACCACAACTCCCACAAGACCATGTCCCTGTACTCATCAAATGTTGGTCGGTATCAAATGTGGCAACCCCAGCAGTTGGATCCTATAGGCAAGTTACCATTCCTCATTCATGGTCTATGGCACAGAATGGCAGTTAATCACATGACTGCTGGTGACTAATCTGAATTTCCCGGTAGGATTGCACATGCCATATTGTACCATACACCATGAATGAGGAAGGGGTGACTTGCCTATAGCTCCCATTGGCCAGCTGATCAGAAGGATAATTAAAAAACCTTAACTGTGAATCCGTTTGGTTACTATACCAATCAACTGCCCGTTTCTTCCTAGAATATGTGCACAAGTGATTAAACAGACGGTGGTTCAAATGATGAGATTTCTTAATATGATCAACTGTGAGACAAAAAGGTGAGTACTTTTAGTTTTTTCTTTGTCTGTTGAATGACCTGAAGCTGGTTTTGGATAATTTCCCTCTGAGCAGAGCTCAGCTGTGTCTTCATACAACAACCTTCACAATAATAAATATAAGCAGTAAGCAAAAAAAAATCATAAGATCATGGGTGTACTTACCTCCTAATTGTTTCTGGGTCATCTGTATTTTTTTCTTTAAAGTCAACTATTTCCTGGAAACTTTGAAGATACCTGAGAAGAAACAGTATGAGATCCATTGGGTTTGGTTTTGGGTTGTCTTCAATCTCCCAAGAAACATTTCATGAAAGGGTCATTTATAATATCACTGACACGCTGTGCCTTTAAAGTGAAGTCCAGTGACCGGGTAACTAACACCCCGACCCCCCCCCCCCCCCCCTCAGCTCCCTCCCCTGGTTCTGAGGCAAGGCGTTACACAAAAAATAATCCTTACCTCGCCAGGGATCCAATCAAGTCCATGGTGCGCCCACAGAGCGTGCAAGGATCGGCTTGCACTGTGCATGGGCCTATGCGCTCATTCAAGTGAATGGGTGAATTGGGGGGGGGGGGGGGGACACAGAGCAGGGGAAGCCGCTCTGAGCAGCAAATCCAAGATGGCACCGCCCAGCACTGGAATCGCCAGGTGAACAGCGCTTGATCCTGGCCGAGGTAAGGATTTTTTTTTCTTTTTTTTATTGTGATCCCAATCCCCTCCTCAAAGCCAGGGGAGGGTGGCAGAGCAGGGGGGGGGGGTTACCCGTCACTGGACTTCCACTTTAAACACCAGCTTCAAGGCTGCCCCCTTTTCTCCCAGCATCCCAGTAGGATCCAATTCTTACATAAAGCGACAGTCCAGGCATTAGCATTAGTCCACAACCACCTCCAAATATGGTCACTCCTCCATCCTTGTCCTGCAGCGCTCCCAGCGTGAGTGATCCTGGAAAGTCCATCCATCCTGGTTTGCAGCAGGAGCACTGATGGACAAGGACGGCTGTGTGACCACATTTGGAGGTGGTCGTGGAGGAATGGAAATCAGGGGCAAACTTTGAAGCCCTGCTACAGCATCTACAGCACATTGCATGAAATGGAGGGGAGGCACAGTTCCTGGACTGTCCTTTTAACTTCTGCCATTCATTGGTAAACCTGCTGGAATGTTTAGGGATGACGACACATTGCAGCGTGCATTTTTCTTTACGCTTTAATCTTGTGACAGGTGGTATTGGACTTTCCTCCAACACCCCTGGATCCAGAATTCACAATGCATTTAAAGGGACATTCCAGACAAAAGGGTTATATTAGCCTAATTACTGCTCTCCCAAGGTTCTGCTGCTTTAGGAATCCCAGTAATTGCCTTCTTTTCTGCCGAGCCTCTATAGCAGCCGAGCATGACTCGTCCATGCATGTCTCAATGGCTCAGTCCCCTCACAAGGTAATTCAATGAGGCAACTGAGAATGGCGAGTCAGCAGAAGGAAGCAAGTTCTATAAGGTTTATTACGGAATACAATGTGCTGGTGAATAAAAGATGTAACCCCTGATAGCAGGATCATTTAACCCTTTGCCTGAAACGTTCCTTTGCCCAGGCCCAGATATGGCAAAGCAACGCCAACGTTAGACGGGATAGGAACGGTGATACTTACATGTAACGTCTGTCTTCCCAGTGCACGGACAATACCAAATTTGATACTTTAACTTAAAGCAGATGGAAAAGCATCTCCCCCCCCCCCCCCCCCCCCCGTATTGCTATAGATGCCGTCGGCTTGGTGGTGGCCTGGTTTAATAGAAAACCATATTTTCCACCACTAAGGCTTCACCCAGCACCTTTTGGGATCGCCGATTGTCTGGCTCAGGGGGTGCTGTATAATGCATCACCAGCCGGCTGCCCTCATCCCCGGCTTCCCTGTGGAGTGCCTGCCTCCCAGCACATTTAAATGGCTGGGTGTGGGAGCACGCACAGCTACAGGGATGCTGGTGATGCAGCTGCTGGCGAACACAGCGCCGCAGGAGCCCCCAGGACAGGTAAGATTACCGGCGAGCCAGGGCTTTCACACAGTGGGGCATCCTGATTTAGAGCAGAGCCAGGGTCAGGAAAAAGACAGCAATTCCAGAATACAGAGCAGCACAGTCAGAAGACACTTCCCTTCTGTAGGCAGCCTGAGACTCCATGGGCTGCCATCTTGGATGTTTAAAGGCAAAGAAAAAGCACTAAGTGCAGGTGGTTTTTTTTTTTTTTTTTAACACTACTGCCTACAAATTCCCTTTAAGGCACAGATATCTCCTAATAGGGTGCAACATCTATTTTGTAGAAAATGCCAGTTAGACATTATAGTGAAATCTGGAGCCCCCTGCACATACACAAACCCTGGTCTCACTCACCACCTCAGCAATCCCCCGGCCATTGGTCGCCAGTGGTCATGTAGCCATGTTTTCAACTGCGGCCCAATAAGCATAAGAGACTCTGAACCGCGTGACCACCAGCATCAAATCCTGCGGCCAGATTTTGACGGGGGATTGTAGAGGAGTTAAGTGGAACGGGGGTGTATATGCGGGAGGGGGGGGGGTACAGCAATCTGGATGCCCCCCACGACTGTCACTATAGCATTCAACTCCCATTCTCTATAAAATGGGTATTGGCCTGCTTCAAGTAGCTCTTGAATATCATCTACTATATGGCTCTTGGTTCTCTCACCAGCTCTGCACCAGCTTGATGGAAGGCATCTTTAAGAGGTTGTCTGGAAGCAAATTAATTTCTTGCATTATATTTGCCAAACGCACGGGTAATTCTTGCCGCAGGAAGATAAACGAGGTCTTTTCACACGCATTGACTGAACCTAGAGGAACATATAAACTCTGATAAACAACATGCAATACACGTGTGCATCAGCAAAGCACAATGAGAGTATGGCAGACCAGTGCTGTGCATGGTCCACACCGAGCCAAGTGCTGCATCATTACAGGGGAAACGCCAGTAAGAAATGCTCAGACTGATGAATAGAGGAAGGTTTGTACAGACGTAACGTGACAGACAGACAGAAATTAAAAAAAAAAAAACTTTTTTCTATTTTTTTTCTATTAAATAATAAAGGCCAACTCTAGAGTTGTGGATAAACCGGGGCAATTTCTTTTGGTTATGTATTAACTAGTTATGGAAAAAATATATAATAAAGAAAAACAGGAAACAACACAACTACACTTACCCAACACTCTACCCCACCCACAGCCTTTTCTTTTGCATAAATTATATAAGCCTAGCAGTTATCCCACACTGGCTCCAGACAGGCAACCATGAAATAGGAGCTCTCCACTCGGCCTGTTTAGGCAAGATGCCCAAAGGGCAGGGATGTGACCTAGAGCATCCTGTTCCTTTTGCTTAAAGTGGACCAAAACCTGTAATTTTGACTGTCCCGGATTTTGGTCATCTCCCCGAGACATCCAGATTTTTTCTATTCAATAATAAAGGCCAACTCTAGAGTTGTGGATAGACTGGGGCAAGTTCTTTTGGTTATGTATTAGCTAGTTATGGAAAAAAATGTATAATATAAGAAAAACAGGAAAACAACACACCTACACTTACCCAACACCCTACCCCACCCACAGCTTTTTGTTTTGCATATATTGCATAAGCCTAGCAGTTATCCCAGACTGGCTCCAGACAAGCAATCATGAAATAGGAGCTCTCTGCTTGGCCCGTCTAGGCGAGAGTCCCAAAGGGCAGGGATGTGACCTAGAGCGTTCTGTTACTCTTCCTTAAAGTGGTCCAAAACCCGCGATTTTGACTATCCTGGATTTTGGTCATCTCCCCGGCCTTTGACCCGCTTCATGTGTATTGGTTGCTATGGAAACACAGTTACAGTGTGATCACATGCGCCTTCTCACACCCTAAATCTGCCTTCAGTTAGATAGTCCTGGACCTGGAGAAGACAAGCTGGTGCCATCACATTCTGTCACCGTTCTGTCATGTCTCTAAAAGTGCGTCTGCCTATCTGTGATCTGAGGAAGCAGCCGGCTGCGCGGTGCAGGCGCGGGGCCGGTGACCTTCACGTAGGCGGGGGTCTTGCTATTTATATTCCGCTCCTGCTGGAATCGGGCCAAGGTTGAAGCCATTGATAAGACTCACGTGAAATATAGCGATGTGGCAACTGGATAACACTGTAGCTGTTTCCATAGCAACAATTCCACATGACAGCACAGAGTACAGATGGGGCAGACACATGAACCAATGATGGCGCTTTAAGGGCACGTTACTGCCACCCCATTACTAGAGGCGGGTTTTTGGTATTACATGTTAAAGGGGACTTCCACCCTTGCTAAGAAGTCAGCTCCAGGTCCTACATGAGCATGTTTATTTAAAGAGGAGCTAAAACCTGTCAGCATCCACCTGCTCCCGCTGCTGGTAAGCCCAAGATTCAGGAAGTACTATGAATGCTTTGCCATCCTCTACTTTCAGATCTAGAGCCTTCCATCATGTATGCTCTTCTCAGCCAATAGGAGAGCCCCTGAGCCCAAAATAAGACTGACCAATCACTGGCTGCCTCGTATGAATGGTGTCAGCAATGCCCCTCCCCCATTGTCAGGGTAAAGAATGGTGCCAGCAATGCCCCTCTCCCATTTTCAGGGTAACGACTGGTGCCAGTAATGCCCCTCCTTCAGTCACAGAGTAATGAATGGTGCCAGCAATGCCCCTCCCCTATTGTCAGGGTAATAAATGGTGCCAGCAATGCCTCTCCTCCACTGTCAGGGTAATTACTGGTGCTAGCAATGCCCCTCTCCCACTGTCAGGGTAATGAATGGTGCCAGCAATGCCCCTCCCCCACTGTCAGGGTAATGAATGATGCCAGCAATGCCCCTCCCCCACTGTCAGGGTAATGAATGGTGCCAGCAATGCCCCTCCCCCACTGTCAGGGTAATGAATGGTGCCAGCAATGCCCCTCCCCCACTGTCAGGGTAATGAATGGTGCCAGCAATGCCCCTCCCCCATTGTCAGGGTAATGAATGATGCCAGCAATGCCCCTCCTCCTTTGTCAGGGTAAAGAATGGTGCCACCAATGCCCCTCCCTCCCTGTCAGGGTAATGAATGGTGCCAGCAATGCCCCTCCTCCATAGTCAGGGTAATGAATGGTGCCAGCAATGCCCCTCCTCCATTGTCAGGGTAATGACTGGTGCCACCAATGCCCCTCCCCCACTGTCAGGGTAATGACTGGTGCCACCAATGCCCCTTCCCCACTGTCAGGGTAATGAATGGTGCCACCAATGCCCCTCCCCCACTGTCAGGGTAATGAATGGTGCCAGCAATGCCCCTCCCCCACTGTCAGGGTAATGACTGGTGCCAGCAATGTCCCTCCCCCACTGTCAGGGTAATGAATGGTGCCAGCAATGCCCCTCCTCCATTATCAGGGTAATGAATGGTGCCAGCAATGCCCCTCCTCCTGTGTCAGGGTAATGAATGATGCCAGCAATGCCCCCCCCCCACTGTCAGGGTAATGAATGATGCCAGCAATGCCCCTCCCCCACTGTCAGGGTAATGAATGATGCCAGCAATGCCCCTCCCCCACTGTCAGGGTAATGAATGGTGCCAGCAATGCCCCTCCCCCATTGTCAGGGTAATGAATGGTGCCAGCAATGCCCCTCCCCCACTGTCAGGGTAATGAATGGTGCCAGCAATGCCCCTCCTCCTTTGTCAGGGCAATGAATGGTGCCAGCAATGCCCCTCCTCCATTGTCAGGGTAATGAATGGTGCCAGCAATGCCCCTCCCCCATTGTCAGGGTAATGAATGGTGCCAGCAATGCCCCTCCCCCATTGTCAGGGTAATGAATGCTGTCAGCAATGCCCCTCCCCCACTGTCAAGGTAATGACTGGTGCCAGCAATGCCCCTCCCCCACTGTCAGGGTAATGAATGATGCCAGCAATGCCCCTCCCCCACTGTCAGGGTAATGAATGGTGCCAGCAATGTCCCTCCCCCACTGTCAGGGTAATGAATGATGCCAGCAATGCCCCTCCCCCACTGTCAGGGTAATGAATGGTGCCAGCAATGCCCCTCCTCCATTATCAGGGTAATGAATGGTGCCAGCAATGCCCCTCCTCCTGTGTCAGGGTAATGAATGATGCCAGCAATGCCCCTCCCCCACTGTCAGGGTAATGAATGATGCCAACAATGCCCCTCCCCCACTGTCAGGGTAATGAATGATGCCAGCAATGCCCCTCCCCCACTGTCAGGGTAATGAATGATGCCAGCAATGCCCCTCCCCCACTGTCAGGGTAATGAATGGTGCCAGCAATGCCCCTCCCCCATTGTCAGGGTAATGAATGGTGCCAGCAATGCCCCTCCTCCTTTGTCAGGGTAATGAATGGTGCCAGCAATGCCCCTCCTCCTGTGTCAGGGTAATGAATGGTGCCAGCAATGCCCCTCCTCCTGTGTCAGGGTAATGAATGGTGCCAGCAATGCCCCTCCTCCTTTGTCAGGGTAATGAATGGTGCCAGCAATGCCCCTCCCCCACTGTCAGGGTAATGAATGGTGCCAGCAATGCCCCTCCTCCTGTGTCAGGGTAATGAATGGTGCCAGCAATGCCCCTCCTCCTGTGTCAGGGTAATGAATGGTGCCAGCAATGCCCCTCCTCCTTTGTCAGGGTAATGAATGGTGCCAGCAATGCCCCTCCCCCACTGTCAGGGTAATGAATGGTGCCAGCAATGCCCCTCCTCCATTATCAGGATAATGAATGGTGCCAGCAATGCTCCTCCCCCATTGTCAGGATAATGAATGGTGCCAGCAATGCCCCTCCCCCACTGTCAGGGTAATGAATGGTGCCAGCCATGCCCCACCCCCACTGTCAGGGTAATGAATGGTGCCAGCCATGCCCCTCCTCCTTTTTCAGGGTAATGAATGGTGCCAGCCATGCCCCTCCTCCTTTTTCAGGGTAATGAATGGTGCCAACCATGCCCCTCCTCCTTTTTCAGGGTAATGAATGGTGCCAACCATGCCCCTGCTCCTTTGTCAGGGTAATGAATGGTGCCAGCAATGCCCCTCCTCCTTTGTCAGGGTAATGAATGATGCCAGCAATGCCCCTCCCCCTTTGTCAGGGTAATGAATGGTGCCAGCAATGCCCCTCCTCCTTTGTCAGGGTAATGAATGGTGCCAGCAATGCCCCTCCTCCTTTGTCAGGGTAATGAATGGTGCCAGCAATGCCCCTCCTCCACTGTCAGGGTAATGAATGGTGCCAGCAATGCCCCTCCCCCACTGTCAGGGTAATGAATGGTGCCAGCAATGCCCCTCCCCCACTGTCAGGGTAATGAATGATGCCAGCAATGCCCCTCCCCCACTGTCAGGGTAATGAATGGTGCCAGCAATGCCCCTCCCCCACTGTCAGCGTAATGAATGGTGCCAGCAATGCCCCTCCCCCATTGTCAGGGTAATGAATGGTGCCAGCAATGCCCCTCCCCCACTGTCAGGGTAATGAATGGTGCCAGCAATGCCCCTCCCCCACTGTCAGGGTAATGAATGGTGCCAGCAATGCCCCTCCCCCATTGTCAGGGTAATGAATGGTGCCAGCAATGCCCCTCCTCCTTTGTCAGGGTAATGAATGATGCCAGCAATGCCCCTCCTCCTTTGTCAGGGTAATGAATGGTGCCAGCAATGCCCCTCCTCCTTTGTCAGGGTAATGAATGGTGCCAGCAATGCCCCTCCTCCTTTGTCAGGGTAATGAATGGTGCCAGCAATGCCCCTCCTCCACTGTCAGGGTAATGAATGGTGCCAGCAATGCCCCTCCCCCACTGTCAGGGTAATGAATGGTGCCAGCAATGCCCCTCCCCCACTGTCAGGGTAATGAATGATGCCAGCAATGCCCCTCCCCCACTGTCAGGGTAATGAATGGTGCCAGCAATGCCCCTCCCCCACTGTCAGGGTAATGAATGGTGCCAGCAATGCCCCTCTTCCACTTTCAGGGTAATGACTGGTGCCAGCAATGCCCCTCCTCCATTGTCAGGGTAATGAATGGTGCCAGCAATGCCCCTCCCCCACTGTCAGGGTAATGACTGGTGCCAGCAATGCCCCTCCCTCACGGTCAGGGTAATGAATGGTGCCAGCAATGCCCCTCCCCCACTGTCAGGGTAATGACTGGTGCCACCAATGCCCCTCCCCCACTGTCAGGGTAATGAATGGTGCCAGCAATGCCCCTCCCCCACTGTCAGGGTAATGAATGGTGCCAGCAATGCCCCTCCCCCACTGTCAGGGTAATGAATGGTGCCAGCAATGCCCCTCCCCCACTGTCAGGGTAATGAATGGTGCCAGCAATGCCCCTCCTCCTTTGTCAGGGCAATGAATGGTGCCAACCATGCCCCTCCTCCTTTGTCAGGGTAATGAATGGTGCCAGCAATGCCCCTCCTCCTTTGTCAGGGTAATGAATGGTGCCAGCAATGCCCCTCCTCCTTTGTCAGGGTAATGAATGGTGACAGCCATGCCCCTCCTCCTTTGTCAGGGTAGTGAATGGTGCCAACCATGCCCCTCCTCCTTTGTCAGGGTAATGAATGGTGCCAGCAATGCCCCTCCCCCACTGTCAGGGTAATGAATGATGCCAACAATGCCCCTCCCCCACTGTCAGGGTAATGAATGATGCCAGCAATGCCCCTCCCCCACTTTCAGGGTAATGAATGGTGCCAGCAATGCCCCTCCCCCATTGTCAGGGTAATGAATGGTGCCAGCAATGCCCCTCCTCCTTTGTCAGGGTAATGAATGGTGCCAGCAATGCCCCTCCTCCTTTGTCAGGGTAATGAATGGTGCCAGCAATGCCCCTCCCCCACTGTCAGGGTAATGAATGATGCCAACAATGCCCCTCCCCCACTGTCAGGGCAATGAATGGTGCCAGCAATGCCCCTCCCCCACTGTCAGATTAATGAATGGTGCCAGCAATGCCCTTCCCCCACTGTCAGGGTAATGAATGGTGCCAGCAATATCCCTCCCCCACTATCAGGGTAATGAATGGTGCCAGCAATGCCCCTCCCCCACTGTCAGGGTAATGAATGATGCAAGCAATGCCCCTCCCCCACTGTCAGGGTAATGAATGGTGCCAGCAATGCTCCTCCCCCATTGTCAGGGTAATGAATGGTGCCAGCAATGCTCCTCCCCCACTGTCAGGATAATGAATGATGCCAGCAATGCTCCTCCCCCATTGTCAGGGTAATGAATGGTGCCAGCAATGCTCCTCCCCCACTGTCAGGGTAATGAATGGTGCCAGCAATGCTCCTCCCCCACTGTCAGGATAATGAATGATGCCAGCAATGCTCCTCCCCCATTGTCAGGGTAATGAATGGTGCCAGCAATGCTCCTCCCCCACTGTCAGGGTAATGAATGGTGCCAGCAATGCACCTCCTCCATTATCAGGATAATGAATGGTCCCAGCAATGCTCCTCCCCCACTGTCAGGGTAATGAATGGTGCCAGCCATGCCCCCCCTCCTTTTTACAGGGTAATGAATGGTGCCAACCATGTCCCTCCTCCTTTTTACAGGGTAATGAATGGTGCCAGCAATGCCCCTCCTCCTTTGTCAGGGTAATGAATGGTGCCAGCAATGCCCCTCCCCCATTGTCAGGGTAATGAATGGTGCCAGCAATGCCCCTCCTCCTTTGTCAGGGTAATGAATGGTGCAAGCAATGCCCCTCCCCCATTGTCAGGGTAATGAATGATGCCAGCAATGCCCCTCCCCCACTGTCAGGGTAATGAATGGTGCCAGCCATGCCCCTCCTCCTTTTTCAGGGTAATGAATGGTGCCAACCATGTCCCTCCTCCTTTATCAGGGTAATGAATGGTGCCAGCAATGCCCCTCCCCCACTGTCAGGGTAATGAATGGTGCCAGCCATGCCCCTCCTCCTTTTTCAGGGTAATGAATGGTGCCAACCATGTCCCTCCTCCTTTGTCAGGGTAATGAATGGTGCCAGCAATGCCCCTCCTCCTTTGTCAGGGTAATGAATTGTGCAAGCAATGCCCCTCCCCCATTGTCAGGGTAATGAATGATGCCAGCAATGCCCCTCCCCCACTGTCAGGGTAATGAATGGTGCCAGCAATGCCCCTCCCCCACTGTCAGCGTAATGAATGGTGCCAGCAATGCCCCTCCCCCACTGTCAGGGTAATGAATGGTGCCAGCAATGCCCCTCCTCTTTTTTCAGGGTAATGAATGGTGCCAACCATGCCCCTCCTCCTTTGTCAGGGTAATGAATGGTGCCAGCAATGCCCCTCCTCCTTTGTCAGGGTAATGAATGGTGCCAGCAATGCCCCTCCCCCACTGTCAGGGTAATGAATGGTGCCAGCAATGCCCCTCCTCCTTTGTCAGTGTAATGAATGATGCCAGCAATGCCCCTCCCCCACTGTCAGATTAATGAATGGTGCCAGCAATGCCCTTCCCCCACTGTCAGGGTAATGAATGGTGCCAGCAATATCCCTCCCCCACTATCAGGGTAATGAATGGTGCCAGCAATGCCCCTCCCCCACTGTCAGGGTAATGAATGATGCAAGCAATGCCCCTCCCCCACTGTCAGGGTAATGAATGGTGCCAACAATGCTCCTCCCCCACTGTCAGGGTAATGAATGGTGCCAGCAATGCTCCTCCCCCACTGTCAGGATAATGAATGATGCCAGCAATGCTCCTCCCCCATTGTCAGGGTAATGAATGGTGCCAGCAATGCCCCTCCCCCACTGTCAGGGTAATGAATGATGCAAGCAATGCCCCTCCCCCACTGTCAGGGTAATGAATGGTCCCAGCAATGCTCCTCCCCCACTGTCAGGGTAATGAATGGTGCCAGCCATGCCCCTCCTCCTTTTTCAGGGTAATGAATGGTGCCAACCATGTCCCTCCTCCTTTGTCAGGGTAATGAATGGTGCCAGCAATGCCCCTCCCCCATTGTCAGGGTAATGAATGATGCCAGCAATACCCCTCCCCCACTGTCAGGGTAATGAATGATGCCAGCAATGCCCCTCCCCCACTGTCAGGGTAATGAATAGTGCCAGCCATGCCCCTCCTCCTTTTTCAGGGTAATGAATGGTGCCAACCATGTCCCTCCTCCTTTATCAGGGTAATGAATGGTGCCAGCAATGCCCCTCCTCCTTTGTCAGGGTAATGAATGGTGCAAGCAATGCCCCTCCCCCATTGTCAGGGTAATGAATGATGCCAGCAATGCCCCTCCCCCACTGTCAGGGTAATGAATGGTGCCAGCAATGCCCCTCCCCCACTGTCAGCGTAATGAATGGTGTCAGCAATGCCCCTCCCCCACTGTCAGGGTAATGAATGGTGCCAGCAATGCCCCTCCTCTTTTTTCAGGGTAATGAATGGTGCCAACAATGCCCCTCCTCCTTTGTCAGGGTAATGAATGGTGCCAGCAATGCCCCTCCTCCTTTGTCAGGGTAATGAATGGTGCCAGCAATGCCCCTCCCCCATTGTCAGGGTAATGAATGGTGCCAGCCATGCCCCCCCTCCTTTTTACAGGGTAATGAATGGTGCCAGCAATGCCCCTCCTCCTTTGTCAGGGTAATGAATGGTGCCAGCAATGCCCCTCCCCCATTGTCAGGGTAATGAATGGTGCCAGCCATGCCCCCCCTCCTTTTTACAGGGTAATGAATGGTGCCAGCAATGCCCCTCCTCCTTTGTCAGGGTAATGAATGGTGCCAGCAATGCCCCTCCTCCTTTGTCAGGGTAATGAATGGTGCAAGCAATGCCCCTCCCCCATTGTCAGGGTAATGAATGATGCCAGCAATGCCCCTCCCCCACTGTCAGGGTAATGAATGGTGCCAGCAATGCCCCTCCTCCTTTGTCAGGGTAATGAATGGTGCAAGCAATGCCCCTCCCCCATTGTCAGGGTAATGAATGATGCCAGCAATGCCCCTCCCCCATTGTCAGGGTAATGAATGGTGCCAGCAATGCCCCTCCCCCACTGTCAGGGTAATGAATGGTGCAAGCAATGCCCCTCCTCCTTTGTCAGGGTAATGAATGGTGCAAGCAATGCCCCTCCCCCATTGTCAGGGTAATGAATGATGCCAGCAATGCCCCTCCCCCACTGTCAGGGTAATGAATGATGCCAGCAATGCCCCTCCCCCACTGTCAGGGTAATGAATGGTGCCAGCCATGCCCCTCCTCCTTTTTCAGGGTAATGAATGGTGCCAACCATGTCCCTCCTCCTTTATCAGGGTAATGAATGGTGCCAGCAATGCCCCTCCCCCACTGTCAGGGTAATGAATGGTGCCAGCCATGCCCCTCCTCCTTTTTCAGGGTAATGAATGGTGCCAACCATGTCCCTCCTCCTTTGTCAGGGTAATGAATGGTGCCAGCAATGCCCCTCCTCCTTTGTCAGGGTAATGAATTGTGCAAGCAATGCCCCTCCCCCATTGTCAGGGTAATGAATGATGCCAGCAATGCCCCTCCCCCACTGTCAGGGTAATGAATGGTGCCAGCAATGCCCCTCCCCCACTGTCAGCGTAATGAATGGTGCCAGCAATGCCCCTCCCCCACTGTCAGGGTAATGAATGGTGCCAGCAATGCCCCTCCTCTTTTTTCAGGGTAATGAATGGTGCCAACCATGCCCCTCCTCCTTTGTCAGGGTAATGAATGGTGCCAGCAATGCCCCTCCTCCTTTGTCAGGGTAATGAATGGTGCCAGCAATGCCCCTCCCCCACTGTCAGGGTAATGAATGGTGCCAGCAATGCCCCTCCTCCTTTGTCAGTGTAATGAATGATGCCAGCAATGCCCCTCCCCCACTGTCAGATTAATGAATGGTGCCAGCAATGCCCTTCCCCCACTGTCAGGGTAATGAATGGTGCCAGCAATATCCCTCCCCCACTATCAGGGTAATGAATGGTGCCAGCAATGCCCCTCCCCCACTGTCAGGGTAATGAATGGTGCCAACAATGCTCCTCCCCCACTGTCAGGGTAATGAATGGTGCCAGCAATGCTCCTCCCCCACTGTCAGGATAATGAATGATGCCAGCAATGCTCCTCCCCCATTGTCAGGGTAATGAATGGTGCCAGCAATGCCCCTCCCCCACTGTCAGGGTAATGAATGATGCAAGCAATGCCCCTCCCCCACTGTCAGGGTAATGAATGGTCCCAGCAATGCTCCTCCCCCACTGTCAGGGTAATGAATGGTGCCAGCCATGCCCCTCCTCCTTTTTCAGGGTAATGAATGGTGCCAACCATGTCCCTCCTCCTTTGTCAGGGTAATGAATGGTGCCAGCAATGCCCCTCCCCCATTGTCAGGGTAATGAATGATGCCAGCAATACCCCTCCCCCACTGTCAGGGTAATGAATGATGCCAGCAATGCCCCTCCCCCACTGTCAGGGTAATGAATAGTGCCAGCCATGCCCCTCCTCCTTTTTCAGGGTAATGAATGGTGCCAACCATGTCCCTCCTCCTTTATCAGGGTAATGAATGGTGCCAGCAATGCCCCTCCTCCTTTGTCAGGGTAATGAATGGTGCAAGCAATGCCCCTCCCCCATTGTCAGGGTAATGAATGATGCCAGCAATGCCCCTCCCCCACTGTCAGGGTAATGAATGGTGCCAGCAATGCCCCTCCCCCACTGTCAGCGTAATGAATGGTGTCAGCAATGCCCCTCCCCCACTGTCAGGGTAATGAATGGTGCCAGCAATGCCCCTCCTCTTTTTTCAGGGTAATGAATGGTGCCAACAATGCCCCTCCTCCTTTGTCAGGGTAATGAATGGTGCCAGCAATGCCCCTCCTCCTTTGTCAGGGTAATGAATGGTGCCAGCAATGCCCCTCCCCCATTGTCAGGGTAATGAATGGTGCCAGCAATGCCCCTCCTCTTTTGTCAGGGTAATGAATGGTGCCAGCCATGCCCCTCCTCCTTTTTCAGGGTAATGAATGGTGCCAACCATGTCCCTCCTCCTTTATCAGGGTAATGAATGGTGCCAGCAATGCCCCTCCTCCTTTGTCAGGGTAATGAATGGTGCAAGCAATGCCCCTCCCCCATTGTCAGGGTAATGAATGATGCCAGCAATGCCCCTCCCCCACTGTCAGGGTAATGAATGGTGCCAGCAATGCCCCTCCCCCACTGTCAGCGTAATGAATGGTGCCAGCAATGCCCCCCCCCCCCCCCACTGTCAGGGTAATGAATGGTGCCAGCAATGCCCCTCCTCTTTTTTCAGGGTAATGAATGGTGCCAACCATGCCCCTCCTCCTTTGTCAGGGTAATGAATGGTGCCAGCAATGCCCCTCCTCCTTTGTCAGGGTAATGAATGGTGCCAGCAATGCCCCTCCCCCACTGTCAGCGTAATGAATGGTGCCAGCAATGCCCCTCCCCCATTGTCAGGGTAATGAATGGTGCCAGCAATGCCCCTCCTCTTTTGTCAGGGTAATGAATGGTGCCAACCATGCCCGTCCTCCTTTGTCAGGGTAATGAATGGTGCAAGCAATGCCCCTCCCCCACTGTCAGGGTAATGAATGGTGCCAACCATGCCCGTCCTCCTTTGTCAGGGTAATGAATGGTGCAAGCAATGCCCCTTCCCCACTGTCAGGGTAATGAATGGTGCCAGCAATGCCCCTCCCCCACTGTCAGGGTAATGAATGGTGCCAGCAATGCCCCTCCCCCACTGTCAGGGTAATGAATGGTGCCAGCAATGCCCCTCCCCCACTGTCAGGGTAATGAATGGTGCCAGCAATGCCCCTCCTCCTTTGTCAGGGTAATGAATGGTGCCAGCCATGCCCCTCCTCCTTTGTCAGGGTAATGAATGGTGACAGCCATGCCCCTCCTCCTTTGTCAGGGTAGTGAATGGTGCCAACCATGCCCCTCCTCCTTTGTCAGGGTAATGAATGGTGCCAGCAATGCCCCTCCTCCTTTGTCAGGGTAATGAATGGTGCCAGCAATGCCCCTCCCCCACTGTCAGGGTAATGAATGATGCAAACAATGCCCCTCCCCCACTGTCAGGGTAATGAATGATGCCAGCAATGCCCCTCCCCCACTTTCAGGGTAATGAATGGTGCCAGCAATGCCCCTCCTCCTTTGTCAGGGTAATGAATGGTGCCAGCAATGCCCCTCCTCCTTTGTCAGGGTAATGAATGGTGCCAGCAATGCCCCTCCCCCATTGTCAGGGTAATGAATGGTGCCAGCAATGCCCCTCCTCCTTTGTCAGGGCAATGAATGGTGCCAACCATGCCCCTCCTCCTTTGTCAGGGTAATGAATGGTGCCAGCAATGCCCCTCCTCCTTTGTCAGGGTAATGAATGGTGCCAGCAATGCCCCTCCTCCTTTGTCAGGGTAATGAATGGTGCCAGCAATGCCCCTCCTCCTTTGTCAGGGTAATGAATGGTGCCAGCAATGCCCCTCCTCCTTTGTCAGGGTAATGAATGATGCCAGCAATGCCCCTCCTCCATTATCAGGATAATGAATGGTCCCAGCAATGCTCCTCCCCCATTGTCAGGATAATGAATGGTGCCAGCAATGCCCCTCCCCCACTGTCAGGGTAATGAATGGTGCCAGCAATGCCCCTCCCCCACTGTCAGGCTAATGAATGGTGCCAGCCATGCCCCTCCTCCTTTTTCAGGGTAATGAATGGTGCCAACCATGTCCCTCCTCCATTGTCAGGGTAATGAATGGTGCCAGCAATGCCCCTCCTCCTTTGTCAGGGTAATGAATGGTGCAAGCAATGCCCCTCCTCCATTGTCAGGGTAATGAATGATGCCAGCAATGCCCCTCCCCCACTGTCAGGGTAATGAATGGTGCCAGCAATGCCCCTCCCCCACTGTCAGGGTAATGAATGGTGCAAGCAATGCCCCTCCCCCACTGTCAGGGTAATGAATGGTGCCAGCAATGCCCCTCCCCCACTGTCAGGGTAATGAATGATGCCAGCAATGCCCCTGCCCCACTGTCAGGGTAATGAATGGTGCCAGCAATGCTCCTCCCCCACTGTCAGCGTAATGAATGGTGCCAGCAATGCCCCTCCCCCACTGTCAGGGTAATGAATGGTGCCAGCAATGCTCCTCCCCCACTGTCAGGGTAATGAATGATGCCAGCAATGCCCCTGCCCCACTGTCAGGGTAATGAATGGTGCCAGCAATGCCCCTCCCCCACTGTCAGCGTAATGAATGGTGCCAGCAATGCCCCTCCCCCACTGTCAGGGTAATGAATGGTGCCAGCAATGCCCCTCCTCTTTTTTCAGGGTAATGAATGGTGCCAACCATGCCCCTCCTCCTTTGTCAGGGTAATGAATGGTGCCAGCAATGCCCCTCCTCCTTTGTCAGGGTAATGAATGATGCAAACAATGTCCCTCCCCCACTGTCAGGGTAATGAATGGTGACAGCCATGCCCCTCCCCCACTTTCAGGGTAATGAATGGTGCCAGCAATGCCCCTCCCCCATTGTCAGGGTAATGAATGGTGCCAGCAATGCCCCTCCTCCTTTGTCAGGGCAATGAATGGTGCCAACCATGCCCCTCCTCCTTTGTCAGGGTAATGAATGGTGCCAGCAATGCCCCTCCTCCTTTGTCAGGGTAATGAATGGTGCCAGCAATGCCCCTCCTCCTTTGTCAGGGTAATGAATGGTGCCAGCAATGCCCCTCCCCCACTGTCAGATTAATGAATGATGCCAGCAATGCCCCTCCTCCACTGTCAGGGTAATGAATGGTGCCAGCAATATCCCTCCCCCACTATCCCTCCCCCACTATCAGGGTAATGAATGGTGCCAGCAATGCCCCTCCCCCACTGTCATGGTAATGAATGATGCAAGCAATGCCCCTCCCCCACTGTCAGGGTAATGAATGGTGCCAGCAATGCTCCTCCCCCCACTGTCAGGGTAATGAATGATGCCAGCAATGCCCCTCCCCCATTGTCAGGGAAATGAATGGTGCCAGCAATGCCCCTCCCCCACTGTCAGGGTAATGAATGGTGCCAGCAATGCCCCTCCCCCACTGTCAGGGTAATGAATGATGCCAGCAATGCCCCTCCCCCACTGTCAGGGTAATGAATGGTGCCAGCAATGCCCCTCCCCCACTGTCAGGGTAATGAATGGTGCCAGCAATGCTCCTCCCCCACTGTCAGGGTAATGAATGATGCCAGCAATGCCCCTCCCCCACTGTCAGGGTAATGAATGGTGCCAGCAATGCTCCTCCCCCACTGTCAGGGTAATGAATGATGCCAGCAATGCCCCTCCCCCACTGTCAGGGTAATGAATGGTGCCAGCAATGCTCCTCCCCCACTGTCAGGGTAATGAATGATGCCAGCAATGCCCCTCCCCCACTGTCAGGGTAATGAATGATGCCAGCAATGCCCCTCCCCCACTGTCAGGGTAATGACTGGTGCCAGCAATGCCCCTCCCCCACTGTCAGGGTAATGAATGGTGCCAGCAATGCCCCTCCTCCATTGTCAGGGTAATGAATGGTGCCAGCAATGCCCCTCCCCCACTGTCAGGGTAATGAATGGCGGCAGGTGCGCCCCCTGCTGGTGGGGTGATACATACCGAAGTCCAGGAATTGCTTCATGGAGAGGGGGGACGGGGAGAACTTGGAGTAATAGTCCACCAGGCTCTGGCTGCTGTCTCCGGTGAGGGCAGCGCTCCTCATTAGAGCTCGGAGCAGCCTCATGTTTGGCCAGCTGGGGGCGCTGCTCGCTATGTGGTTAGCACAGAACCGCCATTACCACACATAGGCCGAGTCCTCCGCACACACCGGGCCCGCCGTGTCCTCTCTGCGCCTCAAGGATGCGGATTCCCCCCTCGACACGTGTCTCCCGGCTCCACCAATCACAGCTAGAGAGGCGGGGCCTCGGGAGTAAACAACTGGCGCCATGCCCCGCCCTCCGACCAATAAGCGCGGAGCTGTAACCAATAGACGTCAGGTACCGGGTGCCACCTCTCGGCCTATCGGAAGGAAGCAGAGAGCAGATTACGGACCAATCACAAGAGAGACTCATGGGTTCGGATATTAACCGTGACGGTGCCGGACATGACCTACACGTAGCGTGACATTACTGTGTGACGTCACGCCTGCAGGAGAGGAAAGGGTTACTACCAACATGGAGGCAGAGCGGCCCTGCTACTGCAGCTCTCCCGTAGCGCCACCTCTGTTCAGTAAGGAGAAGGCAGGAGAGCTTGTATGTTACTGGATCCTCACTCTGAATAAGAGCTTATCTTATATGTTTCCCACACCCTGTACATACAGATTGCATACCCCCCAACTGTCCCGATTTGAGCGGGACAATCCCGCTTTGGGGCCCTTGTCCCGTTGTCCCGCAGGGCCCCAACATGTCCCGGAATCCGGCGGCGGCTGGGACACCGGGCAGGAGGTTGCAGCTCTCTGTGCGGTGTAAGAGCTGGAAGAGAAAGGGGCGGTGCCGGGGCAGCTGCAGGGGGTTGGGGGCGGAGTTAGATCGGGCAGTGAGGCTGTTTGCTGGCTCGCTGAACTGTTAATGGGAGTGGGTGGGCAGGCGCACGGGGGTGGGGGGGCGGGCGGTATGCTGGTTTGGGGATACGTACCGCATGCAGGGGTGAAGGCAGCCGACATTGCTGGAGCTGGAGAGCGTGGCCGGGGCGTGACGGGGGGCGTGGCCGGGGCGTGACGGGGGCATGGCCGGGGCGTGACGGGGGTGTGGCCGGGGACATGGCTTGTCCCGCTTTCACGTTTTGAGAAGTTGGGAGGTATGAGATTGCTCACATTAATCCGGACCTTCACCCTAAATAAGAGCCTATCTTATATGTTTCCCACACCCTGTACATACAGATTGCTCACATTAATCCAGACCTTCACCCTGAATAAGAGCCTATCTTATATGTTTCCCACACCCTATACATACATATTGCTCATGTAGTGACCTGGACTAATCCAGTCGGTATCTGGAAGTCTGTCACTATATGTTTGGTCACTTACATACCGTAAACCCATGATCTTTCATATTTGTGTTTTTGTGTATTCCCTGAGCACATGTGCAGATATAGGCCATAAGCCTAATGTGGTCTTATCACATTCTCCATTTTATTTCCATGTGTATGCATATTGTCTAGCATAACACCATCTTGTGGTCAGAAAGCTAATTACTTGTTTCATTCACACTAATGTTAACATTTTTCCCTGCGTATGACTGTACATGTCATCAGCATTCACATGGTTAAGCTGTGGGAGTGAGTCTAATGAGTCAGGTGACCTCCTAGAGCCACTCAAGCCCCCTGGATTGTTCTGGAAAGGGGGCAGACACACTTCGGTGTGTGGAGGGAGAAGACACACTTCGAGGTCTGTCCAGTCAGTCACAGGCCTTATCCTTTATTGGAAAACCCTAAACAAGGTATGCAGCATATCTTCCAGCCTGTTTATCACCTGTTCACCCAGGTTAGCAGGGATTATATACGTGCCTTCTCACTACAGTCTGTGGGACAATACTGATATATAAAATAGCCCATAGCGAGCTGCCTTGGAAATTGAGGGTCATCCCGCCAGCAGCGCAAAAGTTTTCTACGTATCCTCTACAAGCACGTACCCTGTCTGATAGGGACTCCAGTCACTGGGTGCAGACATTCAAGTCAAGCAAGTATATTCATTACAACCCTGTCATTCGAGGCCTCTGAAAAACTCCATCCATCTGCTTCAGAAGACCACTCACCACCAGCTACACCATTTACCACCACTGTCATCTGGATTTCCTGTGTCCTGCCAATAAAGAGCAACGGTTACCCCCGAGACTGGGCGTCTGGAGTACTCATTGCTACAGGTACCTACGTGGGGGCGGGTAATCGGGACACACACTTCTGTGGATGCCACCTGGGATTGGGCCCATTACATCCCTCGGCCAGAGTGAAATGCCACCGCGTGACACCTTAAAGGGCTAGTAACACCTAACAACCCCAGGTCACCACATTAGGTTGGCGTCACGAACAGGATGAGTCTATGTGCCGTCTAAAGAGACTTTCCTTATATTGCTGTGGAACTACATGTCCCATAAAGTCATAAATAGTACTTCTGACGAAGTGAGGGTGCTGTCCTCTTTGAACGAGAGACTATCGCTTTGAATCTGTGTGGTGTGAATTACATGCATCTTCTGGTGTGGATTCAAGTTGCCATTATTGTGGATTACAGTTATTGCTGCTGCTATGCATCTTCTATTGTGGACTGCAAACGTTACCTATACTTGTGTGGAGCAAAGGATTGTGCTATTTTGTTAGTGTGTAATCATCTATTGCCATTTTACATTGTGCTGCTACCAGAAGAGCATACAAGAGGTTAATTGTGCCCATCCAGCTTCTCTGCACTGTAGCTCCGCCTATTGCAGTGTGTTCAGGTCCTCCTCTCTGCATCTCTACAAAGTGGAACCTTTTTGTGTTGTCCTTGTGCTAGAGGAGAAGGATTTCTTAGTTGCACCTGATAGAGTTGCTGGGCACTGCCATCTTGAACAGAGTACCAGACCCTCAGCACTATCACCATTGCAGTGCTCATCTCTACTGTTCTCCTATCATGCAGTCTGCAGCTCCAGTTATTCTCTTCAGCCTGTTTATTCCTGCATTTTCTACTGATTGCTGCAGTAAGCGCCTGTCATCCCAGCTATACAGATAAGTGCAACTCTTAATTTTCATCAGTGTTACATAAAGGAAAGGAAGTTGTATATTCAGAGGCTGTGTTTTTGCATAAAATAATTTTTCTTAATGCAACAGTAGTCATATTTTTCTTAAAGAGACAGTACACTCATTTTTTTTTTTTTTAAAAACAAAAATGTCTACATCTTCTCAAAGTGACCAGGCTGGCCCTAGCAGCCCTGCATCATCATCTGCTAGCGTCCCTGCACCTCAGATTACAGCTGCTGCACCAGTTCCAGCCCCTGTTATAGCAACAGGAGTGCCTTTTTTCATAGGAACCTCCAATCTACCAAGTTACAGAGGGGATCCTCATACCCTTGGTGCATTTAAAGAAAAGATATTGCGTACTCTTGAACTTGTGTCACTTTCTCCCAATCAGCAGGTCCAGCTTCTCCTAGGTCAACTTGATGGTCCTGCTGCAGAGGAAGTCCGTTCCTGGCCATCTACAGAAAAGACCAGCGTTGACCAGATTCTTAGTCATCTCAGGAGAGAATTTGAAGTCCAATCACCAACTGAGGTTCGTCTTAAATTTTATGACAGACGTCAGAGACCTGGGGAAAACCTGAGAGAATATGCCCTAGCTCTGCAGTCTGCATACAGATCTTTGTGCCAAGTAGACACCCTCGACCCTGTTGCTGCCGAGAGCATGATTACTGATAGATTTATAGAAGGTGTTGATTCCAGGATAATGCAGAGCCAACTCCGCATGCTAGCAGCCCAGAACCCAAATATGACCTTTCTAGACTTTAAGACTTTGGCCCTGCGGGTAGTGGGAACTGACTCACCCTGTTATACTTCTGCCACTTATCCTCCAGACCTGGCTGGTGGAGCTTATATTGCATCCCCACTACCTCCTGTTTTGCCTATGCAGGCCACTCAGACTGTCCAGCCTACCCCTGTTACTACACCTACTACTACTGAGGTACTTGCCCAGGTTGTTGACTCTCTGTGTCAAGCTTTAAAAGAGTTAAAGGGTCAGCCCTCATCCCGTGAGTCATCTTCTTCCAGGACATTGTCTCCAGAACCTGGTTCTAACCGCCCAAGACCTGATAGGCCCCCTCCTGAAAGGTCTCCACGACATGAACCTCCTTATTGTACTTACTGTGAACGTCCTGGGCATTACAAATACCAATGCTACCAGTTAAACGGGGCCACTCCCGAGGCCAAGGCCCGCCCCTCGGGTAGTGAATCCAAGGGCCCAGAGGGACAATCGCAATGGATTTCCAAGTTCATCTCAAAATGCCCGTACATAACTATTTGTATCGATGGTGTACCATTAGAAGCCTTAGTGGACACTGGCTCACAAGTTACCACCATTGAGCGACAAGCCTTTGAAAAGTATTGGGACACTGACATACTAAGCCCTGTGGGTAAAGCCAAGTTACATTTAATAGCAAGTAATGGTCAACCTATTTCCCAGCTAGGCTACTGGGAACCCACCATCCGTATTGGTGATCGTCAGTTACCAGGTCAAGGTGTAGTTGTTACTGAGGCTCAGGGAGGTACAATAGCAGTAGTGCTAGGCATGAATGTTATCCGTCACGTATTTACTGAATTGCTAGCTGCCTTGCATGTCTCTCTCCCTTCTGCTTCTTCCCATTACAGACAAGCTGTTCAGCGGACCATTAAAGTGCTCTGTGCCCAGCAGAAGTTCTCAAACTATAAAGGTGAAATTTGCCGAGTCCGTATCCAGGATGTAAGACCAGTTACCTTAAGTCCAAACAGCGAAACCCTAGTCTGGTGTCGAGCTCGTCCAGGTATAGATAATTCAGATTATGAAGCTCTTCTTGACCCCATCCAGATTGAAGGACAGCCACTGGTGAAAGCTGCCAGAAGTATTGTCACCGTCTCAAACGGTAGAGTACCAGTACGACTAGTCAACCTGAGTGATGCACCTGTAGACTTGTACAAATTCAATTCAGTTGCCCAATTGTATCACCTGGACCCAGAGGACATCCTGGATGAAGAAACGCTTGCTTACCAAAAGTCTGTTAAAGCCACTCCCAAAGGCAACCACAAACCAACTACCTTCTGGTGGAATGAACTCAATGTTGGAGATGCCAACACTCCAATTGAAGATGTCAATGGTGTCATTAAAGTTGCTAAGCGACACAGTGAAGCTTTCAGCAAGCACGCTCTAGACTTTGGGAAGACTAATTTGATCCAACACAAGATCAACACAGGTGATCATCCTCCTATCAAGGAAAGACACCGGCCCATACCCCCTGCGAACTACCAGCAAGTAAAAAAGCTGATTAAGGAGATGAAAGACACCAAAGTCATTCAAGAAAGCCAAAGTCCTTGGGCTGCACCCATCGTCTTAGTGAAGAAGAAGGATGGTAACATCAGATTCTGCGTTGACTACAGAAAACTGAACAATGTCACCCACAAAGATGCCTATCCTCTTCCAAGGATTGAAGAATCCATCACTGCTCTTGGCTCAGCTGCATACTTCTCCACTCTCGACCTAACCAGCGGTTACTGGCAAGTACCCATGGCTCCTGAGGATAGAGAGAAGACAGCTTTCACTACTCCAATGGGACTCTACGAGTTCAATGGCATGCCGTTCGGGTTGTGCAACGCCCCCGCAACATTCCAGAGACTAATGGAAAGATGTCTTGGCCACATTAATTTCCAGAGCGTCCTGTTGTATCTTGACGATGTCATTGTGTACTCTCGTACATATGAAGATCACTTAAACCATCTTGCAGAAGTATTCCAAGTGCTCATTGAGCATGGTCTGAAGATCAAGCCATCAAAATGTTACCTTCTGAAGCCAAAGGTCAGTTACTTGGGTCATGTCGTCAGTGCGGAAGGAATCCAGCCTGATCCAGAAAAGATTTCTGCCGTTAAAAATTGGGACACCCCAAGAACTGTGAAGGAAGTCAGAAGTTTCCTAGGATTTGCGGGCTACTACCGCCGTTTTATACCTAACTTTGCCAAGGTAGCAGAACCACTGACAGAACTTCTACGTGGTTGTCCTAGAGAAAACTATAACAGAAGATTTCCCATTGATTGGTCTGAGAGACAAGAGACTGCATTCCAGAAATTGAAAGACCTGTTGACTTCTCCTCCAATTCTAGCGTATCCTGACTACAGTCATCCTTTCCGTCTTTACACGGATGCCAGCTATCAAGGCTTAGGAGCTGTATTGTCACAAGTCCAAAACAACAAAGAGAGAGTCGTTGCCTATGCCAGCCGAAGTTTGAGAGGTGCCGAGAAGAACGATAGCAATTACAGTTCCTTCAAGTTAGAGCTACTAGCTCTTGTGTGGGCCGTTACCGAGAAGTTCAAGGATTACCTTGCAGCCACGCCATTCACCGTATATACGGACAACAATCCTCTCGCTCACCTTAATACTGCACGGCTAGGTGCACTTGAACAGAGGTGGGCTTCCAGATTGGCAAATTACTGCTTTGACATCAAGTACCGCAGCGGCAAAACCAACGTCAATGCAGATGTATTATCCCGGTTGCCCATAGGGGAAGAACCTCCTGAGGAAGAAGACATGTGGGAAGATGTTGAGATGCCGCCCTTCTATCAAAGGTTTGCTACGCAGAATGTCATTGCTGCTACCCAGACTGATAAAGGTCCCCAACAGCAATTTGACCCAATTCAAGATCCATCTAGATGGCAAACTCTCCAGAATGAATCTCGAGTTTTAGGTGAGATCTATGATTTCCTAACTTCTGGAAGAACACCTGTCAGACTCAGAAGACAGTATCCAGATACTGAACTCAAACGCCTGTGGAGACAGCGGAAAAGGCTCTTCATACAAAAAGGCCTCATCATACGTAATACCTTGGATCCTGCTTCAGGAGAGAGAATACACCAAATCCTCATCCCCAGAAGAGATGCAAAAATTGTGCTTGACGCTTACCATGACCAATCAGGACATTTTGGCGTACATAAAACCGAAGCTACCATACGCCAGCGCTTTTACTGGATCGGAATGCGAGCAGATATTGAAAATTGGTGCAACGAATGCCCAGCTTGCAACTTGACAAAAGCCGGAAGGAAAGAGGCTAGAGCGCCATTGCATCCAATCAACTCTCACCGACCAAATGAGTTAGTTGCTCTAGACCATGTAAAGCTGGCACCTACTCGTTCAGGGTATACCTATGCCCTCACTATGGTGGATCACTACTCTAAGTGGGTCGTAGTCGTTCCAGTGAAGGATATTACCGCTCGTACTACGGCTGCCATCTTTTACCGTGAGTACATGAGACATTATGGTTGTCCTGAAGCAGTCCTAACAGATCGTGGACCTGCCTTTGAGTCACAGCTCTTCCAAGAGCTCTGCCAATTCCATGAGTGTAAGAAGCTACGTACAACAGCTTATCACCCACAAGGGAATGGACTTTGTGAGAGGATAAATCAAGTGTTTATTAACATGCTGAGAACGGCATCAGTAACCAAACAGGCAGAATGGCCACAACTACTGGATGAACTAGTGGAGATTTACAACAACACCCCTCATTGTTCGACAGGCTACTCCCCATACTATCTTATGTTTGGTCGCCCAGGTCAACTCCCTAAGGATCGTACTTTAGGAATTCAAGTTCCTGATGTAATTAATCCCTTGCCAAAGACCGATTGGGTCTCTGAACATCAACGGCGCATCCAGGAGGCGAAAGAGATAGTTGATCACAGAATGAACGAAGCTCATCGTAGGCAAGAAGAGTGTTATAACCAGAGAGCAAATGCCACACCACTGCATGTGGGAGATAAAGTATGGTTACGTAAATACCACCGTTCTGACAAACTCGATTCACTATGGGAACAGGAACCCTACACTGTTACAAGTATCCCATACCCTGATTCAGATGTCTATGAGGTCAAGAAGCCGGGAATGGCTCCTCAAACAGTTCACAGGAATCGCATGAAACTTTGTACTAAGGAAGACCTTATGGTTATGTCTTTTCCTTCACAACCAGTCATGCCAGTCTACACACCAACTCCTGTAATTGAGACACCACCCAGACAGTCCTCTGTGGAAGAATCAATTCAGAATTCTCCATTCATAATTCCAGGCTGTTACCAATGGGTACCAGTTCCGGTTCAAGTTCCAGCTCGAGTTCCTGCTTCAATTGCTACTCCAGTTCCTGTACCAGCATCAGAAGAACTACCTCATTACCAAGTTCCAGATTCTGAAGAAACTCAAGTGCTGAGGCGTTCAGAGCGAAGCACCAAAGGAACTCCACCTGCCCGTTACAGAGATTAAAGAACTATATCCATTCCATGTGTATATACTGCTTTGCCTGTATACATATATGTCTGACTTTATTTAGTTAGCTAGTTAGCCAGTTTGCAACAGTTTAAGCCTCTAGTACCTGGTAACTACCATGCACACTGTTCCTGGTTTACTTGCTTATTTAAACAGCCTATGGACTACTAAGGACTGTGCCTTTACTCAAAAGTGCCTTTTCCCGGAGCCTTTCCATGGACAATGCCTTATTGCTGAAAGAGACTCTACAAAATTGCACAATATCTACTGTTCATATTGTTTTACACACTTTCATTGTTATTTTCAGGTGTTATTGCATTGCTTTTTATGGTATATTCTCCATGTCAGTTCACTTTTTCATTGTCATTATCTTACAGGTGCTACCCCACATATACATGTGCATTTCTAAGTTTCCTCCTCATATAGACGCCGAGGACGGCTTATTTTTAGTGAGGGTGTTTGTAGTGACCTGGACTAATCCAGTCGGTATCTGGAAGTCTGTCACTATATGTTTGGTCACTTACATACCGTAAACCCATGATCTTTCATATTTGTGTTTTTGTGTATTCCCTGAGCACATGTGCAGATATAGGCCATAAGCCTAATGTGGTCTTATCACATTCTCCATTTTATTTCCATGTGTATGCATATTGTCTAGCATAACACCATCTTGTGGTCAGAAAGCTAATTACTTGTTTCATTCACACTAATGTTAACATTTTTCCCTGCGTATGACTGTACATGTCATCAGCATTCACATGGTTAAGCTGTGGGAGTGAGTCTAATGAGTCAGGTGACCTCCTAGAGCCACTCAAGCCCCCTGGATTGTTCTGGAAAGGGGGCAGACACACTTCGGTGTGTGGAGGGAGAAGACACACTTCGAGGTCTGTCCAGTCAGTCAGTCACAGGCCTTATCCTTTATTGGAAAACCCTAAACAAGGTATGCAGCATATCTTCCAGCCTGTTTATCACCTGTTCACCCAGGTTAGCAGGGATTATATACGTGCCTTCTCACTACAGTCTGTGGGACAATACTGATATATAAAATAGCCCATAGCGAGCTGCCTTGGAAATTGAGGGTCATCCCGCCAGCAGCGCAAAAGTTTTCTACGTATCCTCTACAAGCACGTACCCTGTCTGATAGGGACTCCAGTCACTGGGTGCAGACATTCAAGTCAAGCAAGTATATTCATTACAACCCTGTCATTCGAGGCCTCTGAAAAACTCCATCCATCTGCTTCAGAAGACCACTCACCACCAGCTACACCATTTACCACCACTGTCATCTGGATTTCCTGTGTCCTGCCAATAAAGAGCAACGGTTACCCCCGAGACTGGGCGTCTGGAGTACTCATTGCTACAGGTACCTACGTGGGGGCGGGTAATCGGGACACACACTTCTGTGGATGCCACCTGGGATTGGGCCCATTACATCCCTCGGCCAGAGTGAAATGCCACCGCGTGACACCTTAAAGGGCTAGTAACACCTAACAACCCCAGGTCACCACACTCACATTAATCCAGACCTTCACCCTGAATAAGAGCCTATCTTATATGTTTCCCACACCCTATACATACAGATTGCTCACATTAATCCAGACCTTCACCCTGAATAAGAGCCTATCTTATATGTTTCTCACACCCTGTACATACAGATTGCTAACATTAATCCGGACCTTCACCCTAAATAAGAGCCTATCTTATATGTTTCCCACACCCTATACATACAGATTGCTCACATTAATCCAGACCTTCACCTTAAATAAGAGCCTATCTTATACGTTTCCCCCACCCTGTACATACAGATTGCTCACATTAAAAATCATCCTACCTGCATCTACTGCATGTTATGAGCCTTTAAACATCCAAGATGGTGGCTCATGGACCTGCAAACAGGAAGTGCCTTCTGACTGTGCTGCTCTGCATTCTGGGATTGCTCTCCTTTTCCTGACCCCAGCTCTGCTCTGTCTGAGCAAAGCACAGCTATCACCCTCCCCCCTGTACTCCCCCCCCCCGCTCTTCTCAGTATGTGATGCTTCTGAGTCAAGATGGCGGCGCCTGTATGCTGAGTCCTGAACAGAGTTGAAGCTTTAAACCGGACCTTCAGCATGATTTATTGAAAAGCTCAAACCCTTAAAAAACGGTTCCCCAGCATCTAAAGTTAATATATTTTAAGTTTTTAGTCACTTATTATTCTTTCCCCCACTGGGCTGCAACTCTGTTCAGGACTCTAGGATACGGGCGCCACCATCTTGCCTCAGGAGCATCACATACTGAGAAGGGGAGAGCAGGATAAAGTGCAGGGGGCGGGGTTATAGCTGTGCTTTGCTCAGACAGAGCAGAGCTGGGGTCAGGAAAAGGTCAACAATCCCAGAATGCAGAGCGGCACAGTCAGGAGGCACTTCCTGTTTGCAGGCTGCCTGATGCTCCATGAGCCGCCATCTTGGATGTTTAAAGGCTCATAACATGCAGTAGATGCAGGTAGGATGATTTTTAATGTGAGCAATCTGTATGTACAGGGTGTGGGAAACATATAAGATACTCTTCAAAAAATATTTTTCTCAATCATCAATTAAATCAGCATGAAGAAAAAAGTGTAGACCAAATTATAAAGTCAATAAAAAGTGATGTGCTGTAAACACGTATTTCCTCTTTTTATTCTTCTTTCATCCACTTCCCAAAGTGCTTATCATTAATCTTCTGTGCTCTTAACACCCATATGTGCAAATCCTTACCAGAGAACCATCATAGATAAGGCCAAATTGAATAGTGTATATATGTCCTCCCCGCAAGGCTCGGTCGCCAATTTGATCAAGGATCATCCACATCCACTTGTATTTCAGAGGATAAGTGTTTTATCATAAACTTTCAGGATGTGTTGTATTAATCAATCACAACCGCACATAGAGGGAGACATAAAAATATGTAGAACTAGTGCAATAACGTTTAAAAGGTTTAATGGAGATAAAAAGGTTTAAAACCGCACTCACAATTTAAACATAAAAATCCAGCATGTCAGCTCACTTAGAGCAATATGAATAGAGCGGATCTCACCACCAACTTTTAATGTTCCCGTCGGCCGATGAAGTAGAACATATAGGTGATGAACACTCTGATAGAAAATCCTGCTCCTTTCATGTATAAAACCGCCAAATCCAACGCGTTTCGTCGCAGGTCGCGACTTTAACCAGGTATTTGGCAATATTAAACATCATCCTCTTTTATACCGGAAATGAAGAGGCCGCTTCCGCCCTCTTCCCCCGGCCTCAGTTAGTGAATGCTCTAATTGTAACATGTGTTAGGTAGTTAACTCACATGTTGGTCCGGGATCCAGTGGCGGGACAGGTCCTCCCCATCTATGACGTAAGGTGGAAAATACTAAACTACCGCCTCGTTGTTCTTAGCAGACCGCCACAGCGTGAGAGCGGCTTACTCCCGCCCTCCGCCTATGTCACTGCAACTCTCGGTTGCCTAGGTTACCTATTGACGCTTCTTATCAGCCGCGGCGGCTCCTCTTCAGAGAGCCAATCCCCGCCCGGCTGCATCCTTCAATGCTTTTCGCGCTGCTCACAGCGCCAAACAGTAAAGCACTGTGGGAGCCGTTTTTACTCTGACACTAGACAAAGGAATACAGGTGTGTGTATACCCATATTCGTCCAAGCCAGGCAGCGTTTCCTGCTGTTAAGCATTAAGGATAATGTATGCTGACTATGTTACAATATAGAGGGAACATTAAAAAGCTGGCTATGACACCATCTCCCAAGTAAAAATATCTAATAAAGGATATTACTCAAATCCTATCACAATAATCTCACACCACATGTACAATGTTTGGAATTGCACAGTATACACAAGTAATACTTGTATTTAGATACAAACAATTGCTAAAAATTAATAAAATACAAGGTCAAGAGTGCCATTTCTGAACAATTAATACACTAGAAAAGTTAATAGGCATATTGCCACCAGATATAAAGTGATAGAACTAGAGGGGTCAGGCAACTAATTAACAGCTGGCTAAGGGGAGGCCTAAGAGTTATCAATGAAGCAGTTTAAGTCAAACTCTATATTTAGGCCGTTTGGGCTCAAGGAATTGAAGTCAAAAATCCATTTCCCCTCTCGCTGTGATAGTTGCCTGATCACATTAGATCCCCTCCAGTGACGTTCTACTCTATCAAGGCCCATAAAAAAGAGAGTGCTCGGATTACTATCATGTGCCACCTTATAATGGGCAGAAACACTGTGGGCCTCGTATCCACGTCTAATATTGTAGATATGCTCTCGCACTCTCACACAAAGCTGCCTGGTAGTCCGTCCAATATAGATCAAATTGCAGGGACATCTCAACAGATACACTACATTAGTTGATTTACAGGTTATTAGTTGGGAAATTGTAATTTCCTTCCCTGTATGAGGATTAAATACCCTTTTGAATGTCCTAGCAGTAAAATTTGTAGTCCTGCAGCCATAGCACCCACCACACTTATAAAATCCTTCTAAGTTGTTGGAGACTAAAGGAATCGGTTTCGGTGGATCTACAAAACTCTTTGTCAATTTTTGCCTTAAATTCGGTGCTCTCCGGAACATGCAAACTGACCACCATGACCCATTTTAAAACCACTGACCGAAATGGTTACGTACCATCAAGTAGCTGCCACCATCCAAACTGGCTAAAGGCAATCCCATATGGGCAATTTATGCGACTAAGACGTAATTGCAGCAGTATTAATGACTATGACAGGCAGGCAACCTCCTTGAAAAATCGTTTTATAGACAAAGGGTATAAAGAGGAGGAGATAGAGTCACAGTACCTGCAAGTAAGATCTCTAAATAGGGAAGAAATTTTAAATAAGAATAGAACTAGTGATGAATCTAATGCTGGGGATAAAAGTCAATTTGCTTTTATTACAGGGTTTAATACACAACATCGGCAGATCAAAAGAGTGCTAGAAACCCACTGGCATATTATTAAGGAGGATCCAACATTGGGGGCCATGCTCCCGGACAAACCTGTTTGCATGTTCCGGAGAGCACCGAATTTAAGGCAAAAATTGACAAAGAGTTTTGTAGATCCACCGAAACCGATTCCTTTAGTCTCCAACAACTTAGAAGGATTTTATAAGTGTGGTGGGTGCTATGGCTGCAGGACTACAAATTTTACTGCTAGGACATTCAAAAGGGTATTTAATCCTCATACAGGGAAGGAAATTACAATTTCCCAACTAATAACCTGTAAATCAACTAATGTAGTGTATCTGTTGAGATGTCCCTGCAATTTGATCTATATTGGACGGACTACCAGGCAGCTTTGTGTGAGAGTGCGAGAGCATATCTACAATATTAGACGTGGATACGAGGCCCACAGTGTTTCTGCCCATTATAAGGTGGCACATGATAGTAATCCGAGCACTCTCTTTTTTATGGGCCTTGATAGAGTAGAACGTCACTGGAGGGGATCTAATGTGATCAGGCAACTATCACAGCGAGAGGGGAAATGGATTTTTGACTTCAATTCCTTGAGCCCAAACGGCCTAAATATAGAGTTTGACTTAAACTGCTTCATTGATAACTCTTAGGCCTCCCCTTAGCCAGCTGTTAATTAGTTGCCTGACCCCTCTAGTTCTATCACTTTATATCTGGTGGCAATATGCCTATTAACTTTTCTAGTGTATTAATTGTTCAGAAATGGCACTCTTGACCTTGTATTTTATTAATTTTTAGCAATTGTTTGTATCTAAATACAAGTATTACTTGTGTATACTGTGCAATTCCAAACATTGTACATGTGGTGTGAGATTATTGTGATAGGATTTGAGTAATATCCTTTATTAGATATTTTTACTTGGGAGATGGTGTCATAGCCAGCTTTTTAATGTTCCCTCTATATTGTAACATAGTCAGCATACATTATCCTTAATGCTTAACAGCAGGAAACGCTGCCTGGCTTGGACGAATATGGGTATACACACACCTGTATTCCTTTGTCTAGTGTCAGAGTAAAAACGGCTCCCACAGTGCTTTACTGTTTGGCGCTGTGAGCAGCGCGAAAAGCATTGAAGGATGCAGCCGGGCGGGGATTGGCTCTCTGAAGAGGAGCCGCCGCGGCTGATAAGAAGCGTCAATAGGTAACCTAGGCAACCGAGAGTTGCAGTGACATAGGCGGAGGGCGGGAGTAAGCCGCTCTCACGCTGTGGCGGTCTGCTAAGAACAACGAGGCGGTAGTTTAGTATTTTCCACCTTACGTCATAGATGGGGAGGACCTGTCCCGCCACTGGATCCCGGACCAACATGTGAGTTAACTACCTAACACATGTTACAATTAGAGCATTCACTAACTGAGGCCGGGGGAAGAGGGCGGAAGCGGCCTCTTCATTTCCGGTATAAAAGAGGATGATGTTTAATATTGCCAAATACCTGGTTAAAGTCGCGACCTGCGACGAAACGCGTTGGATTTGGCGGTTTTATACATGAAAGGAGCAGGATTTTCTATCAGAGTGTTCATCACCTATATGTTCTACTTCATCGGCCGACGGGAACATTAAAAGTTGGTGGTGAGATCCGCTCTATTCATATTGCTCTAAGTGAGCTGACATGCTGGATTTTTATGTTTAAATTGTGAGTGCGGTTTTAAACCTTTTTATCTCCATTAAACCTTTTAAACGTTATTGCACTAGTTCTACATATTTTTATGTCTCCCTCTATGTGCGGTTGTGATTGATTAATACAACACATCCTGAAAGTTTATGATAAAACACTTATCCTCTGAAATACAAGTGGATGTGGATGATCCTTGATCAAATTGGCGACCGAGCCTTGCGGGGAGGACATATATACACTATTCAATTTGGCCTTATCTATGATGGTTCTCTGGTAAGGATTTGCACATATGGGTGTTAAGAGCACAGAAGATTAATGATAAGCACTTTGGGAAGTGGATGAAAGAAGAATAAAAAGAGGAAATACGTGTTTACAGCACATCACTTTTTATTGACTTTATAATTTGGTCTACACTTTTTTCTTCATGCTGATTTAATTGATGATTGAGAAAAATATTTTTTGAAGAGTAGCTCTGTGTTTTCTTTAGCACGGTTGATTGGGAATTTTGGGATTATTCCAAACACGTTGAGCTGTTTCTAGAGTATTAGTTTGAATTTTTCACATTTAGTTATCACAATTGTATTATAAGCGCGGTGTTGCACACGTTTTGTAAACATATAAGATAGGCTCTTATTCAGGGTGAGGGTCCGCTTTAATGTCTCATGCTTAAAGTGGACCAAAACCCACCGCAGTTGGCTCAGGAATCGCTGTGTGAAACCCCCCAGGTTTCCCATACACTTACCTTCTTTTCTGGTCCACAGGTGCATGCGCAAGCCCCCCCACTATCCCTCTAGCAGGCCACATGCCCACGGCAGGCACGGTCCCTGTTAGAGGGTTGCGGGGAATGCAGCCATCAGCACGCTAAGCCTTAGACGATGGAACGTCTGCGGATCCGAGCACGCTAATTGCATGAGCGGCTGTGCATGCGCTATAGGATTGGGAAGAGGGGAGTTTGTTTCGGCGACCTGGGGGATTTCACACAAAGGGGCATCTCCGATCGGGGTGCTCCAGGGGCAAGGACCAAAACCCAGGATAGTCAAAATCCTGGGTTTTGGTCCACTTTAAACCTGACCTTCACCCTAAATTAGAGCATATGTTATATGTTTCCCCACACCCTGTACATTCAAAATTGCTCACGTTAAAAATCATCCTATCTGCATCTACTGCATTTTCTGAGACTTTAAACATCCAAGATGGCAGCACATGGAGTTTCAGGCTGCTTGAAGACAGGAAGTGTCTTCTGACTGTGTCGCTCTGCATTCTGGGATTGCTGACTCTTTCCTGACCCCTGCTCTGCTCTATATGTTCAAAGCACAGCTATAACCCGCCCCCCTGTACTTATGACCCCTCTCCTCAGTATGTGATGCTTCCGAGCTAAGATGGCGGCGCCCGTATCCCAGAGTGCTGAACAGAGTTGCAGCCCAGTGGGGGAAAGAATAATAAGTGACTAAAACGTTAAATATATTAAATTTAGATGCTGGGGAATAGTTTTTTAAGGGTTTGGGCTTTTCATTAAATGATGCTGAAGTCCGGTATAATTGGTATTATTCTATGGTAGTCCCTCTTTTGGGTGTAATTCATAGGAAACTGGAAAGAAAGATAAAGGACAACTTTGAAGCGAAACAAAACACTGTTTTCTTTATTATCCTGGGTTTTGTCCCATGCCTGCTGGGCACCCCAGTTTTGGATGCCCTGCTGTGTGAAACCCCCCAGAAAAACGCAGCTCTCCTTAGTCCTCCGGCACATGGTTGGGTTCTCGTACGAAAAGAGCAATTTGATCCTATACCCAGAAAGGACGTTTCTGTCATCGCTTTCTATCCCCAGCCCAGTGTCCCTGAATTGCCTGTGTTTCTGGGGTTTTTTTTAAGCCTTTGTCCAATTTTCATAAAAACATAAACCCGTCTGCTGTTCGATTGGCCATATTGCTCCCTGGTGCTTTCCAGCGATGATACATTCAGTTACACACAGCTCAGCATTGGGGGTCAGCCTTATCAGTTACAATAACTGCAATACATCTGAAAGCACTACAAGTTCAAGCGCCATTAAAGTGGAACAAAACCCTTGGATATCGGCCTGGGAATTTTGATTCCCTTCTCCGAGGCATCCAGAATCGCCCATAAACTCACCTTCTTTCCTGGTCCAACGGTGCATGCGCAAGCAGTGGCCGCATCCCCACTATCCCTCTAGCAAAGCGCGTGCCTGCGCCAGGCATTTGTGAGTGGCCAACGCGGGCACGCTCCCTGTTAGCGCGCTCGGATCCGCTCGTAATAGACGAGCTTCTGGACGAAGGGGCTCGAGCAGATCCCAGCGCAGTGATTGGAAGAGCGGCCCCTTAGGTCAGAGAAGAGGTGAGTTTGTTCAGGCGACCTGGAGGGTTTCACACGGCGGGATGCCCTGAGGGCAAGGACCAAAACCCAGGATAGTCAAAATCCTGGGTTTTGGTCCACTTTAAGGATTATTTTTTATTATTATTGTTTATTTATATACACTATACCCCCCTACTAGGTATGCACCACCCAAATAACCACTGACGGACAGGTGCCAACTATAGGGACCAAATTGCATATACCCTCTGTACCTGGTGGGACTCCAGGGCTAGCCCACCTGTAGGTCCACAAATACTAGTTGCACACTACTATACCTTTAAATGCAATTTATTAGAAAATAGAGTACATACACATAATGCTACATACAAACAATACTACATACAAACAGTTAAAAAACATATAATAAAAACCCAAAAAGTGGGGAGGAGCTTAGGGGCTATAGATATATATCCAATCAATTAGTCAAATAAAATATACATCCAGATTATAATAAATTTCATACATCGTAATGTACAATGGCGCTTATGGGAAGTGCTGAGTGCATAAAGTGCCTAGTGACTAATATATAAGTGTCCTTTCCAGAAGTGAGAATTACACTGCTAAAAACTTGCAGTCTTTAAAAAGATCAAAAATCGTGCATATCATGCAAACGCCAACAACTCTAAAATAAAGTGCAAAGTGCAAAAAGGATGTGCAACTACCCTACTCCTATACCTATACAGTGCCCCTATGGAGTCCAATAAGCGCCATCCACATACAATATATAACATAATATCACAATATCTCCATATATAGTATGCTTGCTCAAATGTCAAACCAAGCCCGCTGTCCTCCCCACTTACCTCACCGACGCGCTGCGTGGTCCTCCACCACTTCGCTAGGGTGTCTTATTATATGTTTTTTAACTGTTTGTATATAGTATTGTTTGTATGTAGCATTATGTGTATGTACTCTATTTTCTAATAAATTGCATTTAAAGGTATAGTAGTGTGCAACTAGTATTTGTGGACCTACAGGTGGGCTAGCCATGGAGTCCCACCAGGTACAGAGGGTATTGTTTATTTATATAGCGCCATCAACTTCCATAGCACTTTACATGGTATGATTACAGACAGGGTAAAACATATAGCACAGAGAACAATACAAAATTAGATGCCACAGATTAAAACCAAGTGTTGTGAGCACAGGAGACAATAGGGAGGAGAGCCCTGCCCTTGCGAGCTTACAGTCTAAAGGATGGGGGTGGAGACAAAGGGGGCGGGGTCACAAGTGGTAGAGCTTGAGTAGGGCTGCATGTGCCATTGAAGGTTATAGGAGTTGCTTACGCCAGGTCATAAGGATCACTTTAATGCTCGGCAAACAGCTGTTCCCGGCAATTGGGAGCGGGAGTATCTAAATGGCTGGGCACGGGAGCACTCCTCAGCCCAGAGATTCTGGGGATAAGGTCGCTCTCGCTCACAAGTTTCCCTGTGGTCTGTCACGCACCTCAGCTGAATATAACAACCAAAATGGCGTACCATGGAGCTGTAGGCTGCCGGCAAAGAGGAAGTGCTGCTGAGTTTCCTGCCACAATGCAGTTACATCCTGCTTTAAGATGGCCGCAACCAGGAGAAAATCAGGGAGGTGGCGTTTCAGAGTGGATAAAGGAGCAAATGTAAGTGCTGACAATGATTCAGTTTCATGCGTGCAGATGGGCAAGGTGAGTTTTGGGGAACTGTGCAAGGCTGTTTGTCCGGTTATCCCGGGTTCTGGTCCTTCCCCCTGTGTGAAACCCCTCAGAACACAGGGCAGACTCATCTCTTCTCAAGGACACAGCGAAGGCGCTCCCGCCGTGCATATTAATGTGTGGTTAGAGAAGCTGAATGGAGCCGCACATATGTAGCATACGGGTCCTTGAGGGGTTTAGTTCCTCAGGGTGTATGGGGAGTGGGTTCTTTGTTAACGGGCTTGAGGGACCTCCTGACGTGGGCTTACTTCCAAACACTCCAATGAGACCGACTTTATGAAAAGGGCAATTACTTTATTAGCAGGACTTCAGGTACACTTTAGGCTTCACAGCAGGTCATACAGTCTTTCCACAACAGTTTCCTTAGCAGCTTCCATAGCACAACATTACATCCAAATGTACTCCAACAGGTGGTGGGTGCTCATCCTGATACCATGGCAGAATACTGCGGCCTTAAAGTGGACCCAGGGGTGATCGGCCCGGGAATCTATAAGATTCCAGGGCCGATCACCTCACTCACCGCGGGACATCCGAGATCGGGATGTCCCGCGGGGTGAAACCCCCCAAACTCCTTACCTGATCCGCCGCCGCTTCCGCCGCCGCTGCCTCCCGCGCGCCCCTCTAGACGTGCGCGCGCCCGTCTGTGAATGGCCGGCGCGGGCGCGCGCACGCCGAAAGTGACGCGCAGGAGGCGGCGGCGGACACGCTGTCCTGGACGCCGCTGACACCCGCTTGGACGTCGGCGGGGATTGGACGGCGCGGTCACGCGGGAGCGGGGAGAGGTGAGTTTTTTGGGGTTTCTGGGGGATTTCAGAGAGCGGGACACCCCCGATCGGGGTGCCCCGCCGAAGTGGACCAAAACCCAGGATAGTCAAAACCCTGGGTGTTGGTCCACTTTAAGCTTCCTCCTCAGCATCTCGGGTAGAAAGGTTCACCTTCTCCTGTGGATACTCCATAGGCATGCATGTGGCTCCTCTGCTCTCTCCTTCTCTCTCTGCGACTGCTACCAGTGACCCTGCTGGTACCTTCCTCTCACTCCCGGTTACTACAATAGAGAACTACATCTTGTATGTTCCGTAGATCACTGACTCATTCTGAGGTAACTCTCCTTATATAGACTCCCTCTAGTGGCCTCTAGAACCTTTTCTAACTTACTACTCACCTTAGCCAATAGCAGTTCAGCTGTACTCCTATGTGGTTAGGTTTTACGTTTGGTAGACCTGTAATGTCACAATTCATTTCTTATCCAACAGTGCCATCTTGTGGTGATGTAGTGCAACTGCAGAACAGATATGAACCATTACATTATAAGACCAACAAAGATAATGGCTGAATACCTTCCTCCGGCTACACATACCAGCGGCGCGCGGCATCTCTTGCTCCTTTCAGCTCTGCACCACCCCTGCATGGCCATTCAATTGTGGTGAGCCAGGTCGTGCACAGCAAGCATGCTCCATGGGCTCGGGGGAAAGGTAAGACTCAAGCGCCATGGGTGGTTTCACACAGCAGGGCATCCTAGTTCAGGATGCCCTCGGGGGGAGGGGGGAGCTTTTTTCATAGACTCCAGGGTGGGTTTTGGTTCAATTTAAACTCACCTTTCTGGCAATTCTCTGGTGCATGTGCTGGCTGTTGGCCAATCACTGTCCCGGGTTCCATTCACCATTTACTATGCCACTCTCCAGCAGCGTAACTCCTGGTGGGAACATTAAAGGGGGCTGCTTCCTTTATATAAAGTAGAGGAGCAACAATATTGGGGCCCCCCTGACTTTCTGGGCCCCAGTGCATTTGCCCCCCCTGCATTCCCTGCCGCTTTCAGTTTAGAGCATCAAGTTAAGCTGAATAGAACCTGCGCAGCCGGCAGCACTTCCCACTCCTCCACATCTCTGCATACCTTCCGAGTGTCCCTGATTTGGAGGGACTATCCCTCTGTCCCTCTTTGTTCTCATTTGTTCCTCTTTGAGGTGTAACATGCAGATCTGCATCAATAAATAATTTGTTCGCCTCTTTAAAGCGGACCTTCAGCATCATTTAATGAAAAGCCCGAACCCTTAAAAAACTATTCCCCAGCATCTAAAATTCATATATTTAACGTTTTTAGTCACTTACTTTTTATTCTTTCCCTCACTGGCCTTTAACTCTGTTCAGGACTCTAGGATATGGGCGCCGCCATCTTGGCTCAGTAGCATCACATATATTGAGGAGAGGGGTCAAAAGTGCAGGTGAGTGGGGTTATAGCTGTGCTTTGTACAGACAGAGCAGAGCTGGGGTCAGAAAAAGGTCAGCAATCCCAGAATGCAGAAGACACTTCCTGTTTGCAGGCAGCCTGCACCTCCATGGGCTGCCATCTTGGATGTTTAAAGCCTCATAAAATGCAGTAGATGCAGGTAGGATGAATTTTAATGTGAGCAATCTGAATGTACAGTGTGGGGGAATAAAGGTCCGGTTTAAAGTGTTTCTATTGTTGTAAATGTTACCACCAATCTCCTATCCATCCCTCAATAAGGGGGCGTGGCTTCATTTAACAAATGTCGCTCTTTCCCACCCTGAAATGTCTCCTTTCAGAAATGCCTGGCATGGCTACACGTCCCAGCTAAATGTATACAAAAGTCTTAAAGTGGACCAACACCCAGGATTTTGACTATCCTTGGTCTTGGTCCACTTCGGTGGGGCACCCCCGATCGGGATGCCCCGCTGTGTGAAACCCCCCCGATCACCCGAAAAACTCACCTCTCCCCGCTCCCAGCGCCGACGGACAAGGGATTTGACAGCCGCGGACAAGCGGCTCCCCCGCCGCCGCCTCAAGAGTGACACGCGCGCCGGCCATTCACAGGCGCGGGCGCCGGCCATTCACAGGCGCGGGCGCGCGCACGTCTAGAGGGACGCGAGGGAGGCGGCGGCGGCCGGCCGCCGCCGAAGACAAGGTAAGGGGATTTGGGGTGTTTGGGGGGGGGGTTTCACCCCGTGGGACATCCCGATCTCGGATGTCCCGCGGGGAGGGAGGTGATCGGCCCGGGAATCTTATAGATTCCCGGGCCGATCACCGGAGGGTGATGGTCCACTTTAAAGGAGCCACAGCACTCAACCCTGTCAGCTTGCAGGCCAGCCTATAATCTGTCTCTAAACTTGATTAAAAACAGAGGACTCGGTCACACACATCTGCAGAAGTATGCTTAAGCTGCACCACTACGCCAAAGTGCCTCTGTGGGGTGCAGTCCTAACTCTAATCTCTGAGAGCCCATTTGGGACATACAGTGCAATAGATAAATTGGGAGCAGGCTTACCTGAGGTTGCCCTAAAACCTCTCAAGTGCAAGCCATGGGGTGGAAGGGTCAAAGACCTTGCAATACAGCCTAGACCCCACACACCATGTGCAGCTTAAGCATACTTCTGCAGATGTGTGTGACCGAGCCCTCTGTTTTTAACCAAGTTTAGAGACAGATTGTAGGCTGGTTTGCAAGCTAACAGGGTTGAGTGCTGTGGCTCCTTTAAGACTTTTGTATCCTAATTGCCCTGCTAACGTGCACCTCCCAGGTTAGTTATAAAATGGTCTGAGCGGCTGCCACCCCCCTTTGTTTCCAGCTAAATGTATAGCGGGGATGCTGCCACGACACGGAAATTCGCCGTGGGGTCGTCAGCAGATGTGAGTATATCAGGTGATCCCCAGCAATGTCGGACTGGGATGCCTGGGGACCACCAGTAGAACTGACTCTGGGGCTCACCCCACATTCAGATGCAAGTATTACCGGCTTACATTAAGGCCCCATGCACAGAAACATTATGCCAAAATGTATTGTCTCTGTATATGCACTTGGCATGCCACCAATAAACTATACATAGTTCAGATTAGGTGATGAAGGCCCTCAAAGGAGGGACCTGGGGCCCACCCTGTGGACCAGTCCGAGCCTTATCCCCAGGGATACACACAGCGAGGGAGACCGCCAGCCCTAGAGTCTTATAGATTTATAGACTGTAGGCCAGTGGTTGCCCCAGTGGTTCTTAAAGCGGACCTTTAGCCTGAATAAGAGCCTATATTATATGTTTCCCACACCCTGTACATACAGATTGCTCACATTAAAAATTATCCTACCTGCCTCTACTGCATGTTATGAGCCTTTAAACATCCAAGATGGAGGCTCATGGAGCATCAGGCTGGCTGCAAACAGGAAGTGTCTTCTGACTGTGTCACTCTGCATTCTGGGATTGCTGTCCTTTCCCCGACCCCAACTCTGCTCTGTCTGAGCAAAGCACAGCTATAACCCATCCCCCTGCACTTTATCCCGCTCTCCTCTCATCAGTATGTGATGCTTCTGAGTCAAGATGGCGGCGCCCATATCCTAGAGTCCTGAACAGAGTTGCAGTCCGGTGGGGGAAAGAATAATAAGAAACTAAAAACTTAAAATATATTAATATTAGATGCTGGTGAATAGTTTTTTAACGGTTTGGGCTTTTCATTAAATCATGCTGAAGGTCCAGTTTAAATGCTGTTATATATTAAGCTATAGAAATAGAAATATTTGACTAATTTTCTTCATTTATTTAAAAAACAAAAATTCCCTCTGGAAGTTTAAAACAGAAAAGGAAGTGATTGGGCTGAGCAGCCTGGCAGAGGGAGGGTGCTACATGTGTCTGCTCACAAAGCCTTCAGGCACAATGTTGTGTCTTAAAGTGGACCAAAACCGACGGCGATCGGCCCGAAAATCTATAAGATTCCCAGCCCGATCAATTCCCCCCGTGGCATCCAAAATCGGGATGCCCCACGGTGTGACACCTCACAGAAACTCACCTTCTTTTCCTGGTCAATGGTGCATGCGCGAGCCGCATCTCCGCTATTCCGCTATCCCTCTAGCAGGGCGCATGCCCACGCCAGGCATTAGTTGATGGGCGGCACAAGCACGCTCCCTGTTAGAGGGTAGCGGGGGATGCGACCGCCAATGCCGCTCGCCTTAGACGAAGGGATGTCAGCAGATCTGAGCTCTGTTTGGACGAGCGGCCACACATGCGCCGTAGGACCGTTTGTTTTGGTGACCTGTGGGGTTTCACACAGCGGGGCATCCCCGATCGGGGTGCACCGAGGGCAGAGACCAAAACCCAGGATAGTCAAAATCCTCCAGAGCCTCCGATGTTCCTCTTTAATGTTTGACAAAAGAGCCCCGCATAGAGGGTGAGATTCCCTCCAGTCTGACACACTCCTGTGAATGTACACCAGAGTGCATATTAACTGTGGGACGCCAGGGATGCGGCTCATGCATGCCCCGTGGGATCTCTGAAAGGTATGTTATATGAGGAGCCCCGTAGCTAGGGAACTGCTCTTGGCCATATACCCCTGGTTTCTCATATCACTCTTACCGTTTCCTGAAAATAAGACCTACTCCAAAAATAAGCCCTAGCAGGGTTTTTCTGGATTTTTGAGGATGCTCAAAATATAAGCCCTATTCCAAAATTAAAGTTAATTTGCGAATAACTAAAAAAACGCTATACTCACCTTTACTTCCATACAGAACATCACTCCTAGTATGCAGCTGATCGCTGGATCCAGTCGCGTGTCTCCTCCTGTTTCTCCAATGCAGTGACGCCCCCCTGCCATTAGCCACAGCACGCTGACGCCCTCTATTCGCTGCCATGGAAAAGGGGCATGTGAAGACCTAATACGCCCCTTTCCATTGCAGTAAATAGAAGGGGGAGTGCCAGCTCACAGAGACAGAAAGAGACACGCCCTCAACCAGGTGGTAATATACCTGGATCCAACTATCAGGGAAGAGCTACTAGGAGCGATGGGAAGGGTGGGAGAAAAGGTGAGTATAGCATTTATTTGCTGCTGCTGTGTGAAACACCGCAGGTCTCCCGAACAAACTCACCTCTTCCCGGTCCTACGACGCATACATGGCCGCTCATCTAGTCAGCGCGCTGGCGGCCAAATCCCCCGCTACCCTCTTATAGGGAACTTGCCCACACTGGCCATTCACAAAGAGGGATAGCAGGATGCAGCCGCTGCTCACCAATGCACCGTTGGACCGGGAACAAAGGTGAGTTTTCAGGGGACCTGGAGAGTTTCACACAGTCTCAAAGACTCCAGGAAGGGTTTTGGTCCTCTTTAAAGTGGATTAAAACCCAGGATTTTGACTATCCTGGGTTATGGTCCTTGCCCCGGGGGCACCCCGATCATTGTTGTTTACTCCTTTATACAGTGCTATGGAAGAAGATGCCGCTATATAAATAATAATAATAATAACATACTTTCCAACGTTTCAGAGTGGGAAAGAGAGACGATTTGTAAATTAAGTCACGGATAGGATGTAACAGTTGTAAAAAATACAATTCTGTGAAACTCACCTGTAGAATTGTTTTTGGATATATCCAGTTCAGGTCGTGCCAGTGATGACATGTGGGGTGTTCGCCCCTAGGGGCCGCTTGACTGCAAGATCAAAGATGTAGCTCTTCCCGGCCCCCTATATAGGCAGGTGTCCCTCTATCATTCTCCAGTGGTTAAAAAGCAGTAGACAAAAAAGAGGACAGGCCGGGAGGCCAAGAAACCATGTTACTTCACATAGCTTCAGCTTGTACTCTCTATAAAAAGATTTATGACAACAATGTCAAATGAATAAAAAATGGTGATCACCATAACAGGCAACAGGAAACAATGAAAAACCCAAGGGTGGAGTGGGCCGACCTGGACTGGATATATCCAAAAACAATTGTACAGGTGAGTTTCACAGAATTGTATTTTTCCCTATATCCAGTCCAGGTCATCCCAATTGATGACATGTGGGACATCCAAAAGCAGTGTCCATTAGGGCGGGATCCCCAGTGTGGAACAGCATGTAGTTCATATCACTACCACCTGAAGCACCTTCCGGCCAAAAACAGCGTCAGCTGAGGACCTAACATCCACCTTATAAAACTTTGTAAAAGTGTGAACTGAAGACCAAGTGGCGGCCTTACAAACCTGTTCCACCGATACCTGGTGCTGAAAAGCCCAAGAGGCACCAATAGCTCTGGTAGAATGAGCTGTGATCCGAAAAGGGGGTTCCTTCCACTTGGCAGAATAAGCTTGCACCACCGCCTGTCTGATCCACTTACTGAGAGTGGACTTGGCTGGTGGCAAACCTTTTCTAGAGCCTTCTGTTAGGACAAAGAGCAAATCCGATTTCCTGGAGGATTCAGTCGCAGCCAGGTAATACTGGCTCTGACCACATCCAAAGCATAGAGGGTCCTTTCCTTAGAATTAGTCGGTGCTGGGCACAGGGAAGGCAAGACAACTTCCTCATTAAGGTGAAAGGGAGAAACGACCTTAGGCAAAAAATCAGGTTTAAAGCGAAAAACCACCTTATCCCTATGCCGCTCAAAATAGGGAGGTTTCATACAAAGCGCGGCCAGCTCTGATACGTGACGCACCGAGGTGATCGCCACCAAAAAGACCATTTAAAGAGTCAAAATAGATAATGCAGCATCACACAATGGTTCAAAGGGAGGCCCCTGAAGAGCAGAAAGTACTAAATTCAAGTCCCACACCGGTAATACTGACTGACGCGGTGGCTGGACATGGGTGACTCCCTGGAAAAAGGTCTTGATCAATCTATGGTTGGCAATGGATCTCTGGAAAAAGATGGCTAAAGCTGAGACCTGACCCTTGAGGGTGCTAAGCTGGAGACCCAAGTCTAAACCGTGTTGTGAAAACTCCATAATCCTGGAAATAGAAAATGTGCGGCAGGGGAGACTTGGTCTCGCACCAAGCAATATAAGCGTGCCAAACTCTGTAGTATATCATGGAAGAAGACTTTTTCCGTGCCTGAATCATGGTATGCACAACCGTGGCCGACAGCCCCTTTTCCGTCAGGATTGAGGTCTCAATAACCAGGCCGTCAAGCCAGCGTCCGTAAATTGGGGTGCTGCAGCCACCCTGTGTGAAAAGCCCTGGGTCGTCGGGCATGATGTAGCGATCTACTGACATCTGAACTATGTCCGCAAACCAACTCCTTCTCGGCCAGCAAGGAGCCACCAGGATAGTTGGTACCCCTTCCTGGGCTATCTTGCACAGCAGTCTGCCCAGGAGTGGAAACGGAGGGAAAGCATAAAGAACCTTGAACTCCGTCCAAGGAATCACCAGAGCGTCTGTGGCAATGGCCAGAGGATCTCTTGAGAGGGAGACAAACCTTGGAAGCTTGTTATTGTGTCTGGACGCAAACAGCTCCATATCCAGCTGACCCCAGCGGAGACACAAAGCGTGAAATGTCTTGCTGCTGAGAGACCATTCCCCCAGGCTCAAGGCGCTCCTGTCTGGGGAGTCTGCCTCCAGGTTTTCTACCCTGGGAATGTAGACTGCCGAGATGCAGGGAACATTCTCCTCTGCCCAAGTCAGAATCTGGGTCACCTCCTTGAGGGCTCTCTTGCTCCGAGTCCCGCCCTGGTGATTGATGTAGGCGATAGCCGTCTGATTGTCCGAGCGAACCTGGATCGCACGACCCCTTAAATGGGAAGTCAGGCGAAGAAGCACCAACTGGATCGCTCTCAGTTCCAAGAGATTTATGGGTAAGCGGTTCTCCTGCAGACCCCACTGACCCTGGATCTTCTGAGTCTGCCAAAAGCCTCCCCAGCCTGTCAGAGTGGCATCCGTGGTAACTATCTCCCAATGGGGAGTCAGAAAGGACTTGCCCACCAGCAGGTTCCGGGAGTCCAACCACCACAAGAGGGACTGCCTGGCCAGGGGGGACAGCAAAAATTCTTGTTCCAGAGAATCCTGCATCCGATTCCAGCCGGTCAGCAGGTTCAGTTGCAGCGCTCTCATGTGAAATTGGGCAAAGGGCACTGCCTCAAAGCATGACACCATTAGGCCCACCAGTTTCATCCCCAAGCGTATTGACGGCCGCTGACAAGACAGCAAGGCCTGCACCTGCGTCTGGAGACCCAAAACCTTCTGCTGTGGCAGAAAGACCTTGACCAGGGCGGTGTCTATCGTCATTCCCAGGAAGGATCTCACTGTTGAGGGAGTGATAAATGACTTGGGGTAATTAATTACCCAGCCGAAGGCCTCTAGGGTTGACAAAACCGTCCTAGTATCGCTCTCGGCCTGCTGAAGGGACTGGGCCGCAATCAACAAGTCGTCCAGATAGGGCAGCACATGAATGCCCTGGTTCCTCAGGATAGCCATGATGCCTGCCAGCACCTTGGTGAAGACGCGGGGGGCTGAGGATATACCAAATGGAAGTGCCACAAACTGGTAGTGCTGATCCTCCAGAGCAAACCTCAGGAACTTCTGATGCCCCTGGAAAATCAGGATGTGCAGATAAGCATCCCTGATGTCCACCGTGGTCATGAAGTTGCCGGGCGAAGCGATCTCACCACCGACCGTAAGGTTTCCATGCGGAAATGTCTGACTCTTACAAACCCGTTGAGACCCTTCAGATCCAGGATAGGTCTTAATGTTCCGTCCTTCTTGGGAACCGTGAACAGGTTGGAGTAAAAACCTTGACCCCGTTCCTGCCGAGGTACAGGACAAATCACACCTAACCGCAGGAGGTGTTGCACGGCCATTCTCAAGCCCTGTGCCTTTAGTGGGTTTCGGGAAAACCGTGAAAGGAGAAACTTTGTGGGTGGCCTGACTGCCAGCTCTATCTTATAACCGGAGGACACTACCTCCTGAATCCACTGATCTGAGACGTGCCGCCTCCCGATCTGAGCAAACAGCAGAAGCTGTCCCCCCACCCGGATGGGTGATTGTGCCCCCACATGCCTGAGGGGACTTGGCAGGGGGCTTGAACCTAACTCCCCAGGAGGGATTGGGACGGCCGCGGGACCTACCTCTACCCCAGGTATCTCTGCGGCCACCCGGAAATGAAGAGCCTCTTCCTCCTCGAAAGGAACGATAGGCAGAGGGATTCCGAAACGACCGAACAGGCTTCCGTCTCTGAGGGAGTCTACCATCCTTTACCAAAAGGTCCAGGTGCTCCCCAAACAGCCTGTGCCCCACAAAGGGGATACTCATAAGGGCCTTGTTGGCAGCCGCATCAGCCGACCATTGCCGTAGCCAAAGCGAGCGGCGGAGAGCAACAAGCTCTCGGACCCCATCGTCCATGGCAGAAGCAACAAAGCTAATGAAATACAAGCAGGCCTTGAGTTCTTTATACTCCTCCGCCCGCTTGCGAGCCTTAGCTCTGTCCGCAGGAGGTGTTGCACGGCCATTCTCAAGCCCTGTGCCTTTAGTGGGTTTCGGGAAAACCGTGAAAGGAGAAACTTTGTGGGTGGCCTGACTGCCAGCTCTATCTTATAACCGGAGGACACTACCTCCTGAATCCACCGATCTGAGACGTGCCGCCTCCCGATCTGAGCAAACAGCAGAAGCTGTCCCCCCACCCGGATGGGTGATTGTGCCCCCACATGCCTGAGGGGACTTGGCAGGGGGCTTGAACCTAACTCCCCAGGAGGGATTGGGACGGCCGCGGGACCTACCTCTACCCCAGGTATCTCTGCGGCCACCCGGAAATGAAGAGCCTCTTCCTCCTCGAAAGGAACGATAGGCAGAGGGATTCCGAAACGACCGAACAGGCTTCCGTCTCTGAGGGAGTCTACCATCCTTTACCAAAAGGTCCAGGTGCTCCCCAAACAGCCTGTGCCCCACAAAGGGGATACTCATAAGGGCCTTGTTGGCAGCCGCATCAGCCGACCATTGCCGTAGCCAAAGCGAGCGGCGGAGAGCAACAAGCTCTCAGACCCCATCGTCCATGGCAGAAGCAACAAAGCTAATGAAATACAAGCAGGCCTTGAGTTCTTTATACTCCTCCGCCCGCTTGCGAGCCTTAGCTCTGTCCACAAGGTGTCTCACCTTTCTGATGGTTAGAGAGAATCGCCGAAGCGCACACAGGGTGAAACAGGGCACCAGCAAAGGTGAATGTATGGCAGACCAGCTGATCCATGCGCTTGTCAGCAGGGTCACGTAAGGGAGCAGTATCAGGTGACGGCATAACAGTAGTGTTGGACAACCCCGACATGGGAGGATCCACTTCGGGAGGGCGAGACCATAGCCGAACCAGCTTATCAGGGAAGGGATACCACCTATCCAGGCCCTTAGGGACCGACAGTAGCTTGCTAGGTCTCTCCCATTCCTTGAAAATCATGTTAGAAAAATGGGCCTGCTCAGGGAAGACCCGTCTTTGCCTCTCGGGCCTAAACAAATCTCCCTGCTTCCTCTTAGCCGCTCTGGGAGGGACAATGTGTAGTGTCTCAAACACTGAGGTAAGCAATTTCTCCGCATCATCCGGGAGCCACGCATCCTCGTCCGAGGAAGAACCAGACATACTGTCATCGCCAGCCAAATAATCCACCATGGAGCGTGAATCCTCTGGCAACTCACCTTCCTCCACAGAGAGATCGTCATCATCCGAGTAAACAGGCTCAAGGTGCCGCTTCTTACTCGTGGCCTTCTTAGGGGCCGTCCGCGAGATCTGTCTCTCGAGATTGGCCAGCCTATGCACCAAGTCAGCATGGGACCCCCTGCTGGTTCCCCCCTCACTGGGGGCTGAATGCAGCAGCGGAGGGTCCGAAGAGGCCGCAGGCAGCGCAGGGCTGGGGGTAGGGACGCCCGCCCATTGATGGTCCAAAATAATGTCTCTGGCGCAAGTGGTAAAAACAGTGCTGAATCCACCCAGAGGATTCCTACTGCACAAGGGGCAGAGCCTTTCCTGCCCAAATGAGGCCCCAGCTCACTATCCCCTGATGCCTCCATTATGGTGATTAGAAATTATCAAAATCATTAGGTTACAAGACACTAATGGCCCAAACCTATAAGGAGATCCCTCTTAATAAAAAAAGGGGGGACCGGGAGGAACCACAACCCTCAACCTCAAGCCCACGACCTCTACAGAGAGGGGGAGAAATGCCCATGATTAGAATAATCAATATGCAATTGGTCATAATATACAGCCAGAAAGAAAGAGGGACTCACAACACCGACAGAGGGACAGCGCACCCTTCGATGACGAGCGCAATCTCCCAGCAGCAGCAACAGCAGGACAAAACCAGGCTCCGCAGTGTCCAGCAGGCCCCAGCAGCAGTGCGCAGGCCAGTTCTAGAAGGATCCTTGAGGGGAGGGGCGGCACAGGCCAGACGAGATTAAGCAGATGCGTGTCGGCATCAGGCTCCGCCCCCTTCGGCGCGCGAGAGAAGACGCGCCCGCCCCCCTTCCAGCGCTGCCTAGAAGCAATGTCCGCGGAGGCACACACGGCCCACCTCACAGCGCCGCACCAGTGGCGAGAATCTCCCCCCCCCTGTCACAGACAGGCGGCGGTGCGGAGGCCCCGTGGGGTGCTGCGACCCCACAGCCAGCGACGAGGGAGCGAGGGAGGTGAGTATGCAGAGTGCTCCATATGGCCCAGCTGAGCCAGCGAGGAGCCGAAGTGAAAAACACCACCAACACAGTAAAACACACATCAATAAAGCATGTGGGCATGGAGGGTACAAATCAAACAGAATATAGTGGTCCCCCCCCCCCCAGGCTCACCATAAGCCTGTGGCCGGCTCCCTTTTAGTATAGGGTCTGCGGCCCAGAGCCAAGCTCTGCCGAATGCCACAGACCCCGACGTTCATCCTACCGTCATGATCCCGTAGAAGCCAGAGGCTGGGAGGCAGGAGTGGGTCAGAAGGGATCCGTGGAAATAGGGTCCACAGCGGCCGACGGGCTAGGTGGCCCCACTCTGCTGCCATTATCTGAGAGAGTGTCAAACGGTCTTCTGCAACCAAGACTGCAAGATGAACAACTGGAGAATGATAGAGGGACACCTGCCTTTATAGGGGGCCGGGAGAAGCTACATCTTTGATCTTGCAGTCAAGCGCCCCCCAGGGGCGAACACCCCACATGTCATCAATTGGGACGACCTGGACTGGATATAAGCCCTTTGAATAGGTGAATTAAATATAGATACGGATCTGCGTGTTACACCTCAAATGAAATCAAGGGACAGGGGGACATGGACACACAGGAGGGACAGTTGGGAGGTATGTAATAAAGTTGTGTGCCTGTCATTTCCTGCTCACGCATACGCCATTGAACCAGGAAAGAAGGTGAGTTTTCAGGCGAACTGGGGGGTTTCACACTGATCGGGGGTGCAAATATGCCTGCCCTGGAGTCTCATGGACTCCAGGGTAGGTTTCCGTGAAAAAAAAGCAGACAGGGAAGGATTTTTTCTAAATAAAGTATAATAGGCATTTATTTTTCTGTAGCTTACATATTGTCACGCTCGGGGTAACTCCAGCCCTTTTAATAAGCCCACAACCCCCAATCTCCACAGCCAGCTTCACCTGTAGGAGCCCCCGCTTGTGCCTACCCGGGATCGGTTGCCCCCAGGACTTAATGGCTCAAAGGATGTGAGCTTATATGTGAGAGGTCTGGAGAACCAATAGCTAGAGCGTGGGTGACGGAAGTCCAGAGACAGGCCAGAGGTCGACAGCGGGAAGACAGAGATCGTGGCGGTACAAAGGATTAGGCAACTCGTGGTCAAGGTTCAAAGCAGAGGTCGGCAACAGGGGTTCAGATCGAGGATAGTCGGTTCAGGCGGTGGTCGGCAACAGGTGTTCGGATCGAGGATAGTCGGTTCAGGCGGTGGTCGGCAACAGGGGTTCAGATCGAGAAGGGTCGATTCAGGCGTTGGTCGGCAACAGGGGTTCAGAACAAATACACAGAGGTCAATACTAGATACAAGGCGCTATCACAGGCATCGGGTAACTGACAGGGAGAACCTTTATAGGGACAGACTAAAAGGGTAGGTGTGTGTGTGATTGGTGCACATAGGAACCAACAGCTCATTGGCTGCACAATAATGGGAGGGCGAAAGCCCAAACTCCCCTGGGCTCATGGCCCAGAAACACCAGCCCATGGGCTCATTGGCCCATATCACAACTTCTGGGCACATTGGCCCTATCACAACTCCTGGGCACATTGGCCCTATCACAGCCTCCGGCGGGCGCGCTGAGTACAGCGCCGCCAGAGGACAAAACAATCACGTGCTCGCGCGCGGGCGCGAGCACGAGCAGCAGTGATGCGAGGGAGGAGAGCGGCCGTGCTCGCCGCCGCACAGTGACAGCTGCGGCCGGCCGCCTGGAGACGATGCTGGAACGGGGTCCAGGTAAGCGGTTACTGACACATATAACATTTAATTTGTAAAAGGAGATTATGTAAAGGTAAATGATAGCTCTCCTTTAAAGAGAAGCAACCACTCTAATAGGATAGCCCCCTGGCTGGGCTTTCATCCAGGAGGGAAGCCCGGGGGAGGGGGGGGGGGGCAGAAGAGCCCGGGGCCATTTAGGCTGTTTATGCAGGGTAGGGAAGACCCCATCCCATTGCGGATAGTAGTTGTATTTTATTTGTAAATGTTATATAGTGCTCTTTTCAGTTTGGGGGGGGGGGGGGGGGGGGTTCCTGGGCAGTGCAATTTGGTTTTCTTTAATAAAATAAATGTTTTATTAAAAATAAATTAGACAATTTTTTATAAAATAATGTTTTATTTATTTTTTTTTACTCAAAAATATTTTAAAAACAGTCGAAAAATTACAAACAAGGCATTTCATGTTAATGCCTAAACTCTGGCGCAAAAAAAATCCTGGAAATTCCTGCAAAAATCACAGTTAAACATGCAAAATGATGAAAAATGACCTGTCAACAGAGGGTGACAAAATCTCAGCTAGGCTGGCAGTTAAAAGGGTTAAACGTACCTATGCATGTTGGGTATTGTTCTGCTTTAAGATTTTGCTTGATTTTTCTTGTTCACATATTGATATTTTAAGAAAATCTTTTTTTTTATTCTGCTTTTTTATATATTTCTGGATTACTTCCAGAAAGATGAGCCCACTACAAAAGGCTGGGTACACGTAGAAAGCTTAACGTGTACTTTCAGGGAATATATGGTTTGTGGGGCGTATTTCAAATTTAAAGGGTTGTTTTGGTTGAAAAAGCACAAGGTGCGCACTTTGTCTGCAGAGCTGAAATTTTCAAGTAAAATTACCCTTACACTTTGGGGTGTTTGGCAACTCTTTCCTTGACAGTGCCTATGCATGTTGGGTATTGTTCTGTTTGGGGATGTTGCTTAACTTGTTTTTTCTTGTTTGCATATTATTTTTTTTTTTTTGTAAATGCGGCTTTGATTCTCGTTTTTTATTCTATTCTAGAGAAACACTGTATAACCAAAGAATTCATTAAGGGATTACTGTGAAAACCAGAAAACTGTGCCCACATCAACAAGCCTGGTACGCCTAGAAAGCTTGTGGTGTGTACTTTCAGGGAATATATAGTTTGCCGGGGGTAGTTCAAATGTAAATGGTTGTTTTTTTTTTTTTTTTTTTAAACTGCAAGGCGCGCATAGCTATTGTATTTTATATGAAAATCTCCTAAAAAGCAGTTTCAGTTTGGGGGAGTCTCCTGGGCAGCAAAGGGTGTCTACCAATACATATGTGGTACCGTTGTAACTGACAAAAAAATATTTTTTTTTTATTTTTTTGCACATATTTCACCCAAAAATATTGAGAATACATCTAAAAAATTAAAACAAGACATTTCATGTTAAAGCCCTGGAAATCCCTTCAAAAATCACAGCTGAACATGTGTAGTGCAAAATAGACCCTCTGGTCTGGCAACAGAGGGTGACAAAAACTTTAGGTAGGCTGGAACTTAAAGGGTTAAAAAGGATTTGGGATGCCCCAATGTGTGTATTCCCACAGTTCGTCCAGGGAACTCACCTTCCTGGCATTCCCAAGGCAAGCTGACTGGCTAGACTGTCTGTTTAGCCGATCACCATACTCGTTTTTCTCGGCTCCATTTGGCTCAGCTAGCCATACAGTGGCTAAAGAACCAAATGAAGCCAAGTGGGCCGCCAGCCACTTCCTATTATGGGCTTGAAATGGGCCATCCATGGGGTTTAACATGTGGGAGTGGTATTCCGAAAGCCCTGGAGTGTACAACTGTTTCCTGTTCCTCATCATATAGAGCTCCGTGTGCAAATGGTGAGTATCTCTTAAATTAGTTTGACACAGTTTTGCCAGGGAGAGTTTAAAGTACACCTATACCCAAAAAGGAAGTTTAAGTCGTCACCTTCTACAGTATCCCCAGCCCATTGCCCCAAAACAGAAACAGTGTCTTTTTTTCACTAAAGCCTTTGCCCAATATTCATAACAAGAACTGGATGCAGGCGGCCATATTGCTCCCTGGCTGAGCAGCCCCGACCCCTGGTGCTTTCCAGCTGTGATACATTCAGTTACAGTACACACACAGCTCAGCATTGGGGAGCACTTCAACCTGCCATTATGTGACATTTTAATTGTAACTGAATGAATTTGCATATGGCTGCCATGCATCATCATACTGCTTCCTGTCAGTGTTGTTATGAATATTGGACAAAGGTTTAAGTAAAAAAAGGAAACACAGGCAGTTTGGGGGCTCTGCGATGGGGATAGAAGGTGACAACATAAACGTCCTTTCTGGTCCGCTTTAATGGTCGCTATCTGAAATATAATAGAGTGACACTAACACTTGCAGTCTCGCAGACCATGTATAAAGGCCATCCAGGCTCAGACTGGACCACAGGGAAATCCCCTGTTGGAGCCCCTTTGATTAAACTTACCAGACATCTCGCTTTCCGTGGGACTGTCCCACTGTGAGGCCCACTGTCCCGCCAAAAACTCTGGAAACACCTATCGGGATTGATTCCCTCTCCCTGGGGCATCCAGAATTGGGATGCCCCGCTGTGTGAAACCCCCCAGGTCGCCCAGAAACTCACCTTCTTTCCCGGTCCAATGGCGCATGCGCAAGCAGCGGCCGCATCCCCACCATCCCTCTAGCAGGGCGAGTGCACGCACCAGGCATATGTGAATGGCCGGTGTGGGCACGCTCCCTGTTAGAGGGTAGTGGGGGAAGCGGCTGCCAGCGCGCATGCGCCATTGGACTAGGAAAGAAGGTGAGTTTCTGGGCGACCTGGGGGTTTCACGCAGCGGAGCTTCCCGATTCTCGGATCCGCTCATATTAGACCAGCTCCTGGAAGATGGGGCTTGAGCGGATCCGAGTGCGCTGAGTGGACTAGGGGCTGCGCATGCGTTCTAGGACCGGGGAGAGGTGAGTTCCTTCGGGCGACCTGGGGGGTTTCACATAGCGCAAAGGGGCAAGGACCAAAACTTAGGATAGTCAAAATCCTGGGTTTTGGTCCACTTTAGATGGATCCACTTTAGATGGATTTTGACTATCCTGGGTTTTGGTTCTTGCCCCTGGGGTACCCCGAGTCAGGATGTCCCACTGTGTGAAACCCCCCAGGTGGCTGAGTAAAATAACCCTTTCCCTGGTCCTCCAGAGCATGCACAAGCTCTTGTCCAATCAGTGCGCCCTTAGCCGATTGTTAGCAGAAATTTAAAAGTGCAGCCGAACACTCCGCCGGCCGCATCCCTGCCAACCTCTAACAGGGTGCATGCCCACACTGGCCATTCATAAATGCCTGGCACGCCCTGTTAAAGGTATTACCACGGACGCAGCTCACATATGCGTCTTTGGAGCGGGGAGAAGGTAGATTTTTACAGGGGACTTGGGGGGGGGGTTCACAAAGCAGGACGCCCCGAATTTGGGTTCCCCCGGGGACAAGGAATCAGATGGCTCTGGAGTCCTAAAGAGAGGTTGGCTTTTGGTCCACTTGCTATTAGCATGACCCTCAACGCTTCTCTGTAATTAGCAAGTCTCACTCTATTTATCTTTACTAATAAATGAGGGCAGCTAGATCTGTGGCCTACTCAATTAGGAATTGGATGACTAGTGAAACAACTTCCAAGAAAAAAAAAACATCCTAGTTGCCCAGGGGCCAAAAGCGGCCCGCAGTGTCCACATTTGCGGCCCCTGGCACCCCACCCCTACATTTTATATCTGTAAAGTCGAGATTGCCTTGCCTGCAGTGCATGCAGCTGGCCATTAGAGGCAGTGTAGAGCTAATTCCTGAAGCAGGGCCCAGCTCAGCTCACCTCTGCTACCCCCCCACCTCTACTTCTGCTTAGCTCTTCCTGCCTCACCTCTGTTTACTTCTTGGTACCTCTCCCCACCTTAGCTCTGCTTAGATTTTACACATCTCACATCACCTGACTCTTGCCTACCTTTATCCACCTCTCCCCACCCACCTATGCTTGTATCATCTCTTTCTAACCTCTGCCTGCTTCACTTTTACACTCACTCTTTTTGCCTCATCTATTCCCATCTCCCCTTTTTTCTAACTCATCCCTGCTCAATTCTTTCTACCTCATCTCTGCTTGCCTCTCCTAACCTCCTCCCACCTCACCTTTACCCATCTCACATCTACCCACCTCTGCTCACCTCTTTCTGCTTCACCTAATCAACCTAAAAAAACCTAATCAGCTTTTATGAGGAGGTAAGTTCAAGATTGGATCAGGGGGAGTCATTGGATATCATATAACTTGACTTTTCTAAAGCATTTGATACTGTACCACATAAAAGGCTGGTACAAAAGATGAGAATGCTTGGACTGGGGGAAAACGTGTGCAGATGGGTGGGAAATTGGCTTAGTGATCGGAAGCAGAGGGTGGTTATCAATGGTACACACTCAGATTGGGTCACTGTTACTAGTGGAGTGCCACAAGGGTCAGTTCTGGGACCAATTCTCTTCAATATATATATAAATGACATTGGGTATGGATTAAACAGTAAAGTCTAAATTTTTGAAGATGATACTAAGCTGAGTAAAGTAATTAAAACAAAAGAGGAAAGCAGGCAGCTACAAACAGATTTAGATAAATTGGAAGCATGGGCAGTTAAATGGCAAATGAAGTTTAACACAGATAAATAAGGTTAAGTAAGGTTATGCACATGGGAAGGAGAAATCTGTGTCATGATTACACACTAAATAAATAAACACTTGGTAAAACAACAATGGAAAAGGACCTAGGGGTTTTAGTTGACAATAAGCTCAACTGTAGTAATCAATGCCAGGCAGCTGCTGCCAAGGCAAACAGGATCATGGGGTGCATCAGGAGGGGCATAGGTGCTCATGACCAGAGCATCATTTTACCCCTGTACAAGTCACTAGTCAGACCCCATATGGAATATTGTGTACAGTTCTGGGCACCTGTGCTTAAGAAGAACATCAGAACTGGAGCGCGTTCAAAGAAGGCCAACAAAGTTAATAAAAGGAGTGCGGGGGCTAGAGTACTCTGATTGTCAAAGTTAGGTTTATTTAGTCTAGAAAAAAGACGATTGAGGGGTGATCTAATAACTATGTATAAATATATTCGGGGTCAATACAAAGATCTGTCCCACAATCTATTTATACCCCGGAGTGTAACCATAACCCGAGGGCATCCACTAAGGTTAGAGGAAAGATGCTTTCTCCACCGACATAGGAGGGGATTCTTCACTGTAAGAGCAGTGACACTATGGAACTCGCTGCCAGAGGAGATAGTAATGAAGGATACAGTAAAAACGTTCAAAAGTGGCCTTGATGCCTTCCTGGCATGTAATAACATTTCCAGCTATGGCTACTAGACCACTGGAAGGAGATAAACAGGCTGAACTGGATGGACTAAAGTCTTTATTCAGCCTTACATACTATGTTACCTCTTACCACTTCTGCTCACCTCACCTTTTCCTACTTTACACAGTGCCCACTTCTTCATTCCACCTCACCTCTACATATACATAAATTACATATAATGCTTTAAGCTTTCCTGCAGTAAACTGTGTTTTCGCTACTTTCATTTTATTGCGGCCCCTGGCACCTCACCCCTACATTTCATAATATCTGTAAAGCCGAGATTTCCTTGCCTGCAGTGCATGCAGCTGGCTATTAAAGGCAGAGATAATTCCTGAAAAAGGCCCATGTCAGCTGTTCCTCTGCTACCCCCCACCTCGACTTCTGCTTAGCTCTTCCTGACTCACCTCTCCCCACCTCACCTCTGTTTACTTCTTGACACCCCACCTTAGCTCTGCTTAGATTTTACACATCTCACATCACCTCACTCTTGCCTACCTTTATCCACCTCTTCTCACCTCACCTATGCATGTATCATCTCTTCTAACTAGAGATGAGTGAACCGGTTCGGACGAACCGGAATTCACTCCGAATTTCAGGGAAAATTCGATTCGGCACGAACCCAAATTTTTTTTGGTTCGTGCCGATCGAATTTTCCCTGAAATAAAAAAAAAAATGCCGGCATGGTGGGAGCGGGCAGGCCGGCTGCGCTGTCAGCGGGCGGCGGAAGCCGGTCCACTGACAGCGCAGCTGGCCTGTCCGCTCCCACCATGCCGGCATTTGTTTAAAAAGCAAACACTTACCTGCATGGTCGGAGCGTGGAGGCCGGCGCCGCTCTCAGCTGTCATCAGAGGACGCGTCATCAGAGGGCGCCTGAGAGCGATGCCGGCCTCCACGCTCTGAGCATGCAGGTAAGTGTTTGCTTTTTAAACAAATGCCGGCATGGTGGGAGCGGACAGGCCGGCTGCGCTGTCAGTGGACCGGCTTCCGCCGCCCGCTGACAGCGTAGCCGGCCTGCCCGCTCCCACCATGCCGGCATTTTTTTTTTTCTGATGAGCGATTCGTAAAAGTTCGATTCGGGCGAACCCGAATTTCTTGGGGAAATTCGGCGAATTGCCCGAATCGAACTTTCAAGAAGTTCGCTCATCTCTACTTCTAACCTCTGCCTGCTTCACTTTTACACTCACTCGTTTTGCCTCATCTATTCCCACCTCACCTTTTTTCTAACTCATTCCTGCCCAATTCTTCCTGCCTCATCTCTGCTCGCCTCTCCTAACCTCTGCTGACGTCCTCCCACCTCACCTTCACCCATCTGACATCTGCCTACCTCTACCCACCTTTGCTCACCTCTTTCTGCTTCACCTCTTACCACTTCTGCTCACCTTTTCCTACTTTACACCTTGCCCACTTCTTCATTCTGCCTCACCTCTGCGTATACATAGATTAGATATAACACTTTAAGCTTGCAGCTTCCCTGCAGTAAATGGTGTATTCTCTGCTTACATTTTATTGCGGCTCCTTGAAGTGAAATTATGGCCCCTGGACTAAAAAAGGTTGTGCAACCCTGGTATAGACCAAGCATTCCCTCCCCCCATGAAATTGCACATAAATGGTTTTCATCAACTTTTAGAGTTATACAAAACTATAGAAGGTTGACGGCAGACGGAGACCATACGGTCCATCTAGTCTGCCCTTATGTGTATACTGTATGTTCTCTTTATCTTAGGATAGATGTGTGCTTATCCCAGGCATGTTTAAATTCATTGACTGATTTTTCAACTACCTCTGCTGGAAGTTTGTTCCAAGCATCTACTACTCTTTCTGTAAAATAATATTTTCTAACATTGCTCCTGATCTTCCCCCCGACTAGCTTCAGGTTGTGCCCCCTTGTTCTATCATTAAGTTTCTTCTGAAAAACACTTCCCTTCTCAACCTTATTGAATCTTTTCACATATTTAAAGGTCTCAATCATGTCCCCCCTCTCCCTTCTTTCCTCCAGACTGTACAAATTAAGTTCTTTAAGTCTCTCCTGATAAGTTTTAAGTTTAAGTCCTTCCACCATTTTTGTTGCCTTCCTTTGGACCTGTTCAATATGAATAATCAGGCTGATTCATTAGTAGCGGCAGGTAGCGACAGATGAGCGTCTGTAGCAGGCATTTCAGAGCGCCCGCTAGTAGTCGCTGTGCTCAGCCGTGGTTCGCTAGTTCAGAGCGCCTCAGTCGCTGTGCAGCATTGATGAATACGTTTTGGGGAGTCGCTATATGAGCAGTACAGCGCTGTATGGGAGCAAATGGTAGTGACTCGTCAGTGCGACCGACTCACACCATATTCATGAAAAAGACAGCCTCACACACTGCCAGAGCTCAAAAATGCTTTGCTGTAGCTCAGAGCGCAGGAGGCTGTGTGATTAAAGGCTGTTTTTAAACAAGTATTCTCTAGTAACATAGCGAAAACATGGAATTACATTGTTATAACATTGTGACATGAACACATTAATGCCAGCCCTGTAATGTCAATTCTGCATAAATGTATAAAAAATTTAAACATTTTTAAAAAATGGCTTTTTCAAGGCCAGGAGAGGTCACAACATTATTTGAGAATAAAATAAAAATAATAATAAACCCCCTGTTTAAAGAGAAGTAAAAGAACGTCCATTGAAATGTATGGGAGAGCGCCAGGTAGTGAGAGGTAAGACGTGGCGCTCTGCAAGGCTGAACGCCGGCGCTGTACACTGAGGCTGGGATAATGATGAATTGTACGCTATATGCCGTTGTTTCAGTCACTCACCAGAATCCGCTTGATAAATTTGTAATTGCGTGCCGTGTCCGGCGTTCACTTGCCGCTACCAGTCGTTTACAAGGCACTACCTGACGCTATCCCTTCATGAATTAGGCCCAATGTCTTTTTGCAGGTAAGGTCTCCAGAACTGCACACAGTATTCTAGCTGTGGCCTCACCAGGGCTCTATACAGCGACATCACAACCTCCCTCTTCCTACTGGTGATGCCTCGAGCTATGCAGCCTAGCATCCTTCTTGCTTTTCCCACTGCCTGGCTACACTGTCCACTCATCTTGCAGCTATCAGTAATCAGTATCCCTAAATCTCTTTCCTCCGAAGTCCTGGCTAACACAGTACTGCCCATACAGAGTTGTTTAGCATCTATGGCACTTGGGTACAGTATAGATGGAAGCAGATCAGGTTGGGGTACTGATCAGTCTGCAGCCTGATAGGTTGTCAAGTATCCCCAGGGGGAACCCCCCTCCCCAGTATAGACAATACCGTGACATGGATGAATAAGGATTTTTGAAGAATGACTGGGTTTAATGCTTGCACATCCATGTTTATAAAAGCTGTTGACAAGTGGGATGATGAAGTAGTCCTTTCTCTTGATTAGAAATAACATCTTTAAATATATACATCACAGTATTTACATCATACAGCACATAAAACCATTCGGCGGCCATGAGGCAGGGCAACATGGCGGCTGCAGGAATTCATAGGCACATAGTAGGTAGACATTTAGTGTATTACAGTAGTTGACTGGTAAAAAAAAAAAAAAGCAGATAAAAACATTGCACGGAAGCGATTCACTGACTGACATTTCCATTAATTCATTGAATAGTTACACCCTAAAAAGTAGAAAGAAAATGATTTGACTTTAAAGTGTACCCACCATACAGTATAGCACAGAAGCCCCAGCATGCACTGCAGTAGCAAGAGCCAGTGTCAGACTGGCCCACCCTAACATCCAATGGGAAACTTACACCATCCCTGGTACAGAAAGGGGTTAAAGAGGAGCTTCGGCTGTCCGAGTTCCACTCCATTGGAATGCAGTGTATAACCCTCCCGAAGCCCTGATACACTCACCTTTGTTGCAGCTCTGCATTGCGGGCGCATCCCTGCTCACCTCTAGCTGTGTGCGTGCTCGGCCAATCAGCACACTCGCTCTCAAATCTGCCCCATGGGACATCCGAGATCGGGATGTCCCGCGGGGTGAAACCCCCCAGAAACCCCAAAAACATCTTACCTGATCCGCCGCCGCCTCCCGCGCGCCCCTCCAGACGTGCGCGCGCCCGCGCCGGCCCTCTGTGAATGGCCGGCAGGGGCGCGCGCGCGCCGAGAGTGACGCGCGGGAGGCGGCGGCGGCGGAAGCGGCTTGGACGTTCCTGATCCCCGCCTGGACGTTGGCGGGGATTGGCTGCGGCGTTCACGTGGGAGCGTTGAGAGGTGAGTTTTTTGGGGTTTCTGGGGGGTTTCACACAGCGGGGCACCCCCGATCGGGGTGCCCCGCCGAAGTGGACCAAAACCCAGGATAGTCAAAATCCTGGGTGTTGGTCCACTTTAAACCTCCCCTGCTATTCTGGGATACTAAACTAACCTAACCAACACCCCGAGCCCTGCATAAGTAAAATACTCACATTTTCTTAGCAGAGCTCCATTCGATGGGGGACAGAAAACATCTGCAGCAGCTGCATCTGCTCCAGTAGTATACATGTGGCACTGCAGCCTGCAGTCGGTTCCTGGTTCCCCGCCAGACAGGTCCATGTGGAAAAGGTGTCTCCCTAATTCCGGGGTCCCAGGCAGCAGAAGTAGGTGGGTTAGGGACACAGATTTGCCAGGTAAGCTGTAGGTCCACTTTAAAGCAGAACCAAAACCCAGGTCTTTCACTTTGACCACAGGGCCATCCCGATTTTGGATGCTCCTTGTGTGAAACCCTTGGGATTGCTGGCTTATTCACCTTGATCCACGCTTCAACGGCACATGCATAGGCTGTCACTGGCATGAATATTCATGCCTGACAATGAGTTCTGAATGGAGTAATTGCGGGGTGCCTCCTATTGGCCAGATATGCTGGCGGGGTTGTGCGCATCAGTTAGAGTCGTGGGATTGATATACAGGGTCCATTGATATACAGAGTCGTGGGATTGATACACAGGGTCCATTTATCTGCGATCCTGAGGGTTTTACACAGCATAGCATCCCAAATTAGGATGCCCAGGGGGCAAGCCTTGGCCCGTTCCTGGAGTCTTTTAGCATCTAAAAGTCTAAAGGACCGAGAAAAAGCCATCCTTTGGGCATTTTGATTTGGGATGCCCCGCTGTGTGAGTCTATTTTGGAACTTGATTCCATGGTGCATAAGTAGCCCTCCTGCAGCATCATCAGCACTCTAACCGTGTACCCAGCTCCAGGGTTATGAGGGCCCTTGGGTGGCATGGGCAGGGGGGCATCCATATTTGGTCTCTCCCAAATATGGATGCCCCCCAAGGATCATGCTATTTGGACCAAAACTCTAGTTTTGGTCTACTTTGAACCACACCAAACCCCTTTAAACCTGACCTCAGAGTCTAAACGAATCTAGATTCTCCTGATTTTGGATGCCCCTGTGTGTGACCCCCCCGTTTGTTCATTACTTTCCTGGAACTGGTGAATACACTATGGGATCGCCAGTTTGAGTGAAAGGTAAAACCAGTTGGGTTCTTTCACAAACAGGGGCATCCCACCAAATTAAGATGCCCCTGTAAAGCAGAGCAAAACCCAGGGGTGAAATTGCTTGCACAGTAGGTATGCCAGCGATCCCAGGTAGGGTATCACAGATTGGGATGCCCCCTGGAGGGCCCCCGGCAGCTGCCCCGCCTTGTCAGGTGCTGAAGCAGGCCCTGCCCAGCCCACCCCATGCCAATAATGCTGAAGAGGAGCCGCCAGAGGGAGGTGCCCCAACAATATATTCATTATGGAATAGATTGTCGGGCATCAATATGCACCGTTATCTATTCTGAGTGGACGAGAGCATGCGCATGCTCTGTGGAAGCTGGGACCGAGGTAACAGAACTGACATTGAATGGGATTTTACACACTGTTAAGCAGACCAAAATCTGGCAGGGGACTGGGTTTTGGTCCACTTTTAACGTATCAGGAAATGTTGCCGAGACTATCCAAGCGCAAGGGCTTGTTAATGACATCAGCCACAATGGGCCTTATTCATTCAAGTAAATAATGATCTATTATGCCCCCCAGAGGATGCTGTAAGGTCCCGTCTTCCGGTCACCCATTGAAGCAACAAGAGATCGTCTGTTGCCTCTTTAATACATAAAGCCCCATTGTGGCCGCACAGATGACGAGTAGACTTTAAAGTAACAGAAAGCAATAAATAGAAACAAACAGTTACGTTATATACATATGGAAATAGAATCATGGCTTGCAGAATTATGTGTTAAAGGCCATCTATGGGTTACAGTTTGTATATATATATATATATATATATATATATATATTTGAATTACTGGACATACATGGCTGACTGAGCCTTCCCCCTTATGTTCTGAGACAGGAGTACACCTGGCCAAGTAAAGGACCAAAGACCTTTGCCACTTAAAGTGGACCAAGAGCAGCCCTGCCTGATTCCCACCCTCAGGGGACTCCCCCCCCCCCCCCTCCCAGCGAGTCTCCACACACTAATGGTGCATGTGTGGGCCGCAGCCGGCATACGCTATACATTTAGCCAGACGTGTGCCGTGACAGGCATTAGTGAAAGGCTATTGCGGACATGTCCTGTTAGAGGCTAGCAGGGATGAGACCGCCAGTGTCCTTGCAGCTAGATTCGCCCTTTAGCCGATTCTTAGCAGAAATCATCACGTTGATTGAACGGGAGTCCACGCATGGCGCTGTAGGACCGGGAAAAGGTGAATTTTACTGGGCAACCTTTACTAGGCAACACTGCAGGGCATCGGGGTGTTCCCTGGGGGCAAGGACCAAAACCTGGGATAGTCAAAACCTCGGGTTTTGGTCCACTTAACATTCCACCCAGCATTTAAAGAGGACCAACAGTCAAAAATGACTTAAACCAGACCAACACAATAAACAGTGCTCATATGCATCCCTCCCCAGAGCAATTCAGATTGCTGCACATAAAAATTCATTTACCTTTTTCTAACTCCTGCTGTAGTAAATTTTAGAAACAAAATGGCGGCTCATGCATTTGCAGGTCACCTGCAAACAGGAAGTGCTGCTGGGCTTCCTGTTAATGTGCATTGTCAGCTACGTCAGTTGACTAAAGGCAGCAGCATGGCTGAGATTCTGAGAGAGGAAGCTCCAAAATGGCCGCTACCTTTCTTTTCCAACTGTGCCAGGCTGTTGGTCCGTTTTAAAAAAAGAAAAACAGTTTTTAGGTGTAAGCCTTATTCTAAACTTTATTTTTTTTATTATAATGTGGGAATTTCTCCATCTGCTGTGGGAGAGCTCATTTCCTTTTGAAGCAAGCTCGGCATATTGACATGACTTACACCATGCTGATATTTGTTGTGTGTCCTTTTAATTGGAGTTACATAAAGCCCGAGCAGACATTGAAGCAGCCACCACCTCCTATTAGAAAAGATGCCTCCCTGATAGTGTGCTGGGGGGGTCCTATTATCATTTCTCCCATGGGTGCCCATCTAATGGGTAAGTATAGCTCACTGTGGGGCTGAGCAAGGGCTTACCCGGGCTTCCAGAAAACATACATCCTACATAGTACAGGCTTCTCAGGTAGGTCTACTTTTAAGAGGAAAACCACTTGTACATACTTGTGTCAGCCATTTACAAATGCCTTGCAATGGTAGGCACCTGAGATATAGGTGAAACAGATGCGGCCCACACATGCGCTGTGGGATAGGCAGCTAAGTGTGTTTCACATAAGGGGGCGGATGCCCCAGGGACAATATATTGGCTGACCCTATATATGATACACACATATATATATATATATCCTATATATTAGTCCTGGACATGATTACCGTATATACTCGAGTATAGGTCGACCCGAATATAAGCCGAGGCACCTAATTTTACCACAAAAAAAATGGAACAAGTTATTGACTCGAGTATAAGCCGAGGCGGCTTTTTTCAGCTTATACTCGAGTATATACGGTATACACACTTACCTCTTGTTTGCACAGCCAGAATGTACGCTGAGCGGCATCCCGTCCCCGGCACATGAGGTGCGGGCGGCAGCGGAGGAACAGCTGCAAGTGAGAGAGTGAGTGCGGGAGCCGGCCCAGAACGTGCGCGTCACCGCCCCCGGCTGGCGTGCCCTGCCCTCCGTCGCTGCGCGTCCTGCCCGGCGCTTGGCACTGGGCTGCACAGTGTGCTCCGGTCCCCGCCCTACCGGCACAATGGCGCAGAGCACCGCCGCCCCCCTTCCCACCGTCCAGGCCGCCCCCCCCGTAGACGCTGAGCGGCATCCCGTCCCCGGCACATGAGGTGCGGGCGGCAGCGGAGGAACAGCTGCAAGTGAGAGGGTGAGTGCGGGAGCCGGCACGGGGGCGGGAAATGAATGGGCATGTCGCCTGGCCCCTTTTTCTCCTCCATTTTGGCACTGACTCGAGTATAAGCCGAGGCGGCTTTTTTCAGCCCAAAAAGTGGGCTGAAAAACTCGGCTTATACTCGAGTATATACGGTATTTGTTCATATAGGGAAAGTTCTAGCTCTCCCCTTCATACATAACTCTGATAGCTAATTACAAGGTCGGCCTCTTCTGTTTGTCTCCTTAGAAGACAGGCCCAAATGTACAATAACAAATATGCAGTATTCTCAGGGCCCTCTGTACATTAAAGAGGTGACAAGGCACAATGTAATAGCCCAAGAAGGCAATAAAATATTTGCACTATTAGACGTAATTCATAAAATAAAATATCTTGCATAGGTTACAGCGGACCTAAAGTCAAAACAGACTATAGATCAGCTGCGCTCATAACATTGCTTGTTATGGCCAAGACCAAATTACACACCAGGTGCTCTGTCACATATGGTGCATGGCCACCCAGCAAACCCATCAGAAGAATGGATGAGCTGCCATAGTGTTGGAAGATGGAAGATGGGTTATTCATCTCAATTTTAGGCTTTGCAGGGAACATACTATAATAGGCATCCTGTCTTAGCAGACCTATAGCCTGTTTTGACTTTAGGTATGTAATCTTTTTTTCAAATGCGTGATTGACAAATGGCACTAAGAGCTGTATTTAAAGGGGACCTACACTGGTTTTGGCCTGTCACTTCTAGACTTCCTGCTGCTGCTTCGAGGACAGGAAATGGCTGCACACACTGCAGCAAGAGGAAGAGGTGTAGCCGCTGGCAGCGGCTGCGTGATTTTCCTCTTCTGTACGCGAAGGAACAGCACAGGAATCAAGTGAATATCTCTAGGCGAATAAAAGGGTCCTCGCAAACCTACAGCTTCCCTGGTTCAACGCTGGGTAGGTCTACTTTAAGGCAGAATGATCATTTCACACTTAAAAATCCCCATAAAGAGCATGTTATCTCGTATCATAGACACCTGGGGATGAACCAATACTCTCACGTATCACTACGGGAGTAGAAGGCATTGGCCGTGGTAAGCCTTTTCACCAACACATAATGATACCTGGTAAGTAGGTCATTTCCAGCCAATACACTCAAGTGTGTGTGCGAGAATGTTTGCCTGCAATTGCTGATCAGTAGTGTAGTGGAAAAATGGCCAACAACCTCTACAGATCTACGACCTTTAGATCCAAAAAATGATTCCCATTCCATTTGCTCCTCACTCCCCAGAGTTGGTTGCCTCTTAATGCTTATTGCATACATAAAATACATTAAAAACACATTTAGCACCCCTTCCTGCCATTGCGTGCACCTAGAAACCAAACATATAACCTAGCAATTACTATTATGTGTCCATCAGCACAATTTCTCTGACCAGTGTTTCACTTCCGATCCCGTATTGGTCTGTAATCCCTGTTGGAGACATGTGACCGCTGTCAGTCTCAGGAGATTGCAATATCCACAAAGTCAAAGCGACTGAAGCGTCTTTCAATGAATGGGAACCGGTAATAAAAAAAAAAAGTACAATGAGAAGATTCCTAGGAGTAACTTTCGTTTTCATTCCAGTTAGTGACCCAGTGTTTTTTTTCACTGTTTTGCTTAAGCTTCGGATCTTTGTATTGGCGATCTTCTTTGGCAATTCGTACGGCGTGGTATTGTGGGACACTGTCATCGTACCTGGAACGTTTAAAAAAGCCGCACTGCAAGAGAAAGGGAAAAAGAGCTCTGTTATATAGGGACTGATCCAAGACTTAGACCCTAATTAATCAAGGGATAGCGCCAGGTAGTGTCTCCCTAGCGCCAGTTAGCACCAGCTATCGGCGACTACCAACTCCAGAACGCCAGGCGGCGGACACAATCACGCATTTATCGCGCTAAATGAGGCTAGGGCCGGCGAGAGCGTCACCTGGCGCGGGATTCATCATGTAGCGGACTGCAACGAACAGCGCCGCTGCTAATCCTATCATAGCGCCAGGTATGACCTCTCGCTACCTGGCGCTCTCCAATGCATTTCAATGGAGCAATCTTTAAATATTCATAAATTATTGATATGACTGTTTTTTTTTTTTTTAAACTGTCAAAAATTCTGTGACCACTACGGCAATGTTAGATATTTTTTTTAAGGTAAAAAAAAAAAATTTGTGCAGAATTGATATTACAGGTCTGATATTAATGTATTCATATTACGGGATGTTGAGAAAAACTTGTTTAATTTTTAAATCAAAAAATATGGTTGTTTGGGGGTTAAAAACTACTTTTAACCCATCGCCGCCAGCGCTCTGGGGTTTAAACAAGCATTTTACAGCGCGAGAATTTTTTGAGCGTGATTTGTTAATGAATATGCTGGGAGCCGTTCGCTCTGGCCATTCGCTGTCAGGCGCACCCATACAGCGCGGAACCTGTGAAACAGCGACTCCTAACCCCGTATTCAACATTAACGCACACCAACTGAGTCGCTGTCAACAAGCGAACAACGGGCAAGCACAGCGAATACTAGCGGGTGCTGTGAAAATCACGCTACTGGCGCTCATCTGTCGCTACCTGGCGCTATTAATGAATCGGCCTCTTAATGTTATTGACTACTCATGGTAAAAAAAAAACAAAAGGGTACTCACCTTCTGTCCCCCGCAGCGGATAGGCCCAACTCCAGCGATCAGTAACTCAGCTGATCGCTGGATCGCATCCCGTGCAGCCCTGAGCCTCACGACGCTTCGATGTCTCGCTCATGCCCCCTGGCATCAGTCACAGGAGCACTACCATGCTCTCTCCATTCTCTACAATTGAAGGATATAGGAGATCCTAGACTGATCTCAAAAACCCCCACCAAAGAGGCCGCACACTGAATATAGTTAAAAAAACCAATAAATTGAATAAGTATTATGTACATAAACATGAATAAAGGCACTGATCTAGACACTTACAAGATTAAAAAACACAAAAACACAACATGGGGGTGGTCCCAATAAGCGGTGACTATTCTATATCAGGTCTAAAACGCTAGGATATATATATGTACAATATAAAGCATATGGTGTAAAAATGCTATAAAGGGGCCCAGATAAAAACCAATGACAATCATTCAAGTAGAATGTATCCAGTGAATATAGTGGACACAAGAAAAAAAGTGCTAAGTGCATAAAAATACTATTTACAGTTATAGCCACCCTGGCGAAGTGTCATACGGACACGCAACGCGTCGGTGGCGGCTGCTGCGGGGGACCCCTGGTGACATGGTGATGTAACAGTTTTTTATTTATTTACTTGTATGTGGTTATAATATTGCGCTATTTGGTGTTAATTAGTTAAGGGCCCAGTTGGGCTCATTTCAAGCCTGTTTAATATATCTCTCACATCTCACACTGAGGTTTTAATTTTGCTTATATGTTGTATAGCGGCCTGTCATGTATGCACAGCACAGGCTGCATCACAAGTTGCACACACTATACCTGTGGCTATAACTGTAAATAGTATTTTTATTATTGTCCACTATATTCACTGGATACATTCTACTTGAATGATTGTCATTGGTTTTTATCTGGGCCCCTTTATAGCATTTTTACACCATATGCTTTATATTGTACATATATATATCCTAGCGTTTTAGACCTGATATAGAATAGTCACCGCTTATTGGGACCACCCCCATGTTGTGTTTTGTGTTTTTTAATCTTGTAAGTGTCTAGATCAGTGCCTTTATTCATGTTTATGTACATAATTAATACTTATTAAATGTATTGGTTTTTTTTAACTATATTCAGTGTGCGGCTTCTTTGGTGGGGGTTTTTGAGATCAGTCTAGGATCTCCTACCTATATCTTTCATTTGTCTTGTTCCCCCTATGGTCAGCACCTACTTTTGACTGTGCTGCGGTACACCTTCCATCATAGCCGTAGATCTCCATTCTCTACAATGGCGTGTCAGGCCTCGGCACCCCCCCCCCCATTGGGTAAAATGAATAGAGAGGGTGTGGCAGCGCTCGTGTGATTGATGGCAGGGGCACAAGCTTGAGACGCCATCAATCCAGTGATCCAGCGATCATTTGAGTTGCTGATCGTCAGAGTCAGACTGATCAGTTTCGGGGGACAAATGGTGAGTACCCTTTTGTTTTTTTAAACAACCGATCAATCCCTTTAAAACGATTTTTTATGAAATTACCAGAGATCTGCTTTCTCCTGTAGCTCCGTGGCATTTCAGTTTGGGATGCAATGCATACTTAAACAGCAAGCCCAAAACTAAATACCACTTTCATGAGTGCACACAACATGCCCACTGGTAAGGCATAGGGGTTGAGGCACCCCAAACTAGTATGTCCTCAAGCTGCGGGGATGAGCAGATCTCTAGTAATTTTTGATGGTCCATCCGTGCGATACAAATGAAAACGCCACAGGCTGCGGATGACCAATTGATTTTGCAGAGTGGGCTTGCATCTTAAACCCGAATGGTTGTCATCTGTCTTATGATTGGCTGACTTGACTTTATTTACTTTTTAAGTGAATATGTGTGGATGTTTAAATAGCATCCAATGACCAAAGATTATGGCCCTTATTTATCAAGGGATAGCGCCAGGTAGTGTCTCACTAGCGCCAGGTAGCGCCAGCTATCGGCAGCTACCGACTCCAGAACGCCAGGCTGCGAACACAATCACGCATTTATCACGCTAAATGAGGCTAGCGCCGGCGAGAGCGTCAGCTAGCGCGGGATTCATCATGTTGCGAACAGCGCCGCTGCTAATCCCATCACAGCGCCAGGTATGACCTCTCGCTACCTGGCGCTCTCCAATGCATTTCAATGGAGCAAGCTTGAAATATTCATAATTAATTGACGTTTTTTTTAAATGTCAAAAATTCTGTGACCACTTCTGCAATGTTATATCTTTTTTTTAAGGTCAAAAAAAAAAAAAAAATTGTGCAGAATTGATATTACAGGTCTGATGTTAATGTATTCATATTACAAAATGTTTATAAAAACTTGTTTATTATTTTTTTCCAAAGATAAGGTTGTTTGGGGGTTAAAATACTACTTTTAACCCATCGCCGCCAGCGCTCTGGGGTTTAAACATGCATTTTACAGTGCGAGAATTTTTTGAGCGTGATTTGTTAATGAATATGCTGGGAGCCGTTTGCTATGGCCATTCGTTGTCATGCGCTCCCATACAGCGCGGAACCTGTCAAACAGCGACTCCTAACCCCGTATTCAACATTACCGCACACCGACTGAGTCGCTGTCAACAACCGAACAACGGCCAAGCACAGCGAATACTAGCCGGCGCTGTGAAAATCACGCTACTGTCGCTACCTGGCGCTATTAATAAATCGGCCTCCCCGCTATAGAAATGGGGAGATCTCGCGTCCGTGGAACAATGTACGGCTCAAACAACTTGATCCAACCGCATAGCCCACACGTTACCTAAAGATTTTACACTGTTATGCAGAAACTGTATGGAAAATAACACATTTAGTGATATGGAAGTATCTTAGCTCCTTAATTTTATGCCTAATTTAATATGATAGAGGAAACCTCCTGTTCATCATCATAATATACATCCTGGTATAAAGCACATTGTGTAGGTATGAATGATTTAGTCATTTCACATGCATGAGTAGATGTGTGTAATATGGCAGTAGATAGAACCCAGACATGTTTCAGACAGAAGAAGCACCCGTAAAGTTATGCACTCCACTTGTTAATAAGAATCCCGCAGAGCAAGCAAGTATTGGGTTAAATGTTAAGCTCCTGACGCCAAACCGCCACCAGCAAGCCTTGATTAAAACAATCAATTACCAAATCACAGAACGCTGATCACTACTACGCATCAGAGGTCAGCCTTTCTTTATCAGACGGCTGAGTGTGGATTTCAGCCTTGTGATATGGGCCGTCAAAGTGATCTTGCTTGCTTCTCTTGAAGAAGCCACACTACAAAGAATCAAGGTGATTAGATGCATTGTAGGATTTCCAATGATTCCAGAAATGAAAACAGTTGACGCTTAAAAAAAGAAAAATAACCTATACAGTCCAAATTCAGTCCTTTTATAGGCTGCATTGTAGAATCATCAGTGGGGCGAATAGACAGTGTACAGCAGTAGTCCTCAAACTTCCTCCTCAAGGGCCGAGACAGGCCAGGTTTTGCAGCTCTCCACGCTACTCCACAGGTGAATTAACTGGTGCTCAGACAGAGCTATAGCCCTAATTATTACATCTGTGCATCAGCATAGAGAGCTGCAAAACCTGGCCTGTCTCGGCCCTTGAGGAGGAAGTTTGAGGACTACTGGTGTACAGTAACCTTTGCTATTTTCTGCCACTGTTGATTCTTCTGCAGTACCTGTACCCCAGGTACGCAGGGATGTGCACCAAAAGTACTACAAGGCCTGTAGCCTATTATTGTGATACATTTTATAATTGATCCTCTCCTTGGGGGTACTCTGTAGTCATTTCTTGCTTCTAAGGAGTACTTGGGATAAAAACTTCACGAACCTGCAGTAAGTGTACCCCGGAGCAATCCAGTTTATGTTCAGAGGTGCACCACAACTCTGGCAAACATTATTTATTCTTATGAAGCCCATGACCTACAGTACCCTGTTTCCCCAAAAATAAGACTTACCCAGAAAATAAGCCCTACCATGAATTTCCAGGATGCTTTCAATATAAGCCCTGTCCCAAAAATACCATTTTGTGAAATACTCACCTGTAAAATGGGTATTATAAGTATGTCACACACCCCGCTTCAAGATATCCATAACATGTGGGTAATACCGACCTGAAGGGGCGTTCCTGCAGAGATGATAGCAAAAAAGAAAGCCCCTCCCTGATCCATAAATACCTCCCACTCATCACCCAGCATATAGAAGCAGTAAGGTAAGGGACCAGGAAGAGGCAAATATAAGTCATAACAACGCAAAGTTCACAAAATAAAGGATCCAGAATACAAGAGGGGCGGGTGAAGCGGGGTGTGTGACATACTTATAATACCCATTTTACAGGTGAGTATTTCACAAAATGGTATTATTCTAAGTATGTCACACACCCCGCTTCAAGATATCCATAACATGTGGGACATCCAATAGCAGTGTCCATAAAAAGGGCGGGGATCCAAAACAAGGCAACAATGCACAACTTAAATCACAACAGCTTGCAGAACTTTGCGGCCAAAAACAGCATCCGCTGAGGCCCGAACATCAACCTTGTAAAACTTGGAAAAAGTGTGAACAGAGGACCAAGTAGCGGCCTTACAAACTTGCTCAACAGAGGCCTGGTGCTGGAAAGCCCAGGACGCTCCAACCGCACGAGTAGAATGAGCAGTAACACGAAAAGGGGGACTCCTCCCCTTGGCAGAATAGGCCCCAATGATGGCCTGACGAATCCATTTACTAATGGAAGATTTGGCAGGAGCCAAACCTTTCATAGGTCCAAAGGGCACCACAAAAAAAGCATCAGTCTTACGAAAGGAAGACGTACCCACCAGATAATATTTCACAACACGAACCACATCCAAGGAATGCAGCGCCCTTTCCTTGTCATTGCTGGGATTAGGACATAGAGAAGGCAGAACAATGTCCTGATTCAGATGAAAGGCAGAGACCACCTTAGGAAGAAAATCCGGCTTGAAACGAAAGACAACCTTGTCCTGGTGCCTTTCAAAGTACGGAGCTTTAATGGATAAAGCTGCCAACTCAGAAACACGCCTAACCGAAGTGATAGCCACCAAAAAGGCCACCTTTTGAGTAAGTGAAGACAAAGCAACCTCATTCAAGGGCTCAAACGGAGGACCCTGAAGAGCAGAAAGAACCAGGTTCAAATCCCAAACTGGAACAAAAGGCTTCCTAGGAGGCCGTACATGCGTAACTCCTTGGAAAAAGGTCTTGACTAAGGGATGAAGTGCAAAGGACCTTTGAAAGAACACCGCCAGGGCAGAAACCTGCCCCTTCCAGGTACTAAGTTGAAGCCCCAGATCCAGACCATGTTGAAGAAACTCCAGGATTCTGGAAATGGAGAACTCCCGACAAGAGAAAGACCTACTTTCACACCAGTCAATATAGGACCTCCAAGTCCTATAGTAAATAGTAGAGGAAGAGCGCTTCCTGGCGCTAATAAGAGTCTGAACCACCGCGTCAGAAAGACCCTCCTTCTTCAAGATGGCGGTTTCAGCAGCCACTCCGTCAAAGCCAGCGAAGGTAAATTGGGATAGCGCAGCCGACCCTGAGTGAGCAGGTCCGGCAATAGAGGCAGAACAAACTGATCCTGCGAACCAAACCTGCCTTGGCCACCTTGGTGCCACCAGAATCGCCGACGCGCCCTCCAGGGCCAGCTTGCACACCACTCTGGCTACCATTGGAAACGGAGGGAACAGGTAAAGAAACCCCAGATCCCTCCAGTTCATAGACATGGCATCCACTGCCAGAGCCAGAGGATCCTGCAAGAGAGACACAAAGACTGGAAGCTTGTGATTGTGACGAGAGGCAAAGAGGTCCACCGCTGGGAACCCCCACCAGAGACAGATCGAACGAAACACCTTGGGACTGAGAGACCACTCCCCCTGACGAGAGGAGGCCCTGCTCAGCGAGTCCGCCTCCACTCCCGGAATGTAGACTGCTGAGATACACGGGACGTGGCTCTCCGCCCAGTCCAGAATCAAAGACACTTCCCTGAGGGCACTCCTGCTGCGAGTCCCCCCCTGGTGATTGATGTAAGCAACCGCCGTCCGGTTGTCCGACCGGACCTGAACAGGCAGGCCCCGCAACTGATGAGTCAAGCGAAACAGAACCAACCTGATGGCTCTCAATTCCAGAACATTGATGGGCTCGTGAGCCTCCTGCGGGCCCCACAGACCCTGAAACTGGAGGTCCTTCCAAACACCCCCCCAACCTGACAGACTGGCATCCGTGGTGACTGTTTCCCAACACGGGGCCAGAAAAGATCTGCCCTTCAACAGATTGACCGACCCCAGCCACCATTGCAGGGATCGACGAACTCGGGGAGTCATCAGGAAGGACTGATCCAACGATAGAGGGGACTTGTCCCAAACCTTCAACAGATGAAGCTGAAGCGTCCTTGTATGAAACTGCGCAAAGGGAACTGCCTCGAATGAGGCCACCATTAACCCCACCAGCCTCATCCCTAGCCGGATGGCCGGACGAGGGGCCGACAAGAGAAGCCGAACTAATTCCTGAATCAAAAGAATCTTGGCCTGGGGCAGAAACACCCTGGCCTGCGAAGTGTCCAGAGACATTCCCAGAAAGGTCACTGCTCTGGACGGAGAAAGAGAAGACTTGGGGTGGTTGACCACCCAACCGAACCTCTCCAGGGTGGACACCACCACTCTGGTGTCCAACTCCGCTTGGTTGAAAGAGGAGGCCATGATCAGAAGATCGTCCAAATAGGGCACAATGCAGATACCCTGAACCCTCAGCAGAGCCATCACCCCCGCTAGCACCTTGGTGAACACCCGAGGAGCCGAGGTGAGACCGAAGGGGAGTGCCACAAACTGAAAATGGCGATCCTCCACCACGAACCTGAGAAACCTCTGGTGTGCTGGAAAAATTGGAACGTGTAGAAAAGCATCCTTGATGTCTATGGACGTCAGAAAGTCTCCCTGACGAAGAGAGTGAATGGCCGAACGCAGCGTTTCCATGCGGAATTTCCGTGGCCGGATGAACCTGTTGAGAAACTGCAGATCCAAGATGGGTCGGACCGATCCGTCCTTCTTGGGTACCGTGAACAAATTGGAATAAAAACCCCTGCCCTGATCCGAAGGGAGCACTTGAGAATGGAACAATCAGGTCTATTTAAAACCGAGGAATTGGACAACCCCAAAACCGGTGCATCCACCTCGGGGGGAGATGCCCAGCGCTTAACCGCCTCCGAAGGGAAGGGATATTTCCTATCCCATCCCTGAGGGATGCCAGGGAGCCGAGCCGGCCTGTCCCATTCCTTGGCAATAATTTTGTCAAAATGCCTTTGTGTAGGGAATTCCAAGCGCGGCCTGGATTCCTCAAACAATTCACCCTTCTGCTGTGACACCTCCTCAGGAGGGGAAATATTCAGTACCTCTAACATCAGAGCCAGAGCATGGGGAGTATCAGAGGATCTCCCCAAGTCACCAAGCTCGGCTTCAGCGCCAAAGGACTGCTCATCGTCCGAAAAATCAGAATCCTCATAAACTTCCCCTTCCTCTAGCTGGGAATAATCAGACCAATCCAGATTATTAACATACTTCTGGTCCTCCACCAGCGGAGCCGGCGACAAATGCTTTCTCTTAGTCGGAGCCTTACGGGCGACCGAGCTGGAGATAATTTTTTCAAGGTTAGCCAATCTGGCGCACATCTCAGATTGCAGCTCCCTGCCCATGACGACGTCACACGGGGTGCGTGTCAAGGCGGGAGGGGGAGATGAAGCGACTGGCGGTGCTGACCCAGACGCCTGGGGTTCGGACTGCCGCGTAATAGTCTGCTGTGCACATGGTATACACAGAAGTACATCGTCCCCAGAAATGGATACCCCACACAACATACACTTTCGGGGATGCCCCGAAGGGGCCCCGAGCCCAGTATCCGGGGATGCCTCCATAAGGTGAACTTTTTTAGGAATAGTCGCTATGACCCAGGGAATTACGCCGCTAGACAACCCGGGATGCCCCTTTAATGTCCCGAGTGGGAGGATTTATAACAATAATGAACCCAGTGATAAAAGATCGGGAGGGACCCCCTAAATGCTAATGGAGATCCTCCTAAACCACCACCTGAAAGACACAGAAGGACTAATAAGGCAATGGCTAAAAACACCCTACAGCACAATACAGTGAAGAAGGAAAAGGGGGCCATAGGCCACTCACGGAACCGCGGAGCTGGAATGGCGACCAGAAGAATCCTCCTGATGCTGCTGAGAGAAGAGGCGAAGAGGAGAAGGGGGCGTGGCCAGCGCGGGACGCGCGCAACGCCGAACCACGCCCCCCCTCTCTCCCACACCATGCAGAGCTCCGCAGCGGCGCCGGGGACAGATGGGGGCGGGCAGCGGTGACGCGCGCCGCACCGGCCCCGCCCCCGAACATCGTGAGGAGAAATCTCCTCAGATCAAAAAAGGCGCCAAGAACCGGCCGGCGCCGCAGCATGAAGTGCGGCCGCCGGCCGGTACAGTCACACAAGCACACACACACACACAGGCAGACAGCAGGGACGGGTCCCGGCCCTGCGCCGACGGACCGGCCCCGTCGCCCCCCCCCCCACTCATGTGTAGTATATGGCGTGAGGGAGCTGCCTCCGCCATAGAAGACAGAGGCAAGATGGGGGGGAGATAAGAAACGGAGACAGAGAAACTCAAAGTATGCTGCCCTGTGAAAGGAATGATATTCAGCTACAGTGAAACATTTAAAGGAACACTCACACACAATATGAGAGAGATACTTCCACATAACCCCTGGAACTAATAAAGGAGGGACCCACACTCCCCATCCCCGCTGAGGAAAAGGGAATTGGGAAGGGCCAGTGAAAATTAATTCAAGGGACAGGGCATCCCAAACCGGGGTCACCAACCCGGTATTACCGCCTACCCTCTCATATAGGGTCTCACGGTGGAGCATAGCTCCTGAGCACCTAAGGTGCTGATATACCCTCGCCTGGACCCTCAGCCGAGGCTGGGAGGCATATGGATTTCTGGGGAAAAAAAGGGTCCAAACAGAAATAAAAAAATAGCGGGCCGGGAGTCATCCCGGCTACCTGAAATCCCCCTGTGCAAGGAGGAGCCATCATCTTCTGACTTGCTCGCCGTCTGCAGAGATGGAAAACTGGGTGATGAGTGGGAGGTCCCAGGTATTTTTGCTATCATCTCTGCAGGAACGCCCTTCAGGTCGGTATTACCCAGATGTTATGGATATCTTGAAGCGGGGTGTGTGACATACTTAGAATAATACAGTTACAGGTCATTTAAAAAAAATCAAAGCCCTCAAATGACCCAAAATAATAGGGATACAGGGCTTTCTGTGGGGCAAGATGAAAATTGCCTTTGGCCTCAGGACCTGAAGGCCACCCGTCATGGTCAGGGCCGTAGGCAGGGACCTGCCACAGTCCTGCTGATGTTTTTTGTGGGTGTGCCTTTAGCTGGCTTGTGTGCAGTGTGGGCTTGCTGTGCGCCCCTGGCATCTGCACAACCCTCTGTGTCATATTGTGGAGCTGCGCAGAGGTCACAGATGAAGATTTATCTGCTCTATCAATAAAATACCATTTTGTGAATACTCACCTTGTAAAATGGGTATTATGAGTATGTCACACACCCCGCTTCAAGAATCCATAACATGTGGGTAATATCGTCCTGAAGAGGGCGTTCCTGCAGAGATGATAGCAAAAGAAAGCCCCTCCCTGATCCATAAATACCTGGGACCTCCCACTCACTACCCAGTATACAGAAAGCAGTAAGGTAAGGGACCAGGAAGAGGCAAATATAAACAACAACCACGCAAAGTTCGCAATAAAGAGGATCCTAAATACAAAAGGGCGGGTTGAAGCGGGGTGTGTGACATACTCATAATACCCATTTTACAAGGTGAGTATTCACAAAATGGTATTATTCTTAGTATGTCACACACCCCGCTTCAAGAATCCATAACATGTGGGACATCCAACAGCAGTGTCCATAACAAGGGCGGGGATCCAAAACTAGGCAACAATGCACAACCTTAAACCACAACAGCTTGCAAAACTTTGCGGCCAAAAACAGCATCCGCTGATGCCCGAACATCAACCTTGTAAAACTTGGAAAAGGTGTGAACAGAAGACCAGGTGGCGGCCTTACAAACTTGCTCAACAGAAGCCTGGTGGTGAAAAGCCCAGGACGCACCAACTGCACGAGTAGAATGAGCAGTAACACGAAGAGGGGAACTCCTCCCCTTGGCAGAGTAGGCCCCAATGATGGCCTGACGAATCCATTTACTAATGGAAGATTTGGCGGGAGCCAAACCTTTCCTAGGCCCGCCGGGCACCACAAAGAAGGCATCAGTCTTACGAAAGGAAGACGTAACCTCCAGATAATGTTCCACAACACGAACTACATCCAAGGAATGCAATGCCCTCTCCCTGTCGTTGCTGGGATTAGGGCATAGAGAGGGCAAAACAATGTCCTGATTCAAATGAAACTCCGAGACCACTTTGGGAAGAAAATCCTGCTTGAAACGAAAGACAACCTTGTCCTGATGTTTCTCGAAGTACGGAGCTGTAATGGATAAAGCTGCCAACTCAGAAACACGCCTAACCGAAGTGATAGCTACCAAAAAGGCCACCTTTTGCGTAAGAGAAGACAAAGCTATCTCATTCAAGGGCTCAAACGGAGGGCCCTGGAGAGCAGAAAGAACCAGGTTCAAATCCCAAACTGGAACAAAAGGCTTCCTAGGAGGCCGAACATGTGTAACACCTTGGAAAAAGGTCTTGACTTAGGGATGAAGTGCAAAAGACCTTTGGAAGAACACCGCCAGGGCAGAAACCTGCCCTTTCAATGTACTAAGCTGGAGCCCCAGATCTAGACCATGCTGGAGAAACTCTAAAATTCTAGGAATGGAGAACTCTCGACAAGAGAAAGACCTATTTTCACACCAATCAATATAGGCCCTCCAAGTCCTGTAGTAAATAGAAGAGGAAGAGCGCTTGCTGGCACAGACAAGAGTCTGAATCACCGCGTCAGAAAGACCTTCTTCCTTCAAGATGGCGGTTTCAGCAGCCATGCCGTCAAAGCCAGCGATGGTAAATTGGGATAGCGCAGCCGACCCTGTGTGAGCAGGTCCGGCAGCAGAGGCAGGGCGAACTGATCCTCTGCCAGTCTTACAAGGTCTGCGAACCAAACTCGCCTTGGCCACTTTGGGGCCACCAGAATCGCCGACGCACCATCCAAGGCCAGTTTGCGCAGCACTCTGGCTAGCATTGGGAACGGAGGAAACAGGTAAAGAACAGATGAAATAAATGAAATAAATGAAATAAATGAATAAAGGCCCACAGGGCCACTCACATATCCTTAAGGAGCGGGAGCGGGAACGAAGTTACCTCACACGATCGTGAGGTAAAAGGAAGAGCCAGGAAGAGCAAGGAAGGGGCGTGGCCAGTGCGGACAGCGCGAGACCGCCGTCCCGCCCCCTTCCAGCATCCAGCACGGAGCGACAAGCTCCGCAGCGGCGCCCAGTGAAGAGGGGGCGAGCCGAGGCGACGCGCCGAAAGCCAGGCCCCGCCCCCTCCCCGACGCAGATGCGGGAGGGAAAGAGCTCCCTCCTGTCAGATAAGAGACCGGCGCCGCTGAAGCCCCGCGGCGCCGGTAATACAGAGCGGGTGAAAGCCGCATAAAGCGGCAAAGCACCAGCCCCACTCCCAAACTCTGAGGGGGGTACGAGTTAAGGAGGGCCGGCCGCGGCAGCGCGCCGAAGGCCGGCCCCGCCCCCAAGTATGAGGGGAAAAGAACTTCCCCTCACAACTATCTGAGGGAAAAACCGGCGCCCCGGCTGCAATGGCGGCCGGGGCGCCGGCTAAGTAAAAAACACACACTACACATCCTTAAAAAGGAAACAGAAGTATGCTGTCTGTGAAAACAATGCAAAATAAGGTGGAATAAACCTAACCCTAAGTAAGGACCCCCAGACCCCACTAAGTTAGGAGGGAAAGTGAAGGGCCAACCAGGGAAAAAAATATTGAGGGACAGGGCATCCCAAACCGGGTTCACCTACCCGGTATGACCGCCTACCCTCTCTTTTAGGGTCTCACGGTGGAGCTCTGCTCCTGAGCACCAGAGGTGCCAATGTACCCTCGCTCGGGCCAGCAGCCAAGACTGTGGAGGCATGTAATCTGAGGTAAATTTTGGGACAAACAGGGGTCCGAGCGGAAATAAACCAAATAAGAGGCCGGGGGTTACCCCGGCTACCTGAAATCCCCCTGTGCAAGGAGGAGCCATCATCTTCTGACTTGCTCGCCGTCTGCAGAGATGGAAAACTGAGTGGGAGGTCCCAGGTATTTATGGATCAGGGAGGGGCTTTCTTTTGCTATCATCTCTGCAGGAACGCCCTCTTCAGGACGATATTACCCACATGTTATGGATTCTTGAAGCGGGGTGTGTGACATACTAAGAATATGTAGATTGAAAGATTAGACCCCTGAAAATTGGTCCTACTGGATCTTTTGGATCAAAAATTAAAGGTTTATTAAACCCCCCAAAAAATAGGTATTGCCTTCACTCCCGCGCAGCAGCTGCAGCACTGTCCGCAACTTGGAAACCTTGCAATGAATAGACCTCGCTGTTTGACTGACGCAAGGGGAAGGCCGGTTTCAGAGTGTCGGATCGGGCCGGGCAGACTGCGCAGGAGTGAAGGTGAGTGTTTGCTTTTTCCCCTAGCTTTAGTAACCCTTTAATATAAGACCCTGTCTTTTTTGGGGGAAACATGGTACCTTTGTTGGCAAAATTAAAACTAGGGGTACATGGTCTAGGCTAGGGGAAGAGTGGGCTTCGTGACACAAGTAAATGTCAGGCAATGGCCCTCTATAATGGACACTCTAAGCATTGCAAATTTGAATACAATAATGTCTATTTCTAGAAGGGTTCATTGTTCAGAATACAAGCAACTGCAAATTTGTGGTAAGTAACTGAATTCACTTTCAGGTCACTTACTGGGTTTGTCTGCTCTAAACAAACTTAAATTAGATCAATTTACCCCTGTAAAATCGATTCCTTGCAACCTGCCGTCTGAACCTCTGCCGACATCCCCAATGCTAAGAGCTCGCTCCACAATTGTTCTGACTTATCAGCAGTGAACAGCCAATTGATGCCCCTGCCTTTTAATCAACAAGGGGGTCGGCTAACTTAAGACAGGAAGCAGGGGGGCACATTGAAGCTGGATGGGTATCTAGCTGCCACCCCCAGAGAAGACTCAGGTTGTGAGGCTGCGAGGAATGGAGCTTGCTCTTAGTCATGTATTTTCTTTTATATAATATTTAATAAATATATTTGATTTAGGTAATTTACGGGATATTTCAAAATTGAGATCAAGAGAATGTTAATGAAATGTGGACTGGGTTACAAATATCATGGTAAATTTTAGGTATTATTAATATTTTGGTGAAATGAGTAATGACCCCCCTCAATGATGTTCAGTAATGAAATGGGTGACACTCATGGTATTGAGCTGATAAAGATTTAAATCTTGTTGTTATGCAATTCTGATCAGTATAATGTACAACAATACAGTAATAGTAATACTGGACATATGGAGTCACAAAAAAACTCACCTTAAACCGGACCTTCACTCTGAATAACAGCACATCTTATTCCCCAACGCTGCACATACAGATTGCCCACATTAAAAATCATCCTACCTGCACCTACTGCATTTTATGAGCCTTTAAACTGGACCTTCAACATCATTTAATGAAAAGCCCTAACCCTTAACCCTTTAACTTAACTCGACTCAGAAGCATCACATACGGAGGAGAGGAGAGCGGGGTAAAGTGCAGGGGGCGGGGTTATAGCTGTGCTTTGTACAGACAGAGTAGAGCTGGGGTCAGGAAGAGGACAGCAATCCCAGAATGCAGAGCATCACAGTCAAAAGACACACTGCCTGATGCTCCATGAGCCGCCATCTTGGATGTTTAAAGGCTCATAACATGCAGTAGATGCAGGTAGGGTGATTTTTAATGTGAGCAATCTGTATGTACAGGGTGGGGGAAACATATAAGATATGTTCTTATTCAGGTCTGCTTTAAACATCCAAGTTGTTTAAAGGTGCCCATGGAGTCTCAGGCTGCCTGCAAACAGGAAGTGTCTTCTGGCTAAGCCGCTCTGCATTCTGGGATTGCTGACCTTTTCCTGACCCCAGCTCTGCTCTGTCTGTGCAAAGCACAGCTATAACCCGCCCCCCTGCACTTTTGATCCCTCTCCTCAGTATGTGATGCTTCTGAAGCAAGATGGCGGCGCCCGTATCCTAGAGTGCTGAGCAGAGTTGCAGGCCAGTGGGGGAAAGAATAAAAAGTGATTAAAAAAATTATATTTAATTAAAAATTATATTTAATTGTAGATGCTGGGGAATAGTTTTTTAAGGGTTTGGGCTTTTCATTAAATGATGCTGAAGGTCCGCTTTAACGTATTGCTCCTGGTCCACTGTATCACACTTACTTTATTGTGGTGCCCAGTTAAGTTATTTAGTTACACCACTGCTGCGAAGTCTGTGGCTCAAGGAATCTGGCCAGGCGTGCTGAGAGCAAAGCCATGGCTGGAAGACCTCCTGCAGTCCTCACAGTACAGGGACACACTGTCCCTCTGTCTGGGCCGGCGGTGCTGCTCTCCCCCTTTGCAGCAGAGGTATGGCTGAAATGCATACCAGAGATCCATGGACCCAGACAGCGTTGACACAGCAGACTAGGAGCGGTGTACAGTACTGTGTGAGATCCATTATGCTGATGGATGGGAGCACCAGGGTCCGTCTTTTGCTGTCCTTTTCCTGACCCCCAGCTCTACTCTGTCTGTGCAAAGCACAGCTATAACCCTGCCCCCTGCACTTTATCCTGCTCTCCTCTTCTCAGTATGTGATGCTCCTGAGGCAAGATGGCGGCGCCTGTATCCTAGAGTCCTGAACAGAGTTGCAGCCCAGTGGGGGAAACAATAATAAGTGACTAAAAACTTGAAAAAGCAATTCTGTGAGTACTCACCTGTAGAATTGTTTTTGTTCTTGCATGGCACGGCTCGCTTCGGTATTTATAACAGTTGGGTTATTCCGCCACTAGGTGGCACACTGGTAATGCAGAAAGCTGTGGCAGCTCCTGGCTCCCTATAAAAACGGGATTAACCATAGAGTTCCCAGCGTAGACGAGCAGTGAGACAAGAAGCCGGGAGAGAATAAAGGAAAGAATGTAACAAAGGTAAGAAAACCCCAAATTAACTTGGAACAATCACCATAAAGAGGCAACGAAGAACAACCATAATGAGGGTGGGGTGAAGCAGGCCGTGCCATGCAAGAACAAAAACAATTCTACAGGTGAGTACTCACAGAATTGCTTTTTTATTTATTGCAAGGCACAGCCCGCTTCGGTATTCATAACAGTTGGGACATCCAAAAGCAGTGTCCAAAAGTAGGGTGGGATCTCCAAAGTGTAACGGCCAGTAGTTCAAGTCACTACCGCCTGAAGCACCTTGCGGCCAAAAGCAGCATCCGCTAAGGCCCTAACATCAACCTTGTAAAACTTGGAAAAAGTATGAACAGAAGACCAAGTAGCGGCATTACAAACTTGTTCAACAGAAGCCTGGTGCTGAAAAGCCCAAGAGGCACCTACAGGCACCAACAGCACGAGTGGAATGAGCAGTAATTCTAAAGGGAAGATTCTTTCGCTTAGCAGAATAGGCTTGAACCACCGCCTGACGGATCCGCTTTAGCCGGAGGCAAACCTTTCCTAGGTCAAGAAGTGAGAACAAAAAGAGAATCAGATTTCGTGAAAGTCTCTGTAGCAACGAAATAAAACTTCAGAGCCCTGACCACATCCAGGGAATGCAGTGTTCGCTCCTTGGAATTAGCAGGATTAGGGCACAATGAAGATGATGTCCTGATTGAGATGAAAGGCAGACCTTAAGCAAGAAGTCTGGCTTAAGCCGCAACACCACCTTATCCTGATGCCTCTCAAAATAAGGAGATTTGATGGAAAGCGCCGCTAGCTCAGAAACTCGCCTTACCGAAAATAGGCAAGGCGGCCTCATGGATAGGTTCAAAGGGAGGCCCCTGCATAGCAGACAACACCAGATTCAGATCCCAGACTGGAATCAAAAGCTTACGGGGTGGACGCACATGGGAACCATCCTGGAAAAAAGTTTTGACCAGTCGGTGATTGGCAAAAGATCTTTGGAAAAAAATTGCCAGAGCTGAATCATGGCCTTTAAGGGTACTAAGTTGAAGGCCCAAATCCAAACCATGTTGCAAGAATTCCAAAATCCTAGGAATAGAAAACACCCTACAGGGAAGAGACTTGGACTCACACCAGGCAATGTACGCATGCCAGACCCTGTAATAGATGGAAGACGAGGACTTCTTCCTAGCCCTAATCATGGTATCAACAACAGAAGCAGGTAACCCCTTTTCCTTCAAGATGGAGGTTTCAGCAGCCAAGCAGTTAAAGCCAGCGTTTGTAAATTGGGATGGCGTAGCTGCCCCTGAGTGAGGAGATCTAGATCCTTGGGTAAGACGTACCGGTCTACTGCCAACTGCACAACGTCTGCGAACCAAACCCTTCTTGGCCAACAAGGGGCCACCAGGATGGCTGGTACCCGCTCTTGGACTATCTTGCGCATGACCCTGCCTAGAAGAGGGAACGGAGGGAACAAATAGAGAAGCCGAAACTCCGTCCAAGGAATTGCCAAGGCATCCGTGGCGAAGGCTAGAGGATCCTGAGACAGAGAGACAAATCTAGGAAGTTTGCGATTGTGACGGGACGCAAACAGGTCCACATCTGGCTGACCCCAGCGTTGCCACAGGGAGAGAAACATTTGGTTGTTGAGGGACCATTCCCCCAGACGAGACGACCCCCTGCTCAGGGAGTCCGCCTCCTGGTTCTCCACCCCCGGAATGTAGACCGCTGAGATGCAGGGAACATGCTGTTCCGCCCAGGACAGTATCAGGGACACTTCCTTGAAGGCCTCCTTGCTCCGAGTTCCTCCTTGATGTAGGCCACCGCTGTCTGATTGTCTGGGCGGATCTGAACAGCCCGACCCTGAAGGTGAGTGGTCAGGGGAGAGAGAACCAACCTGATCGCCCCCAGTTCCAGGACGTTGATGGAAGCATGGGCCTCTTGTGGGCACCACCAGCCCTGGAACCTCAGGGACTTCCAGGAGCATCCCCAACGGGTCAGACTGGCATCTGTGGTGACCGTTTGCCAGCACAGGGGCAGAAAAGTTCTGCCCCCCAGAAGGTTCCTGGAGTCCAGCCACCACGAGAGGGACCGACCGGCCAGAGGGGACGGATCGAATTCCTGATCCAAGGACACAGGTTCCCGATCCCAAATTGACAAGAGGTGCAACTGAAGATGTCTCATGTGAAACTGAGCAAAGGGGACTGCCTCGAAGCAGGACACCATGAGGCCCACCAGCTGCATCCCCTGACGGATGGAGGGATGAGGGCACGATAGCAGGGTTCAAGCCTGCATCTGAAGACCCTCCACCTTCTGAAGAAATACCCTGGCCTGAGATGTATCCAGAGTCATGCCCAGAAAGGACCTCACCAAGGACGGGGACAGAGAGGACTTGGGATAGTTGATCACCCAGCCGAAGGACTCTAGAGTGGAGGTCACCATCTGAGTGTCCTGCTCGGCCTGAGGCAAGGAGTTGGCCACGATCAGGATGTCGTCCAGGTAAGGAATGATGCGGATGCACTGGTTCCTTAGTAGAGCCGTCACTCCCGCCAGTACCTTGGTAAACACTCGAGGTGCCGAGGTGATTCCGAAGGGTAAGGCCAAACTGGTAATGCTGATCCTCCAGCGCGAACCTTAGAAATCTCTGATGACCTGGGAAGATAGGCACATGAAGATAAGCATCCTTGATGTCCACAGTGGTCATAAGATCGCCTGGGCGAAGGGTACCGACAGCAGAGGGAAGCGTTTCCATACGAAAATGCTTGAATCTGACAAATTTGTTCAGGCCCTTTAATGGGGCTCAGAGAGCCGTCCTTTTTGGGGACTGTGAAAAGATTGGAATAGTACCCCTGACACCGTTCTTGACGGGGCACCAAACAAATGACTCCTGACTCTTAACAGGCATTGAACCACCAGATGCAACCCAGAGAACACCACCTCCTGTATCCAACGGTGTGAGACGTGAAGCTTCCAGATGTGAGCAAAGAGCCGTAGCCGCCCCCCCCCCCCCCCGGATGGGTGAGGGCGCCCCTTCATGCCTTAGGGGGCTTGGGAGAGGGTTTGGGCTTGGAGTTCCAGGAGAGACCGGAACGACCGCGGGGTCTGCCACGGCCCCAAGAATCTCTACGACCACTGGGGAGGAGGGAGCCCTGGCCTCCTCTGGGAGCACGAAAGGAGGAGAGGGGAGCAGAGGACCCCCGAAAGGGCCGAGACTACTACGCTGAGGCAGCCTGCCATGCTTGGCTAAAACATCAAGACGCTCCCCAAAGAGTCGCAGCCCCGCGAAAGGGAGACCAGTGAGAGCCTTCTTAGCAGCAGCAACAGCTGCCCACTGGCGCAACCAGACAGAGCGGCACATAGCCACCAAGAGTGCAGAGGCCCTGTCGCTCAACCGCACAGCATCATCCATAGCATGGAGGATAAAGGCCACAAAATCAGAGCAAACCAAGAGAGTCCTAAACTCTTCACCCCCTCTATAAGCTGAAGTGCCATCAAGGAGGCGCTTGAGCAGTGGCTTAAGGGCAATAGACGTAATAGCTGCAGCGCAGACCGGGCGTAAGCCAGCCCCCACACAGGTAAAGGCATGGCAGGCCAGCTGATCCATGCACCTATCCTCACCGTCCCACAGAGTGTTAGTGTCTGGGGAAGGCATGACCGAAGAATTGGACAAGCCTAGCACGGGAGCATCCCCGGGGGAACTGACCATCTTCTAACAAGATCAGCAGGAAAGGGATACCTTTTATCCAAACCCTTGGGCATAACAGGTAGCTTGTTAGGACGTTCCCATGCTTTAAGCACCAAGGAGGTGAAATGTTCTTGCTCGGGGAACTCCAGACGCTGTCTAACAGGACGAAAAAGCTCCCCTGTTTCCTTTTAGCCTCCACAGGGGGGGTAATGTGCAAAATTTCAAAAATGTGAGACAGTAAATTACCGGTGTCATCAGGATACCATGAATCCCCTGATTCAGGGTCACTGTCAAAAACCTCCTGTTGGTTCCCAGAGGAGTCAGAGTCCGGAGGCAGTTCCCCTTCCTCTAGGGAATAACGTCCAGCAGTGACATCAAATTCTTCATACTCCTCTGTAGAGCGGGAGGGAGTGAAAATTCAGGTGCCACTTCTTGCCAGAGGCCTTCCTAGGAACAGACCTGGCAAGCTGCATCTCAATGCTGGCCACTCGCAGAGCCAAATCAGAGTGTGACTCTCTACTAATATCCCCCGCACAATTGTCGGAGCGGGGGAGTAGGTGAAGCCGAAGGATGCGCAGAGTTAGGCAGCAAAGCAGGCAAATCAACCTGGAGAAGAGGGATTGGGAGGAGGGATCAGGGTTTGCCGTGAATGTGTATAGTATTCTCTTAATCAGAGTGGTGAGGTTTATTGGGCCTTGTGTGAGCCGCAATAGTGCAAGAGGGAAAGGGTTTTTTTTTTCCGGGTGGGGTATCAACCTGGAGCGCAAGGACACTTTCAGCGCACGGCACGCACACCGTGACACTGTTACTCACAGGGGATACCCCACACATGGAACACAGCTGGGCTTGCCCCGAAGGATCCCCAAGCACGCTATCCCCAGAAGCCTCCATAGGGTGATTAACACAGGCGCAATAGGCCAGCAGTGGGTAAAGGCTATACAAGAGCCACCCGGGATGCCCTCTCACGGGATGCCCCCAGAAGACAGTGAAGGGGGGAATGAGAGGGAGGAAGGAGTGGAGCTGGGAGAAACCACATAAGTAAAAAAGACATATGAGCATCCCGCAGCGCATACACCCCAAATGTAATAAAACCGCTAAAAACACCTAAAAAGACGTAAAAAAACACCACAGACATAACCACTCGCCGCCGGGGAGAGAGAGACGACAAGACAGCAGCTAGCAGCCATGACCAGGGAGGGGAGGGGGGAGGGGAGGGACCCCAAAAGGAAAATAAGGGGACAAACAACTCACCCGCTCAGAAGCCGGCCCAGGCCCTAGAACTCCGCATCCCTAATGGGCTCACCATAAAGCCTATGGCCGGCTCCCCTTTGTGTTACAGGGTCTGCGGCTTGGAGCTGCGCTCCAGGAGCACTTGACCCTAGTGCTCCTCTACCCTCACCTGATCTGTGAGCCGAGGCTGGGAGGCAGAGAGGGTCCAGAAACGGATGGAAATAGACTTGCAGGGCTGCAGGCTTGGTTGCCTCGCTCACCTGCGCAAGAGAGAGAGCCATCTTCGAACTTCGCAGTAGCACTGCAGAGGAAACACTGGGAACTCTATGGTTAAGCCCGTTTTTATAGGGAGCCGGGAGCTGCCACAGCTTTCTGCAGTACCACTGCGCCACCTAATGGTGGAATAACCCAACTGTTATGAATACCGAAGCGGGCCGTGCCATGCATTAAAGAAAATATATTAATTTTAGATGCTGGGGAATAGTTTTTTAAGGGTTTGGGCTTTTTATTAAATGATGCTGAAGGTCCGGTTTAAAGAAGAAGTCTAAGCTATCTGTAACCCCCAGCCACCCCTCCCTCCTGCAGTGCTAAGCCCGATTTGGGCCATAAAACAATAGAACAACTCCAGTAATAGCCGTAATCCTGACCTGTCACTCAAAGTCCCAGCTTCTGCTTTTGTGCAGATTGCCCACCGCCCATTGAGTTGTTTTTATTTTATTGGCCAAATTGGGCTTTGTGCAGGTGTGGGTGTAGTGTTACAAAATGCTTGGACTTCCTCTTTGAGGCTTGGTGGAAATCACAGAAGCCAAATGCTTCAAGAGCACTCTTACGACTGAGAACCTGGATCGAGTTTTGCTTAAAGTGGAACAAAACCCAGCTCGATCGGCCCTGGAAGCTTATAGATTTCCACCACCCAGGGCATCCAAAATCAGGATGCCCCACTGTGTGAAACCCCCCCCTAGGTCGCCCCGTTCACTTACCTTGAGCACAGGATGTGTGCTTGCACCAGGCATTTGTGAATGGCAGGTGCGGGCACGCTCCCTGTTAGGGGGAAGTGGGGGATGCGGCCACCAGTGTGCTCAGAGCCGCTGGCCTTAGACGCCGTCTAAGATGGCGTGATGTCAGCGGTTCTCATGAGCGGCCGCGCATGCGCCATAGGACCGAGAAGAGGTGAGTTTCTTCGGGCGATCTGGTGGTTTTCACACAGCGGGGCACATTGATCGGGTGGAGGGAAAGGACCAAACTCGGTATAGTCAAAATCCTGGGTTTTGGTCCACTTTAAATTAGCAGAATAATAACTGGGTGCAGTGTACAACAATAACATACTCACCTTCCATAAAATAAACACTAATAGTGCAAGCATTAAAATCCCGGCTAGTATGGCAACCAAGATAATCCACCAAGGCACACCGGTGTATTGCGCCTGCGTCTTCTCTGGAAAAACTGTAACACGCACCTGCACAGAGAAAAAGCCCATTTATCATTAAACATTCTATCAAACAGGTTTTTTTATATTTAAACAACACTTGGCAAGTATAATGGAATTTTCAGAAATACCCTGAAACAATGGCCTTGATTCACTAGGAGTTGAAAAAAAACTCTCAGATAGGAAGGCAATGAAAGTCAGTGGCACTTTTTTACTCCTGAAAAAGGTATTGAACTTTTTACCCCTTTTTACCTGTAGTAGAAAGTGCCATTGACTTTCATTGTCTTCCTATCTGGTGATTCAGTAACAGTGACATTCTCAGGCTTTTTTCTCATGAATTGAATTTTTTACTACTATGAGAGTTTTTTTCAACTCTTTGTGAATCGAGGCCAATATATTAAGGCTCCCGTTAACTATGTTTTTCAAGGTATTTTGTTGCTTAGGCCTTGATTCACTAATAGTTGAAAAAATTCTCATGGTAGTAAAAAATTCAATTCATGAGAAAAAAGCCTGAGAATGTCACTGTTACTGAATCACTAGATAAAAAGACAATGAAAGTCAATGGCACTTTTTTACTCCTGAAAAAGGTATTGAACTTTTTACCCTTTTTTACCTGTAGTAAAAAGTGCCATTGACTTTCATTGTTTTCCTATCTGGTGATTAAACAACAGTGACATTCTCAGGCTTTTTTCTCATGAATTACATTTCTTACTACCATGAGAGTTATTCTTAGTATGTCACACACCCCGCTTCAAGAATCCATAACATGTGGGTAATATCGTCCTGAAGAGGGCGTTCCTGCAGAGATGATAGCAAAAGAAAGCCCCTCCCTGATCCATAAATACCTGGGACCTCCCACTCACTACCCAGTTTTCCATCTCTGCAGACGGCGAGCAAGTCAGAAGATGATGGCTCCTCCTTGCACAGGGGGATTTCAGGTAGCCGGGGTAACTCCCGGCCTCTTATTTTGTTTATTTCCGCTCGGACCCCTGTTTGTCCCAAAATTTACCTCATATTACATGCCTCCACAGTCTTGGCTGCTGGCCCGAGCGAGGGTACATTGGCACCTCTGGTGCTGAGGAGCAGAGCTCCACCGTGAGACCCTAATAGAGAGGGTAGGCGGTCATACCGGGTAGGTGATCCCGGTTTGGGATGCCCCGTCCCTTGACTTTTCCCCTGGGGGGGGGGGGGGGCCCTTCCCTTACCAACTATGGGGGCTGGGGGTTCCTCTCATAGGGGTTAGCTTTATTCACTTTCTCTTTATTCACTATCTCTTTATTGATGTGTGTATCTGGGAGTAGTTCCTCAATGTGTTATTCTGTTGTTACTATGTTGCAGCACCGCGGCTGTCATTGCAGCCGGGTGCCGGGGTTTTTCAGTCTGTGAGGTGATTTTTTACTTCACGCGCTTTGGGGGGGCGGGGCTGGCACTCGGCGCTCTGCCGCGGCCAGCCCCCGTTCTCTCCTTTATTCCTCGCCGCAGCGAGCGGGGCGGGTGCTCCGCTAGTGAAAGCGGACGCACCCGTTGTCTTGGCAGCCGGCGCCGGTCTCTGGGCTGGTGCGTGAGGGACTTCTTCCCTCACGCTTCATTCAATCTGGAAGGGGGGGCGGAGCCGGGCTTTCGGCGCGTCGCCGCGGCTCCGCCCTCCTCTGTACTGGCGCCGCTGCGGAGCTGAGCTCCCTGTTACTAGGCAGCTCCCTGTTACTAGGCAGCTAAGGGGGCACAGATCAGCTTTGCGCGGGCTGCGCAGACCACGCCCCTGGCACGGCCGTTCTTCTTCTCTTCACTTCACCTCAGAGATCGCCATTGTTCTGAGGCGGATCGTTCACCGCAGCGTCTGTGAGTGGCCCTGTGGGCCTCATTTATTTCTTCTTTTCTTTATCTGTTAAGTCTTATTGTAGGGACTTATGGGTCTCTCTCTGTCTTTTAGGTGAAGGTTATCCAGGAGGATCTTCTGTAGTATTGGAAGGTCTCTCCTGATCCTGGGTCCCTGGGTCCATTTTAGCATCACAAATCCTCCCACTCGGGACATTAAAGGGGCATCCCGGGTTGTCTAACTGGCGTAATTCCCTGGGTCATAGCGACCACTCAAAATTCACCTTATGGAGGCATCCCCGGATACTGGGACTGGGACCCCTTCGGGGCATCCCAAAAAGTGTATGTTGTGTGGGATTTCCATTACTGGGGATGATGTGTTACTGTGTATACCATGTGCACAGCAAACTATTACGCGGCAGTCCGAACCCCAAGCGTCGGGGTCAGCACAGCCGGCCACCTCAACTCCCCCTCCCGCCTTGACTCGTGCCCCGTGTGACGTGGTCATGGGCAGGGATCTGCAATCCGAGATGTGTGCCAGATTGGCTAGCCTTGAGAAAATGCTCTCTAGCTCGGTCGCCCGTAAGGCTCCGTCTAAGAGAAAGCATTTGTCGCCGGCTCCGCCGGTGGATGATCTTGATGACAGAGATAATCTGGATTGGTCTGATTATCCCCAGCTAGAGGAGGGGGAAGTTGATGAGGGTTCAGAATTTTCGGATGATGAGCAGTCTGCTGGCGCTGATGCCGAGCTTTCTGATTTAGGGAGATCCTTGGACTCTCCTCACGCTCTGTCTCTCATGCTGGAAGTTCTGAATATTTCCCCTCCCGAGGAGGCGTCACAGCAGAAAGGTGAATTGTTTGAGGAATCCAGGCCGCGCCTGGAGTTTCCTACGCAACGCCATTTTGATAGAATCATTGGCAAGGAATGGGATAGGCCAGCTCGGCTCCCTGGCATCCCTCAGGGGTGGGATAGGAAATATCCCTTTCCTTCTGAGGCGGTCAAGCGCTGGGCATCTCCCCCCGAGGTGGATGCACCGGTTTTGGGGTTGTCTAACTCCTCGGTGTTAAACAGACCTGATTGTTCCACTCTCAAAGATGGAGAGGATAAACGTATTGATCAGATGGCTTCTCATGGCTTTACTAGCATTGGGTCGGCCATCCGGCCTGTGTGCGCTTCGGAGCTAATGGTGTTGGCCACCAGGTCTGTGGTCAGGGACCTGTTGACTTCTTCCGGGCTTCGTCCTGGTAGTAACGAGTTCCTTAGCCTTAAACGGTGCGAGTTGTTTCTATCCTTTGTGTTGACTGCCTTGGATGATACTTTGATGATGTGTGGTAGGATTTCGGCTCTGCTTGTGGCTATTCGGCGGTCGGTGTGGCTGCGCCAGTGGGCGGCCGATTTTATGTCCAAAAAATCACTGACGGCTTTACCCTTTGTTGGTCTACGGCTCTTTGGAGAGACATTGGACTCTGTCACCAAGGGTGGTAGGTTACCTCAACGTAAGAAACAACGCCGCTCCTTTCGGGGGGCGCCTGCCTTTACCCCCTCCTTTCGGGGGGCCAGATCTGGCAGGGGTTCTGCATTTCCCTCTTCCAGAGGAGATTCCGGAAACAGGGGCAGAGGATGTGCCCGTTCTGGATGCAGTTGGGGCTCTAAGCCCAAACCGGCTGCTAAGCTGGCTCAGCAATGAGGGGGCGCCCTCACCCATGCGGGTGGGGGGACGGCTGCAGCACTTCTCTCAGATCTGGGATCAAGAGGTCTCGGACAGATGGATCCGGGAAGTGGTGTCTTCCGGCTACAAGCTGGAGTTCGAGCTCCGCCCCCCTTCCAGATTTGTCAGGTCTCGGATGCCGTCGGAGCCTCTAGCGGCGCAGGGGCTCCTGGTGGCAGTGGAGAATCTTCTGGACATGGCTGTCATTTGCCCAGTGCCCCCTTCAGATCGGGGCAGGGGCTTTTATTCCAATCTGTTCACGGTACCCAAGAAGGACGGGTTGGTCCGACCCATCTTGGATCTGAAGTTTCTCAACAGGTTCATCCGGCCGAGGAAATTCCGCATGGAAACGCTGCGTTCGGCCATTCGCTCTCTTCGTCAGGGAGACTTTCTGACGTCCATAGACATCAAGGATGCTTATCTACACGTTCCGGTTTTTCCAGCACACCAGAGGTTTCTCAGGTTCGTGGTGGAGGATCGGCACTTTCAGTTTGTGGCACTTCCTTTCGGTCTCACCTCAGCTCCTCGGGTGTTCACCAAGGTGCTAGCGGGGGTGATGGCTCTGCTCAGAGGTCAGGGTATCCGCATCGTGCCCTATTTGGACGATCTACTGATCATGGCCTCTTCCTTCAACCAAGCGGAGTTGGACACCAGAGCGGTGGTGTCCACTCTGGAGAGGTTCGGTTGGGTGATCAACCACCCCAAGTCTTCTCTTTCTCCGTCCAGAATTCTGACCTTTCTGGGAATGTCTCTGGACACTTCACAGGCCAGGGTGTTTCTACCCCAGGCCAAGATTCTTTTGATTCAGGAGTTAGTTCGGCTTCTCTTGTCAACCCCTCATCCGACCATCCGTTTAGGGATGAGGCTGGTGGGGTTAATGGTGGCCTCATTCGAGGCAGTTCCCTTTGCGCAGTTTCACACAAGGACGCTTCAGCTTCATCTGTTGAAGGTTTGGGACAAGTCTCCTCTATCGTTGGATCAGTCCTTCCTGATGACTCCCCGAGTTCGTCGATCCCTACAATGGTGGCTGGGGTCGGTCAATCTGTTGAAGGGCAGATCTTTTCTGGCTCCGTGTTGGGAAACAGTCACCACGGATGCCAGTCTGTCAGGTTGGGGGGGTGTTTGGAAGGACCTCCAGTTTCAGGGTCTGTGGGGCCCGCGGGAGGCTCACGAGCCCATCAATGTTCTGGAGTTGAGAGCCATCAGGTTGGTTCTGTTTCGCTTGACTCATCAGTTGCGGGGCATGCCAGTTCAGGTCCGGTCGGACAACAGAACGGCGGTTGCTTACATCAATCACCAAGGAGGGACTCGCAGCAGGAGTGCCCTCAGGGAAGTGTCTTTGATTCTGGACTGGGCAGAGACCCACGTCCCGTGTATCTCAGCAGTCTACATTCCGGGAGTGGAGAACACGGAGGCGGACTTGCTGAGCAGGGCCTCCTCTCGTCAGGGGGAGTGGTCTCTCAGTCCCAAGGTGTTTCGTTCGATATGTCTCAGGTGGGGGGTCCCAGCGGTGGACCTCTTTGCTTCTCGTCACAATCACAAGCTTCCAGTCTTTGTGTCTCTCTCGCAGGATCCTCTGGCTCTGACAGTGGATGCCATGTCTCTAAACTGGAGGGATCTGGGGTTCCTTTACCTGTTTCCTCCGTTCCCAATGCTAGCCAGAGTGCTGCGCAAACTGGCCTTGGATGGTGCGTCGGCAATTCTGGTGGCCCCAAGGTGGCCAAGGCGAGTTTGGTTCGCAGACCTTGTAAGACTGGCAGAGGATCAGTTCGCCCTGCCTCTGCTGCCGGACCTGCTCACCCAGGGTCGGCTGCGCTATCCCAATTTACCATCGCTGGCTTTGACGGCATGGCTGCTGAAACCGCCATCTTGAAGGAAGAAGGTCTTTCTGACGCGGTGATTCAGACTCTTATCTGTGCCAGGAAGCGCTCTTCCTCTTCTATTTACTACAGGACTTGGAGGGCCTATATTGATTGGTGTGAAAGTAGGTCTCTCTCTTGTCGAGAGTTCTCCATTCCTAGAATTTTAGAGTTTCTCCAACATGGTCTAGATCTGGGGCTCCAGCTTAGTACATTGAAAGGGCAGGTTTCTGCCCTGGCGGTGTTCTTCCAAAGGTCTTTTGCACTTCATCCCTTAGTCAAGACCTTTTTCCAAGGTGTTACACATGTTCGGCCTCCTAGGAAGCCTTTTGTTCCAGTTTGGGATTTGAACCTGGTTCTTTCTGCTCTCCAGGGCCCTCTGTTTGAGCCCTTGAATGAGATAGCTTTGTCTTCTCTTACGCAAAAGGTGGCCTTTTTGGTGGCTATCACTTCGGTTAGGCGTGTTTCTGAGTTGGCAGCTTTATCCATTACAGCTCCGTACTTCGAGAAACATCAGGACAAGGTTGTCTTTCGTTTCAAGCAGGATTTTCTTCCTAAAGTGGTCTCGGAGTTTCATCTGAATCAGGACATTGTTTTGCCCTCTCTATGCCCAAATCCCAGCGACGACAAGGAAAGGGCATTGCATTCCTTGGATGTAGTTCGTGTTGTGGAACATTATCTGGAGGTTACGTCTTCCTTTCGTAAGACTGATGCTTTCTTTGTGGTGCCCTGCGGGCCTAGGAAAGGTTTGGCTCCTGCCAAATCTTCCATTAGTAAATGGATTCGTCAGGCCATCATTGGGGCCTATTCTGCCAAGGGGAGGAGTCCCCCTTTTCGTGTTACTGCTCATTCTACTCGTGCAGTTGGTGCATCCTGGGCTTTTCAGCACCAGGCTTCTGTTGAGCAAGTTTGTAAGGCCGCTACCTGGTCTTCTGTTCACACCTTTTCCAAGTTTTACAAGGTTGATGTTCGGGCATCAGCGGATGCTGTTTTTGGCCGCAAAGTTTTGCAAGCTGTTGTGGTTTAAGGTTGTGCATTGTTGCCTAGTTTTGGATCCCCGCCCTTGTTATGGACACTGCTGTTGGATGTCCCACATGTTATGGATTCTTGAAGCGGGGTGTGTGACATACTAAGAATAATACCATTTTGTGAATACTCACCTTGTAAAATGGGTATTATGAGTATGTCACACACCCCGCTTCAACCCGCCCTTTTGTATTCAGGATCCTCTTTATTGCGAACTTTGCGTGGTTGTTGTTTATATTTGCCTCTTCCTGGTCCCTTACCTTACTGCTTCTGTATACTGGGTAGTGAGTGGGAGGTCCCAGGTATTTATGGATCAGGGAGGGGCTTTCTTTTGCTATCATCTCTGCAGGAACGCCCTCTTCAGGACGATATTACCCACATGTTATGGATTCTTGAAGCGGGGTGTGTGACATACTCATAATACCCATTTTACAAGGTGAGTATTCACAAAATGGTATTTTTTTCAACTCTTTGTGAATTGAGGCCTTAGTTTGGAATTCTTTATGTACTACATATACAATTGATATAACTGTGAACAGATAGGTCATACAAGTAAAGTTCCTCATTTAAAGCAGGCCTACATCTGACCTCAGGCCCTCCCTCTCTGGGCATATCTATTAGGATAAGCCTGTTCCCATAATGAGTGCCTAATATTGTGCAGTTTTATTTACCCCTTTACACCCCCACCAAGGTCATTTGATGCTGTGCACTCTCACATACTGCGGAAGTGCAAAGATGTTAATATGGGGACCAGCATCCCTAATAGTGAGGGGGGTAAAGTAGCCCTGAGGGCCGCTGATGTTTGGGAAGGTATAGGTTCACTGTAACAATTGCATTTTGCATTCAGGCCTTACTGAAGTGGAACCTCTAGTAAAAAATGTACCTAATGTGCAGGTTTCACATCCTATGCCCTGACAACAGCCCCCCACCCTCCCACCCCAGTGGCTCAAAGTGGCAACAGTAACATAATGAGTCGGTGGGGTTCACATGCTCTGCTGTTACTACAGGCTTTCGTAGGGTGTAAGTAGGTCCACTGAGACCCTAACGGACCGCCTTCCTGCCTCCCCCTATCCCATCAGGGAGCAATACTCACCCTGGCCTGAAGGAAGCTGAGAGGAGGCAAGAGGGGCAGCACAATACAATAAGACATACGGGGAGGCCGATTCATTAATAGCGCCAGGTAGCGACAGATGAGCGACTGTAGCGTGATTTTTTCAGCGCCAGCCAGTATTCGCTGTGCTTGGCCGGCATTAGCTTGATGACAGCGACTCAGTCGGTGTGCGGTTATGTTGAATACGGGCTGGGGGGTCGCTGTTTCACAGGTCCAGCGTTGTATGTGAGCGCCTGACAACGAATGGCCAGAGCGAACGGCTAGCTTCATATTCATCAACAAATCACGCTCCGAATGTGCTGTCGCTGTCCATTCCTTGTTTAAACCCCAGAGCGCTGGCGGCGATGTGTATTAACTAGTTTTTAACCCCTAAACAACCATATTTTTTGAATGTAACATTATACATGTTTTTAGAATCATTTTGTAATATGAATACATTAATCTCAGACCTGTTAGATCAATTCTGCACATATTTTTTTAATTTTTATTTTTGACTTAAAAATAAATCCTAACATTGCAGAAGTGGTCTCAGATTTTTTGAGATTAAAAAAATATAAAAAAAAAATAATACCAATTAATTATGATTAATTATAGATTGCTCCATTGAAATGCATTGGACATCGCCAGGGAGCGACAGCTCATACCTGGCGCTGTGAGGGAATTTGCAGCGGCGCTGTTCGGTCCAGGCGGCTTCATGATGAATGCCGCGCTAGCCGTCGCTCTCGCCGGCGCTAGCCTCATTTTGCTTGATAAATGCGTCATTGTGACCGCCGCCGGGCGTACTTGAGTCGGTAGTCGCCGTTAGCTGCCGCTACCTGGCGCTCGTCAGACACTACCTGGCGCTATCGCTTGATGAATAAGGGCCTAGGTGTATAAATGTTACACAGAATGCCTCCCTCTAGAAAATACAGCTGGGCAGATTCATCCAGTATTGGACGAGGTCAAGTCTGGCTCCAGGTTTATGTGGGCCCTTGGGCAATAGATTCTTAGTAGGCCCCTTTCTGGTGTGGCGTGACACTCTATAAATGGTGGTAAAGACACATGTATGGTGGACACAGTCATAGATTTTACCATCTCACCCCTGGCTGCTACAGCTCATTGCTGCTGCTGTCACAGCCCCCCCTGCCCAGTGCTACCTGTTGCAGTTACCCTTTAAGGGTAATTGTCCTATCAAAGTGCAAACATTTGTCACCCAAGAAGCTCAAGGTTTTTTAAAAAAAGAAAGTGAAAAAAGTAATGCCTGAAAGAAGAAGGGATGGCAGAAAGAAAAGGAATGGAAGGAATGACAAAAAGAGGAATAAAAGGGATGACCGAATAAGAAGAAAAGACACAGGGCCTTATTTAACAAGGGATAGCGCCAGGTAGCGAATGGTGAGCGAACGGTAATGACGCTCACCTCCACGAGAACGCCGGCTCCCCTCCGCAATCACACATTTATCAAGCCGATCCTGCTTAGTGACTGACAGAGCGCCAGATAGCGAATCATTCATCATTATTCCAGCCTCACCCCACAGCGCCAGCGAGCGACCTTGAACAGCGACAGGTATGACCTCTCGCTACCTGGCGCTCTCCAATGCATTTCAATGGAGCAATCTTTAAATATTCATAATTAATTGATATTAATGATTTTTTTTGTTTTAAATGTCAAAAATTCTGTGACCACTTCTGCAATGTTAGATATTTTTTTAAGGGAAAAAAAAAAAATTGTGCAGAATTGATATTACAGGTCTGATATTAATGTATTCATATTACAAAATGTTTATAAAAACTTGTTTTTTTTTTCCCAAAAATATGGTTGTTTGGGGGTTAAAAAACAACTTTTAACCCATCGCCGCCAGCGCTCTGGGGTTTAAACATGCATTTCACAGCACGAGAATTTTTTGAGCGTGATTTGTTAATGAATATGCTGGGAGCCGTTCGCTATGGCCATTCGCTGTCATGCGCTCCCATACAGCGCGGAACCAGTCAAACAGCGACTCCTAACCCCGTATTCCACATTACCGCACACCGACTGAGTCGCTGTCAACAACCGAACAACGGCCAAGCACAGCGAATACTAGCGGGCGCTGTGAAAATACCGCTACTGCCGCTCATCTGTCGCTACCTGGCGCTATTAATAAATCGGCCTCACAATCTGCAGATGGCCAGTTCGCCCCTGGCTGAGAATGCCCAGTCCTGGTTACTGCTCAGCTCTACATCCTGCATAGCTGCTGCCCAAGGGAGAGGATGGGGTGCCACATGATCACCATGGGAGGTAGGCCCTCCCAAAGTGCAGATACCTTGACACCTACCCGGTCAGTCCAATCATGCCGCTGCTTGCCGTAGACGAGGTAGGTATGTGCAGAACTGGAGGCAGCTTTAGTTTTTATTGATAATTGTCCCCCACTCTGTTTACTTATTAGATCATTTAAATTCAGATATTTACCTGGTATCCCTCGTTTGACAGTTTAATATTTTCAGCTCTTGTATCAATACTGATTGAGGCTTTCACAAGAATGTCAAGATAATTCATCTTTGAGTATTCCTGGCAACAGATAGGAAAAGAACAGTTAATAAGAAGAAAAAATCAGAAGAAACAGGAGGTATTTACATCAGCCGGGGATTACAGCTCATTCCTAGGCAATAGGTTTAGTCATGTAGATAACTAAGTGCAACACAGACACAGACAATAGGGTTGATTCAGAGACCCTTTCTCAACATTTTTTTTTGCGTGAAAATTTCCGTTCTCGTCCATTTTTCCACCTCATCTGATTCAGAATTGATTTTTTTCTGTGGGAATTTTTGTATGAAATGTTTTCATTTTTCTGTGATTTTTCGTTTGGTAGCAAGACCTCCAAAAAAACGTTGAGAAAGGGGCTCTGAATCAACCCTAATGGTCTTGATTCTCTAAGAGTTAAAAAAAAATTCTCAAGGTAGTAAGAAATTCAATTCATGAGAAAAAAGCTTGAGAATGTCACTTAGTAAATCACCAGATAGGAAGACAATGAAAGTCAATGGCACTTTTTTACTCCTGAAAAAAGTATTAAATGTTTTACCTGTAGTAAAAATTGCCATTGACTTTCAGTGTTTTCCTATCTGGGGATTCATCATCTTTTTTCTCATGAATTACATTTTTTACTACCATGATAATTTTTTTCAACTCAGTGAATCAAGGCCAATGATGGATAAAAGTACAGCACTGAAGGGTTACCTCTATGAAGGTGCTATTCCATAGCCTTGAGCGAAGGGTGACAAATGCATTACTGTCCAAACCCTGAAGGGGACATCTAATTGTCACACATTTGGCATGATTGTTACAGTCCTGCAATGAAAAGCAGAAAATCTGGCATTAGCAAATCAGTAAGATATGACAACATTACGAAATAATGTTGGGACCTCCCCAAAAATAGATGTAAAATGATAATGAAAGGAAATAAAATGATAATTAAAGGCAAACTAGAGTCAAAGTGTAAATGTGTGAAAGTGGAAGAAATGGCAAGCTGCTCTGGGAAATTTGTAATTGGTATGGGAGTCGGCAGCTCCCGGTAAGTAAATTTGTAGTTTACTAGCTGCAGTACATGTCCCAGCTATGGAGCTCATACACATACAGGTCGATTCAAAGAAACATGTAACAGCTTGGATTTTGGTGCCGATCATCCTATTTTTCCCGAACGCTCGTGCGTTCGTATGAACTTGCGAGTGATTCTATAAGCAAATACGTTTCTATCCTAAAATGTACGTCCGTTCGTATGGCAGTTCGGGAATCAGACCTATGTCAGTTTCCATCCTGAATTTTCCGTTTCATTTCTCAGGTTGCAACATTGGTTTTGCCCTTTTTCCTTTTTTGTCTGGACGTAAATCCTTCTGATCTTGCGGCTGCGCACTACAAACTTACCTCATTAAAGTGCATTCTAAATATTTGGTCTTTTATTTTTCTTTATTTCAGTCATTTTGTAGTAACCAACCATTAATGAATGCATTTGCATAAGTAAATCTTACTTTGTTTAATTTTTAGTTAACTTGCATTTTTTACTTGTGGATTTAATTTTAATATTTTGGCTTCAAATGGTACAACTTAAAATTTTGGGTGTGGTTACCCACACCCTCTACATACAGATTGCTCTCAAATATAAAAACACCCAGCAACTTCTGCATGTTATGAGTCTAGAAACAGCCAAGATGGCGGCTCAGGTATTCTCGGGCAGCCTGCAAACAGAAAGGGCCTTGTGACTGTGTTGCTCTGCATTCTTTGATTTCTGACCATTCCGTGCCCCCAGCTCTGCTGTGTCTGTGCAAAATACAGCAGTAACCCACATCCTGCACTTTATCCCGCTCTCCTCTCCTCAGTAAGTGTGATGCATCTGACCAAAGATGTGCTTAAATAATTAAACAAAGCAAAGGTAAACAACTACACCAATAAATGCAATCTAAAAATATTATTCTAGTACATCAATTTAAAAATAAATACCAAAGGACATAAGTTTCTTTCATTAACGCAAATATATTGCAAAATAAAGGTTTACATGCAAAGGACTAATTAAGGTCCACATTAAAATGCTTTTATAAGGCATACATGAATCAGGTATGCATTGCCATACAATTTATGGCCTCGGCCATGCTGATACATGCAGTTCATTGGAGCTCAAGACGCGCAGACTCCTCCACATAGCCAAAAAACCTGTTCAAGAACAGCAATCCGACTGCTAAAAGGTGTCGCCAGTGGCTTTCTTTTAAAACGTATTTAGAGGTTTGAAAACTGTTCTCTGAATCACACCTAAACACATCCGATTATCCTAAGTTTTACGTTTTGATCCTAAGTTTTAGGATTTGATCCTAAGTTTTACGTTTTGATCCTAAAATTTAGGAACGAACTTGCGATGATCGTAAGAGCATATACGCATTCGAAACGTAGGCTCGTGCGAGTCGGAAATGGCCAAAAAAACAGGAAAAAATGACAAACACCCACCCAAACTTACGATTCTCGATCCGAAATCAATTAACTTTTGCTCTTTGAATCGAGGGGATAGAGTAGGGACCACCCTAACACAGAGTGCCTTGTCAGGGCAGTGTGGCTTCTACATGTATCTGCAGATATATGCAATGGGATCTCTGTCTTTCTACCTGTTAGACATGTCTGTAGCTCCACTGGGTCCCTCTCACACCAATTACAAATTTCCCAGAGCAGCTTTTCATTTCTTTCAGTAAAAATGTAATTGTATTGGTAAGTATTAGACACTTGGTCCCCTGGGTGGTGCAGGTGTGTCATGTAGTGGTAGTTGTTATAAAGGGGCCTTTGGAGGTTATGGGTGATAGGGGGTTGTAACTTGAGAAATCGGGTGTATGGATGAACCTTACATGGGCAAGCCAAAAGCCTTGGAGATTAAGGCTGGGTGACAGGGTATAAGTTACTGAATGGCTTAGACTGGCGACAAGGTGTTATATGGGACCCTGAAATAAATAATACCTATCGGTTGGGACCAGCGGGTGCTAAAAATACACTTTTATGGGGACCAGAAATCTCCTATATGACCCAGTCAGTGACGATGGATTTTATGGCCAATTTATGCTTAACTTGCTAAAGTAAAATAAAACGAATGATCAAAACTAAGGGCCTTATTTATCAAGGGATAGCGCCAGGTAGTGTCTCACTAGCGCCAGGTAGCGCCAGCTATCGGCGGCTACCGACTCCAGAACGCCAGGCGGCGGACACAATCACGCATTTATCATGCTAAATGAGGCTAGCGCCGGCGAGAGTGTCAGCTAGCGCGGGATTCATCATGTAGCCGACTGCAACGAACAGCGCCGCTGCTAATCCCATCACAGCGCCAGGTATGACCTCTCGCTACCTGGCGCTCTCCATTGCATTTCAATGGAGCAATCTTTAAATATTCACAATTAATTGATAATAATGTTTGTTTTTTGTTTTTTTTTTTTAAATGGCAAAATTTCTTTGACCACTTCGGAAATGTTAGATATTTTTTTTAAGGTTAAAAAAAAAAATATTTGTGCAGAATTGATCTTACAGGTCTGATATTAATGTATTCATATTACAAAATGTTTAGAAAAACTTGTTTAATTTTTAAATCAAAAAATATGCTTGTTTGGGGGTTAAAAAACTACTTTTAACCCATCGCCGCCAGCGCTCTGGGGTTTAAACATGCATTTCACAGCGCGAGAATTTTTTGAGCGTGACTTGTTAATGAATATGGTGGGAGCCGGTCGCTCTGGCCATTCGCTGTCAGGCGCTCCCATACAGCGCGGAACCTGTCAAACAGCGACTCCTAACCACGTATTCAACATTAACGCACACCGACTGAGTCGCTGTCAACAAGCGAACTACGGCCAAGCACAGCGACTACTAGCGGGCGCTCTGAAAATCACGCTACTGGCGCTCATCTGTCGCTACCTGGCGCTATTAATGAATCGGCCTCCCCGTTATTAACACCTACACGTTCATTAGTACAATGTACCTGCTGAATAAAATGTGCTTTATAAAGCAAAGTTTTGGCGTTTCCATCTGCCCAGAGTAAATGTTTTCTGGCCATTTTTTGGTCAGCGGTTTAGGAATCTTACCAGGGTGAGATATTTTCTTTCAGAGAACAGGGAAAATGTGTTGCTATCTCCGCTGGTCTGTTTTTCTCCAAGTTCTCGCTTAATTCGACCTTTATCTGATTCCTATAAGACATAAAACAAAATCATAAACATCCACAAGAGAAACAGGTATTTTTCGTCAAGTGAGTCAAAAAAGATTTAGGGGGTTATTTAAGAAGGGATAGCGCCAGGTAGCGCCTGGTTAATGAGAGGTAGCGACAGGTGAACGCCGGACACGGCGCGCAATTACACATTTATCAAGCAGAATCTGTTGAGCGACTGGGATAACGCCATGTAGCATCCGATTCATCATTATCCCAGTCTCAGCGTACAGTGTCGGTGTTCAGCCTTGCAGAGCGCCACGTCTTACCTCTCGCTACCTGTCGCTCTCCCATGCATTTCAATGGACGATCCTTTTCTTCTCTTTAAACTGGGTTTTGTTTTTTTTTAAATCTCAAATAATGTTGTGACCTCTTCTGGCATTGAAAATGCAGTTTTTTCAAAAATTTTTCATGTTTTATATATTTCCGCAGAAATGACATTACAGGTCTGGCATTAAAGTGTTCATGTTACAATGTTGCTACAATGTAATTCCATATGTTTTCCCTTTGTTACTAGTGGATAGATGCTGAAAAACAGACTTTAAACACACCGCCTCCTGCGCTCTGGGCTTCAGAGAAGCATTTTTCAGCGCCAGAGATGTGTGAGGCTGTTTTTTTAATGAATATGTTGTGAGTCGGTCGTACTGACCAGTCGCTAACATGCGCTCCCATACAGTGCTGTGCTGGTCAAATACCGACTCCTCACAATGTATTCATCATTACTGCACAGCGACTGAGTCGCTAAGAACTAGCGACCCACGGCCGAGCACAGTGACTACTAGCGGGCGCTCTGAAAATGCCTGCTACAGACGCTCATCTGTCGCTACCTGGCGTTAGTGATGAATCAGCCTGCACGAGGTTCTACAAATTTTTGACAGCCTGTCTAATATTGAAAGCTTTGCCAACTCAAGATATAAAAACAGAAAACTGATCACCCTCCTGCACTGTACTGGATGTTGTGATGGGAAAGTTCAATATTCGTTAAGGTGGGAAAGACTTATGTGCAGAGGCTTTGAGAGCCTCTCCAAATTTTAATGAATACCCAATAGACAGCTGTTATTTACAAGATTGCAAAGAGAAACTATGGCCCGGTAGCGACTGGTGAGCGGCCGGTAATGACGGGCACCGCCACGAGAACGCCGGCTCCCCACCACAATCACACATTTATCAAGCAGATCCTGCTTAACGACTGAGATAGCGCCATATAGCCACTCATTCATCATTATTCCAGCCTCAGCCCACAGCGCCAGCGTCCAACCTTGAACAGCGCCAGGTATGACCTCTCGCTACCTGGCGCTCTCCAATGCATTTCAATGGAACAATCTTTAAATATTCATAATTAATAATTTATTTTTTTTTTTATGTGAAAATTTCTGTGACCACTGCCATGTTAGATAATTTTTTAAGGTAAACAAAAAAATAAAAAAAAAATTGTGCAGAATTGACATTACAGGTCTGATGTATTCATATTACAAAATGTTTTTATAAACTTTTTTTTTTTTGTTTCAAAAAAATACCATTTTGTGAAATACTCACCTGTAAAATGGGTATTATAAGTATGTCACACACCCCACTTCAAGATATCCATAACATGTGGTAATACCGACCTGAAGAGGAACGCCCTCTTCAGGTCGGTATTACCACATGTTATGGATATCTTGAAGCGGGGTGTGTGACATACTTAGAATATATGGTTGTTTGGGGGTTAAAAAACTACTTTTAACCCATCGCCGCCAGCGCTCTGGGGTTTAAACAAGCATTTCACAGCGCGAGAATTTTTGGAGCGTGATTTGTTAATGAATATGGTGGGAGCTGGTCGCTATGGCCATTCGCTATCATGCGCTCCCATACAGCGCGGAACCTGTCAAGTAGCGACTCATCACCTTGTATTCAACATTACTGTACACCGACTGAGTCGCTATCAACAACCGAACAACGGGCAAGCACAGCGACTACTAGCGGGCGCTGTGAAAATACCGCTACAGTCGCTCAACTGTCGCTACCTGGCACTATTAATATATCAGCCTCCCCGTCTGTACCTCACTTGAAAAAGTATGCAACTCACCTCCAGAACACACCATCCAATCAGGTGCAGGGCATGAGGAAAACATTTGTGTTGCACTTTATTGTGTGTTTACTTCAGAATCTCCAAAAACTCATGTATTAAAATTGTTATAAGCCTTTAAAATTATGGGGCGCCTTTACAAATCTACATGAATTACCCACGCACTTCATTGTCACATACATTTAATAACCACCTACCTTCTTCTTTAATGGGTTAATTTCCTCTGCAGGCTGACATGGCACAGGGTCCAGGCCTCTGGAGTCTACCCTCACAAGGTAAAGCAGCCATTTTCCATTATGGATCTCCTTCGGCCACTGAATATCTAAAAAGGCCGTACCCAGTGCTCTAAGAGGTCGCCCAAAATTTGTAATCTGAAATAAAAAAAAAATACAAATCTTCAGCCAACGCAAAAATAATTCTTAGACTACTGGAAAGCGGCAGTTATTGGTGGTAAAGTGGCAGGTCGTTTTTCCACTGCTCTTCATTTTGGCACATTTCTTTAGGAGCTGCCTACAATGCCAGTGTGGGCACAACTGAATGGAATATGTGGGCCTATGTTGCCAGTGTAGGAACAACTGAATGGAATATGTGGGCCTATGTTACCAGTGTAGAAACAACTGAATGGAATATGTGGGCCTATGTTACCAGTGTAGAAACAACTGAATGGAATATGTGGGCCTATGTTACCAGTGTAGAAACAACTGAATGTAATATGTGGGCCTATGTTGCCAGTGTGGGAACAACTGAATGGAATATGTGGGCCTATGTTACCAGTGTAGAAACAACTGAATGTAATATGTGGGCCTATGTTGCCAGTGTGGGAACAACTGAATGGAATATGTGGGCCTATGTTGCCACTGTGGGAACAACTGAATGGAATATGTGGGCCTATGTTGCCAGTGTAGGAACAACTGAATGGAATATGTGGGCCTATGTTGCCAGTGTAGAAACAACTGAATGGAATATGTGGGCCTATGTTGCCACTGTGGGAACAACTGAATGGAATATGTGGGCCTATGTTGCCAGTGTGGGAACAACTGAATGGAATATGTGGGCCTATGTTGCCAGTGTGGGAACAACTGAATGGAATATGTGGGCCTATGTTGCCAGTGTAGGTATAGATAATGTGAATAATGTCATTGTGGATACAGCTGATGCAGTTGTGGCGGCCTCTAATGTCAGTGCAGGTAGAGCCTATGATGCTTGTGTGGGTATAGCTCACAGAAATAAGTGGTCCTATGATGCTACTGAGGACACAGCTGATGTCAATGAGCGGTGATTATAATGCGAGTGTATATACAATAATCAAAAGATGTAATACCGCGCTGCTCACAAAGACAATGTAATAGTGCAATATATTAAGGAAGGTGGAGCTCAACGTGTGGTATATAGGATTCCAATCCCTACAAAGAAGTTAACAGTTGTCATATATACATATGATTACACAGAGCTCTTAATAGTCCACCGTGATGTAGGCAAATCCATGTATAGAAGAAAAAAATACCATTTTGTGAATACTCACCTTGTAAAATGGGTATTATAAGTATGTCACACACCCCGCTTCAAGATATTCATAACCTGTGGGTATACTGACCTGAAGAGGGCGATCTGCAGAGATGATTGGAGGAAAGAAAGCCCCTCCCGGTCCATAAATACCTGGGACCTCCCACTCATTACCCAGTATAAAGAAAGCAGTAAGGTAAGGGACCAGGAAGAGCCAAATATAAGTCATAACGCAAAGTTCATAAAATGAAGGATCCAGAATACAAAAGGGCGGGTTGAAGCGGGGTGTGTGACATACTTATAATACCCATTTTACAAGGTGAGTATTCACAAAATGGTATTATTCTAAGTATGTCACACACCCCGCTTCAAGATATTCATAACCTGTGGGACATCCTAAAGCAGTGTCCTTAAGGGGTGGGGATCCAAAACAAGGCATAAAGCACAACTTAAACTACTGCAGCCTGCAGAACTTTGCGGCCAAAAACAGCATCCGCTGAGGCCCGAACATCAACCTTGTAAAACTTGGAAAAAGTGTGAACAGAAGACCAGGTAGCGGCCTTGCAAACTTGCTCAACAGAGGCCTGGTGCTGAAAAGCCCAGGAAGCCCCAACCGCACGAGTAGAATGAGCTGTAACACGAAAGGGAGGATTTCTCCCCTTTGCAGAATAGGCCCCGACAATGGCCTGACGAATCCACCTGCTGATGGTAGACTTTGTGGGTGCTAGACCCTTCTTGGGCCCAAACGGCACCACGGAAAATGCATCAGTCTTGCGAAAGGCAGACGTTACCACCAAATAATACTTCACAACACGAACCACATCCAAAGAATGCAGGGCCCTCTCCTTGTCATTGCTGGGATTAGGACACAGAGAGGGCAGAACAATATCCTGATTTAAATGAAAGGACGAAACCACCTTAGGAAGGAAGTCCGTCTTAAAACGGAAAACCACTTTGTCCTGATGTCTTTCAAAATACGGAGCATGAATAGACAGAGCCGCCAACTCAGAGACACGTCTAACGGAAGTGATAGCTACCAAAAAGGCCACCTTCTGCGTAAGGGAAGACAAAGGAATATCATGCAAAGGTTCAAAGGGGGGACCCTGAAGTGCAGAAAGAACCAAGTTCAAATCCCAAACTGGAATCAAAGGCTTTCTAGGAGGCCGCACATGTGTAACCCCCTGGAAAAAAGTCTTAACCAAAGGGTTAAGCGCAAAAGACTTTTGGAAAAACACCGCCAGGGCAGACACCTGTCCCTTCAGAGTACTGAGTTGGAGCCCTAGGTCCAGACCATGTTGCAAGAACTCCAAAATTCTAGAAATAGAGAATTCCCTACAAGGGAAGGCCCTGGTTTCACACCAATCAATATAAGACCTCCAAGTCCTATAGTACACAGTCGATGAGGACCTTTTCCTAGCACTAATAAGAGTCCGAATCACAGCATCCGAAAGACCTTCCTCCTTCAAGATGGAGGTTTCAGCAGCCACGCCGTCAAAGCCAGCGTTGGTAAATTCGGGTAACGAAGATGACCCTGTGTGAGTAGATCTGGCAGCAGGGGCAGAACGAACTGATCTTCTGCCAACCTTACCACGTCTGCGAACCAGACCTGTCTTGGCCACCTTGGAGCCACCAGGATTGCTGGTGCTCTCTCCAGAGCAAGCTTGCGCACTACTCTGGCCACCATGGGAAACGGAGGGAACAGGTACAGAAACCCCAGATCCCTCCAGTTCAGAGACATGGCATCCGTCGCAAGGGCCAGAGGATCCTTCGCCAGAGACACAAATGACGGAAGTTTGTGATTGTGACGGGAGGCAAAGAGGTCCACCGCCGGTGACCCCCACCTGCGACAAATTGAGTGAAAGACCTTGGGATTGAGAGACCACTCCCCTTTGCGGGCTGACAGCCTGCTCAGAGAGTCCGCCTCCGTATTCTCCACTCCCGGGATGTAAACTGCCGAGATGCACGGGACATGGCTCTCCGCCCAGTCCAGAATCAGAGACACTTCCTTGAAGGCATTCCTGCTGCGGGTGCCTCCCTGGTGATTGATGTAGGCCACCGCCGTCCGATTGTCCGACCGGACCTGGACCGGCAAGCCTCGCAGTTGATGAGTCAAATGACAAAGAACCATCCTGATGGCCCTCAATTCCAGAACATTGATAGGCTCGTGGGCTTCCAGGGGACCCCACAAACCCTGAAATTGCAGATCCTTCCAGAAGCCCCCCCATCCCGAGAGGCTGGCATCCGTGGTGACTATCTCCCACTGGGGAGTCCGAAAGGATCTGCCCCTCAGCAGGTTGGTTGAGTTCAGCCACCACCAAAGCGAGCGGCGAACCCGGGGGGACATCTGAAAGAATTGATCCAGCGACTGAGACCTGTTCCAGACCGACAACAGATGGAGCTGTAGTGTCCTTGTGTGAAACTGAGCAAAGGGGACTGCCTCGAAGGAGGCCACCATCAAACCCACCAGTCTCATCCCTAGCCGGATGGACGGTCGAGGAATGGACATAAGCGACCGAACCAACTCCTGAATCAGAAGAACCTTGGACTGAGGAAGGAACACTCTGGCCTGATCTGTATCCAGAGACATCCCCAGAAAGGATATTAACCTGGACGGGTGGAGGGAGGACTTGGGGTAGTTGATCACCCAGCCGAATCTCTCCAGAGTGGATAGAACCGTCCTGGTGTCCAATTCCGCTTGGCTGAATGACGATGCCAATATGAGGAGATCGTCCAGATATGGCACTATGCGAATTCCTTGAGCTCTGAGAAGAGCCATCACCCCAGCAAGCACCTTGGTGAAAACCCTTGGAGCTGTGGTGAGACCGAAGGGAAGAGCTACAAATTGGAAGTGCCGATCCTCCAGAGCGAAGCTTAGGAACCTCTGGTGCGCGGGAAAACTGGGAACATGGAGGTAAGCGGCGTGGATGTCTATGGACGTCATGAAGTCCCCCTGACGAAGAGAGTGGATAGCGGAACGCAACGTTTCCATGCGAAATTTTCGCAGCCTGACGAATCTGTTGAGAATCTTTAGGTCCAGGATGGGCCGAACGGAGCCATCCTTTTTGGGAACCGTGAACAGATTTGAGTAAAAACCCTGACCCCGTTCTAATGGGGCACTGGGCAAATGACCGCCATTTCTAGAAGACTCGATACCGCCGCCCGGAGCTGCAATGCAGCCTGTACGTCCGGGGACACCCGAGACCTGAGGAAACGCGGGGGGGGGGGGGGGGGGGGGCGGGACTCGAACTCCAGCATGTAACCGGAAGACACCACTTCCCTGATCCATCAGTCCGAGACCTCCCGAATCCAGACTTGGGAGAAGTGTCGCAGCCGTCCCCCCACCCGCGCGGGTGAGGGCGCCCCCTCATTGTTGAGCGGGCTTGGCCGCGGGCTTGGGTTTTGAACCCCAACTGTATCCTGAACGGGCACGACCTCTGCCCCTGTTCCAGGAGTCTCCTCTTGTAGAAGGGAAGGCAAAACCTCTTCCCGCTCTAGCTCCCCGAAAGGAAGCGGTGACGGAAGCCGCCCCTCGAAAGGGGCGACGTTGCTTCCTACGTTGAGGTAATTTTCCACCTTTAGCTACTGAGTCCAATTTTTCTCCAAAAAGCCTTAGACCAACAAAGGGAAGAGACGTCAGAGACTTCTTAGACCCAAAATCGGCCGCCCACTGGCGCAACCAAATTGAACGCCTAATGGTTACCATAAGAGCAGAGGCCCTGCTGTTCATCATCAATGAATCATCCAGAGCTGATAAAATGAAGGAAAGAAAAACCTCACAACGTTTCAGTCCAAGAAATTCATCACTGTCCGGATCCAAGCCGGACGAGGATAGCAAATCCCTGACCACCTTTCTAGTAGCCACCACCAACAGTGATGAGGCACAAACTGGCCGTATAGCTGCCCCAATACTGGCAAAACCATGACAAGCCATCTGGTCAATGCGTTTATCCTCACCATCCTTGAGAGAGGAACAATCAGGGTTATTCAAAACGGCAGAGTTGGATAACCCCAAAATTGGGGCGTCCACTTCGGGGGGGGGGAAGCCCAGCGCTTAAAGGAGCAGTATCGCGAAATTTGCATTAAAAAAGATAAATAATTAAATAGCCATACAATAGCTTATAACATGTGTATAAATAATCTGGCGATCGAAAAAGAAAAAAATATATGCCTCTCTTTTAAATTGTATAATTATAATAGCTCAGTCCATTTGCTGAATAGGGGGATCTGCTGGGTTGTTTTTAGTGAGCTGCTTCATTTAGCCCACTGGTCTCCTAGCAACACTTTACCTCAGAGGCTGACACTGTAACGGCTGTGTGTGTGTGAGGTGCTGCTTTTGTTATGAGACCAGGTGACTCAAATGTGTAAAATCTATACAAAATAAACTAAACTGACTGAAAACGACTGAAATTCTTCTTTGAATAACTGTGCAGGAAAATCTAAAAGTATTAAAGTGGAACAAAACCCCATTCTAAATCAGGATGCCCACCGTGTGAAACGACCCCTGGATAACCACAGATCCCCCCATTTTTGTGGCGCGCTCACGCAGATAGTCATTTAGACAGGCCGGGCGGCCAGGAAGGTTACTGCTCAGGTTCCCCATCTGTGTGCAAACAGAGCTGATTGGATGAGAGCCTGCGCATGTGCTGTGGGACAGGGAAAGGTACGTTTTCACAGGCGAACTTGGGGATTTCACATATCAGGGCATCCCAAGTCGGGATGCCCCTAGGGGCACAAAACAAAAACTCCAGATAGTGAAAATCCTGGGTTGGGCTTTGCTCAAAACACACAAAGCTGAAAGAAAGATCATATGGAAAAAAAAGAGAAAATGGTAAACTGAACAATTTTGCAGCAGAGCCAACATGAAGGGAAAACTGTCAAAATCAGCTAAATGACTTCTAGAGCTTTTCTCTCTGTATTAGATATAAGTTCTGGCCAGGCAATGTTGCAATGTTATCTGATGCTGGACGGCTGCCAGCACTGAACAGCTGAGACTTTGATACATTCTCCTCAGCGTGGAACTGATACATTGTTGCACCCCTCTCCTCAGTGTGGAACAGGCCAGAGTGTCGGCGCCCGACACTGACAAGACATAAACATGAGCTATTAGTCTCCAGCTGCTCAACACACACATCATTTTTTTCTACATTTGTAATTCTTACTCCAACACTTATCTACATTCAAAGTACCATTTAAATATAAGTCACCAAGAAAAAATCGCGATACTGCTCCTTTAACCATGTCCGCGGGGAAAGGATACCTTGTATCCCAACTCTGAGGGATGCCTGGGAGCCGAGCTGGTCTCTCCCATTCCTTGGAAATAATATTATCAAAATGCTTTTGATTAGGAAATTCTAAGCGCGGTCTGGATTCCTCATAAAACTCCCCTTGTTGTTGAGGGGCCTCCGCCGGAGGCGAGATAGCCAAAACCTCAAACATCTGAGTCAAAACATTAGGGGTGTCCGAGGAACCTCCTGACCCCCGATCAGAATCAGCGCCAACAATGTGTGGATCCTTGGAATTATCCGAATCCTCAAATACCTCCCCTTCCTCTGGAGGGGAATAATCTGACCAATCCAGACCATCCGTATCATCATATTCATACTATGAAACCGTTGACAAATGCTTTCTCTTAGCCGGTGCCTTCTTGGCTACCGTAGAGGAAATATATTTTTCAATACTGGCCAATCTAGCACACACATCAGATTGCGACTGCCCCCCCATGACAACATCACACGGGGCACGGGTCAAAATGGGAGGGGGAGAGGATGAAGCCGGCGGTGCTGACCCATAAGCCTGGGGTCCTGACTGCCGCGTAATAGTCTGTTGTGCACATGATATACATAAAAAGAAATCATCCCCAGTTAGGGATACCCCACAACCCAAACACTTCCGAGATTGTCCTGAGGGGAGGCCGGAATCCTGGGATGCCTCCATAAGGTGAACTTGAGTGAGTCGCTATGACCAAGGGAATTACGCTATTAAGCAACCCGGGATGCCCTTATAGTGTCCAAGTGGGAGGATTTGTAAAATATATGGAAAAAAGAAACCCCAGGGACCCTAGGACTGGGAGAAGCCCCCAAAATATCCCAGAAGATTCCGCCTAAAAAACAAGATGGACACAATGAGAAAAACCTTAATCATAGAATAAGAGACAAAGAAACTGGGAAGAAAAGGCCCACAGGGCCACTCACAGAGCCTATGTAAACCGGGTGCAGCGTCCACGCCGACCTGAGGTAAAAATCAGCTGGAGACGGAGCAGGGGGTGGGCGTGGCCAGCGCGGACCGCTCGCTTTACCAGCTCCGCCCCCCGCCGCAAGTAGGAGAGTGGGATAGAGCTCCTCGGTGGAGCTCAGAGCAATAGAACGCGTGAGGAGAAGGTTCCCCTCCACCGCAGTGTGACACCGGATAATAAAAGCGCCAAGCGGTGGCGGCCCGCACGGAGTGTGGAGCCGCTGCCCCGCTCGAGCCACGCACATAAGACTAGACACATAATTAAGAGGGAGCGGGCCGCGGCCTCGCGCCGAAGGCCCGGCCCCGCCCCCCCCCCCATAGAAGAGCGTGAGGGGAGAGACCTTCCCTCAGCTCTCTGAGGTAAAGCAACACCGCGGCGGCAATGGCAGCCGCGGTGTCTGTAATAACAAAGTTCCCTCCTAATAAAGTTCCCACCTGGTAATACAGTAACGCTACTCAGTGCATCAATACATTATGGGGGAAAAACTTCCATAAGAAGGCCTTAGAGGAGGGGACCCAGCCCAAGCCAGTGAGGTGGAAATATGTCATGAGGGAATAAAATTTTTTAAAGGTGGACAGGGCATCCCAAACCGGGGTCACCAACCTGGTATAACCGCCTACCCTCTATATAGGGTCTCGCGGCGGAGCATAGCTCCTGAGCACCAGTGGTGCTAATATACCTTCGCCCGGACAGCAGTCAAGACTGGGAGGCATACAAATATAAATATCAAAAAAGGGGAAAAGGTAAGTCCGAACGGAAATAAAAAATTAACTGGCCGGTAGTAATCCCGGCTACCTGACAGACCCCCTATGCAAGGAGGAGACATCATCTGCTGCTTGCTCGCCGTCTGCAGAGATGAAGACTGGGTAATGAGTGGGAGGTCCCAGGTATTTATGGACCGGGAGGGTCTTTCTTTCCTCCAATCATGAAAAAATCATCAACCTCCTCTTCAGGTTCATTGATATTGGAATAAATCTAACTGACCCCATGTTCAGAGGGATTTACAGAGGAACGAAAAAGCATCAAGTTAATTAACTTTGAACCACTATTGAATCATTGATGCGGAGTCCCCCCCTTTTCCGAGCATGGCTCTGGATTAGGAGGTTGATGATTTTTCGTTATAAAGCCTATGTTCTAAATTTGACCCCTTGGAGGCTGTGTTGATGATCAGGAGCAAACCTAAGGGAGACCAGGATTTCATTGAGAAATTACATCATTTTGCCGATTTATATTGGCCATCTGGTAAGAGGCTTGAGTGATTGGTGGCGGATTGTCCAGTGTGTGAACACGTGTGGATTTGCCTACATCACGGTGGACTATTAAGAGCTCTGTGTAATCATATGTATATATGACGAGTGTATATACAGCTGATGTAAGGAAGTGGTTCTCATCAGTGGTCAGTGCAGCTGATGTTAATGGCTGGTTTATGCCACAGCAGATACTGCTAAACCTAATGAATAAAGCATGACATGCCAGACTGACATCTATGATGACAACTGATGGTAAATTATCTTGCATAGGTGAACTATATCTGTCAGTGTGCGGTTCCTCTTAAAGCTGTGCATGCTTGAGTGTAAAAGTGTTGAAATAACTAGTATTAAAGCGGACCTTCACCCTGAATAAGAACATATCTTATATGTTTCCCACACACCCTGTACATACACATTGCTCACATTAAAAATCATCCTACCTGCATCTACTGCTTTTTCTGAGCCTTTCAAACACCCAAGATGCTGGCTCATGGAGCATCGGGCAGCCTGCAGACAGGAAGTGTCTTCTGACTGTGTCGCTCTGCATTGTGGGATTGTTGTCCTTTCCTTGTCTCCAGCTCTGCTCTGTCTGTGCAAAGCACAGCTATAACCCCACCCCCTGTACTTTATCCCTCTCTCCTCAGTATGTGATTTTTCTGAGTCAAGATGGCGGCACCCATATCCTAGAGTCCTGAGCAGATTTGCAGCCCGGTGGGGGAAAGTACAAAAAGTGACTAAAAACTTAAAATATATTAATTTTAGATGCTGGGAAATAGTTTTTTAAGGGTTTGGGCTTTTCATTAAATCATGCTGAAGGTCCGGTTTAAGAAGCAGTGTTTTTGGACATTGGTTACAGGGTATGCTGTGCGCTATACAGCAGGGGTGAATGAGTTAAGAAAATAATTGAATGAGGGGACTCCTATCTACTAATTTTTAGAAGAAACCAAGGAGGGTTGGCAGCCACTCAGACCAATTTATAACTAACCTGGGAGTTGCACGTGAGCAGGACAATTAGAATACACAAAACTTAAAGGGGCCACAGCAAGACTAAGGGGTCTCTCATAGACTGAAGGCTATTCAGTGACTGGAGGAGGGTATTTATTTGGCTTGAAACCCTTTTTTGACCCCCATATGTCTACTCCATTCATTGCAATGAAGTGGGTGTAACAAGGTGCATTCAGCACGGCCCACCTCGGCATGCCCCCTCCATTGCAATGAATAGAGTAGATGTATTGGAGGGATATAAGGCATGAAGATGGCGGTGCTGCATGGAGGAGAAAAAGGCGAGTATAGGCTTTATTGAATGCCAAGACAGGGTCAAATGTTTGTTACAACTGTTAGGATCTTACCTGTTCCCCGTCCTCTGTCCCGCGGCGCATCCTCCCAGGGAGCTCCGCCGCTGTCTCCGTGCGCCGCTCTGAGGCGCTGGGTGCGGCGTCGGCGGGGCGCGGCTGCCTCCCTGGGTGTCCCGCGGTGGGGACAGGCGGTCCCTCGGTCTCTTCAGCTGGCGTGGTTGCTTCCCTCCCTGCAGGGGGCGCGCCCGGCCAGCCTCGTGCTCGCACGCTCTGTTTATGCCCCTCGGTGGCGGTGCTCCCAGCGCATCCGCCGGGGGCAAGTATAGTGACCAATTACCCTGTCCTGAACATGAGACAGAGCCAGGGACTGGACAGTTCGTCTGGCCTGGGCGGTCCAGTCCCTGGGACTGCTCCCATTGGTAAATTTGTATAGTGGCACCAATCAGCACATTTCCCTCCCCGATCACCTAGCTCCAGGTCCCCCTTTCCCATTGGCCAGTACTCCCTTAAATACTGTTCTGCCCCGTCCTCCAGTGCCCGTTATAGCCTCTGGTTGATAGGGTGTGCTTTCTGAATCGTTCCTCATAGTTATTATCCGGCTTGTTTCTGACCACCCTTGTCTGCTACCTGCCCCGACCATTCGCCTGTCTGACTACGTCTCTGCCTGATCCTCTTGACACTGCGTTTCGGTGCCCTCCTGGTTTGACCTCGGCTTGTTTTTTTGACCCTTCTACGTTTAACCCCTCGGATACTGCGCTCTGTGACTACACGGCTTTGACCCCGGCTTGTTTTGGACTTGTCTTGTCTGGTTTCCACCCTCAAACCTATATTTACCCCGGCATCCATCTTCGGGATACCCCGCTGTTCATCCATCTCCACCTTAAGCCAGCAATCTTTGCGCCAATTAAGACCTGGGGGTAACCGAGTCTGGAGAGGCATAATCCGCGTCTCCTGCGAGCGGGGACTTGTCTAAAGGCAGAAGAGGCGGTGGAGATTGGGGATTACCTGGCTTAAGAGAGAAGGGTGTCTCCGGCACTCCTTTACAACAACGTTATATTTATAGCATCAGTTAAATGTCTAAACACAGCGGCAGAGAAAAAGCTATAGCACGATATTCCAATCGTTGGCCAGCAGAGGGAGCTGAGGTCCTATAAACACAACAAGGCATTTATTCACAAGAAGAGCTTACAATACTTACACTGAAATCAAACTTCACAAGGCTTCCAATATCGTCTTCGGTTTTCATGGCACTTTCTCCAATAACATTTCCTCCAAAGTAGACCTGGGAGGGATCAGCGACCCTAATGAGGGCAAAACATTACAATCATTGAGGTGCAGTGATAAAGTCAGGCGTTAACCAATCACGCTCTTGCTTTAATTTCCTGAAGAGCGATTTTACTATGTGGCAGCGCGCCTAATAATCCTAACAGTGCTCAGCTTGTGCGAGGAGGAAAAAAGCAAAGTATGTTCTGTGCAACTAATTTCACTTACCCTGTAACAGAAAGCAGAAGCTCAACTTCTACTTGGGCTCTGGCAACTACAGGGCCTAGGTTAGTTTGAGAGCTGGTTCTGCAAAAGCAAAAATCAAAGGGTTCATCTCTCCAAAATAATTACATTTATCTTTTAATATTTTATAATCTCATTCTACAGGACTCTACACCATTAGAATGGAAAACCCTGATACCCTAAGAAAAATATACCCACCTGTAAACAATACAACCTCTCCTGAATGGCTGGCCAAATTATGTAAACAATTGAATATTAATAACTAATATTAATAATATCTCCTGGCTGGCGCAAGCCAATTATGTAAACCATTTAACTAGCATAAAAAATATTAATATGAATAACTAAAATATTAATAATATTATGTATAAATTTATATCCTGCCCGGCTCGACTCAAATAGGCATAATGATCTACAAATATTTTCAATATCCGGCCAATGATCACGCAATGGATACACGCATAAGACTGTAAGACTGTAGGTTCTTTTGACTTCTGGTAAATGCAGGGGACACTGAGACAAGTAGTAAATAAAGAGATATATTGTTGACAAAATAACACAATAATGCAATCAAATCTCAAATCAAACACAATACAATCCAGTTATGAGACTGGCATACATATATATATAGGGAAAGACACATTACCCTCCTGAAACGGGCACTCACAAACAGCAGACCTTTTCAGCTGGTAGCCTTCATTCCCTCTTTCTCCTGTGTTGCTCTCCTACCTCTCGCCTGGCCCTTCTCCTGTGCAAGCAGTCTCCGGTCTAAGCCGTCTCCTTCCTTCTGCCTCCCTCTCCTGGCTGCACTCACCTCAATTATACTTCCCTGCCCTTTGATCTCCAGTCCTGCTGTCTTTCCCCCTTGGGCCTGTCCCACCGGTTATGCTAAAAGGGTCCATCACGGAAATTCCCAGAAGCCGTTTGTATATTTTGTGGTGCCAGCGTCTATTGTCTGTCTAACCCTTTGATGTCCAGTCGTTTTGCTAAGAGGGTGCATCTGCTATTTCAGGTCTATATGTCTATTTACAACATATTTATGGTATGGTCACAGAATGTTGATATTATCTAGTGCCCTCTCAGATGTCTTTTGTTCTTATTTTCTGGTTTCGGAATGCAGATATTATCTAGCTGCCCTTTCGCACCTGCCGTTCTAATTAGCTTGCTCCTTGTCATGCATGCTGTTAATATATATATATATATATATATATATATATATATATGCACCATTATTAACAATATTGATTTTTCATAAAGGCCCCTTATTTACACACCTGGCTAGAAGTCCTCTTCTTCACATTGATGGCCACAGAGTCCTGCCCTGGTAGGACTCCACAGTGCACCATCCATGTCCATGTGAGACCCCTTGGGAATGCGGATATATTCACCTCACAAGCGATCCCATGACACATGGACGGGCTCTCCCAATCATCACTCTATGCCGTGCATTATTATGATTGGGAGAGCCCGTCCATGTGTCATGGGATCGCTTTTGAGAGATGGCATCCCCAAATTGGTCAGAATCCATTCTCCAAGACTGATAAGTCCTATAGCACCAGACCGCAAGGAGTGACAGAGCGTGGTATGGAAGGTGAGTAAAGCCTTTTTTTATTTATGGAAATGATATTAGATAAGCCTACAGTATAATACATATAAACATCTGCATACACACAAGTCAAAACATTTCAATGGACGATCCTTTTCTTCTCTTTAAACTGGGTTTTGTTTCTTTTTTTTTGTTTTTTTTTATCTCAAATAATGTTGTGACCTCTCCTGGCATTGAAAATGCAGTTTTTTCAAAAAATGTTCATGTTTTATATATTTCCGCAGAAATGACATTACAGGTCTGGCATTAAAGTGTTCATGTTACAATGTTGTTACAATGTAATTCCATATGTTTTCGCTTTGTTACTAGTGGATAGATGCTGGAAAACAGACTGTGAACACACCGCCTCCTGCGCTCTGGGCTTCAGAGAAGCATTTTTCAGTGCCAGAGATGTGTGAGGCTGTTTTCTAATGAATATGTTGTGAGTTGGTCACACTGACCAGTCGCTAACATGCGCTCCCATACAGCGCTGTACTGGTCAAATACCGACTCCTCACAATGAATTCATCATTACTGCACAGCGACTGAGTCGCTAAGAACTAGTGACCCACGGCCGAGCACAGTGACTATTAGCGGGCTCTTTGAAAATGCCTGCTACAGACGCTCATCTGTCGCTACCATGTGTCGCTGTCCATGTGTCATGGGATCGCTTGTGAGAGATGGCATCCCCAAATTGGGCAGAATCCATTCTCCATGACTGATAAGTCCTACAGCACCAGACCGCAAGGAGTGACAGAGCGTGGTATGGAAGGTGAGTAAAGCCTTTTTTTTATTTATGGAAATTATATTAGATAAGCCTACAGTATAATACATATAAATATCTGCATACACACAAGTCAAAACAGAACACAAATTAGTATCTGCATTAAAAAATTGTATTAAAGTTGCTACCATAATAGTATTTTATGAGTATTCAGTCTATCTTAAGTTCCTTATATAGATTATCATATGATTATAACTTGATGTTATCTCACTATGCATACTGTTTAGAAAAAACGTCTTTTAGGCTGAGCCTATATAGTTGAGCTTAAGTTTTAGATAACATTATTGACGATACTCCTGTTTTGTAAAAGCTGTACATATCTGTGATGCACATCCTAATTTTTATGCTCTTATAATTTTGTTATGTATGTACTTTACATACTTATATTTTGCAAACCAACAATAAAAACTTTGTAAAAGAAAAAATTGTATTAAAATAAAAATACGTACGTTTCCAAGGTGAGTGGAATCTCCAATTTTTTAGTGTCAATTGATATGTCATTTGTACTCAAAATAATGTAAAATGTTACCTGTAATAAGAAAAAAAACCACTCAATTAATGTTTTGTGGATATCAATGAATGTAAAAAAGCTGCCATTCTTCATCTCCTTGGCCTTTTGCCACTGAACGTGGAGACTAATTATGCACATCTCTTTTGCTTCCTCTTAGAAGTAAAGGTTTCCATAGAAGTTAACCGGGAAGTTGTAGCTGACTAGCAAGTCAAATTGTTGCAGCTTCCGGTTCTCGGTCACACACACATAGGAATATTTACTCTGCAATAAGCACCGTTACAGTGAGACAAACACAAGAAGTATGTGTACACATGGTGGGAGCATTGGGCTGTCCCAACCATGGTGCCCGGGGAGCAGTTGGTGGGTTAGGTTCCTTGCTTGAGAGCACTTCAGCCATGTCCCGGCAAATCAAAATGGTAATTGAACCTGCAACCCTCCAAAAGTCTAGAAATGAAAAAAAAAAAGCCCCAGGGACTTACTCAAGTTCCCATCACAGGTCCAAATGTTCCCGCAGCACACAGTCCACTGTCGGCTGTGCTGCTTCTCTTCTTTGTGGCTTTCAAGTTCACATAGGGCACAAATCTGCGCTACATGAACCAATTGGAAGCTGCGGATGTCAGTCATCAGCCAAAGTCTTTGGTCTGACGGGCCACAGGGCCAGCAACAAAGCTATTGGTGGCAGTGGGGCCCCCCGCACATGGGCAAGCCTTTTTTTGTTTTTGCAAACCTGCAGCCAAAGCCACCACAGGGCAGGAGGGAGAATCTAGAGCAGCAAAGCCGCCGTCAGTAATGCTACAGTGATGGGTGAGTACAGAGCTGTCACTGCACATAAGCCACCAAGCACAGCCGCTGGCAGCTCAATGCAGGGAACTGTTTTCTGCTGGACCCACTGGCCGACTAAAACCCCCCGCCCAGAATTCCCTGCACAAGCACAAGGCTGGCACAAGGGACTCGGCCTGACGTTCCAGTAAGCAGGCGGGTGCCAAACAACCACCAATCAGTTACTTGGCTGGACTATTATTTTAAAGAAACAAAAAAATACTGTATCTGGGGCCTCCACCAGATTTTGTGCCCAGGGGTCTCCAGCACACTTAATCTGGCCCTGGTGGGATGCATTCAACTCCCGAGTGCAGCAAGATGGCAGCAGAGGTGGCAGATTCCCAGAGCGGCCAGACAGGTGAGTAAGAAATTGATCATTGGGTCCGGTTGGGTAGAATTTATAGTCTCACAGGACTTCAGGGCCTTAGTAGAATCCAACTCATAACCAAAGATGGTTCACACCTCTCTCTTTCTCTCTCACTCCCTTCTTAACCTAATCTTTTCATTTCACTTCTCCTCTTCTCTCTTTTTTTTTCTCTCACTTTTCATCTAGTTGCAGTCATAGTGTCGTCTGATATGCCGAACTGGGGCAAGTGCTATGGTTTGGAAAGGAAGAAGGGGGGGTCGCCCCCTGAGCACCCACATGTGGCTGGGTCAGTTCCAGAAGTGGGGTCCTTGTTGACCCGTGCTTAAAGGTGGGTGGCTGGGGGTAGTAAAAATCTTTTAAAGCAAGAAAATACCATTTTGTGAATACTCACCTTGTAAAATGGGTATTATAAGTATGTCACACACCCCGCTTCAAGATATTCATAACCTGTGGGTATACTGACCTGAAGAGGGCGATCTGCAGAGATGATTGGAGGAAAGAAAGCCCCTCCCGGTCCATAAATACCTGGGACCTCCCACTCATTACCCAGTATAAAGAAAGCAGTAAGGTAAGGGACCAGGAAGAGCCAAACATAAGTCATAACAACGCAAAGTTCACAAAATGAAGGATCCAGAATACAAAAGGGCGGGTTGAAGCGGGGTGTGTGACATACTTATAATACCCATTTTACAAGGTGAGTATTCACAAAATGGTATTATTCTAAGTATGTCACACACCCCGCTTCAAGATATTCATAACCTGTGGGACATCCAAAAGCAGTGTCCATAAGGGGTGGGGATCCAAAACAAGGTATAAAGCACAACTTAAACTACTGCAGCCTGCAGAACTTTGCGGCCAAAAACAGCATCCGCTGAGGCCCGAACATCAACCTTGTAAAACTTGGAAAAAGTGTGAACAGAAGACCAGGTAGCAGCCTTGCAAACTTGCTCAACAGAGGCCTGGTGCTGAAAAGCCCAGGAAGCCCCAACCGCACGAGTAGAATGAGCTGTAACACGAAAGGGAGGATCTCTCCCCTTAGCAGAATAGGCCCCGACAATGGCCTGACGAATCCACCTGCTGATGGTAGACTTTGTGGGTGCTAGACCCTTCTTGGGCCCAAATGGCACCACGAAGAATGCATCAGTCTTGCGAAAGGCAGACGTTACCACCAAATAATACTTCACAACACGAACCACATCCAAAGAATGCAGGGCCCTCTCCTTGTCATTGCTGGGATTAGGACACAGAGAGGGCAGAACAATATCCTGATTTAAATGAAAGGACGAAACCACCTTAGGAACGAGGTCCGTCTTAAAACGGAAAACCACTTTGTCCTGATGTCTTTCAAAATATGGAGCTTGAATAGACAGAGCCGCCAACTCAGAAACACGTCGAACGGAAGTGATAGCTACCAAAAAGGCCACCTTCTGCGTAAGGGAAGACAAAGGAACATCATGCAAAGGCTCAAAGGGGGGACCCTGGAGCGCAGAAAGAACCAAATTCAAATCCCAAACCGGAATCAAAGGCTTCCTAGGAGGCCGCACATGTGTAACCCCCTGGAAAAAAGTCTTAACCAAAGGATGTAGCGCAAAAGACTTTTGGAAAAACACCGCCAGGGCAGACACCTGTCCCTTCAGAGTACTGAGTTGGAGCCCTAGGTCCAGACCATGTTGCAAGAACTCCAAAATTCTAGAAATAGAGAATTCCCTACAAGGGAAGGCCCTAGTTTCACACCAATCAATGTAAGACCTCCAAGTCCTATAGTACACAGATGATGAGGACCTCTTCCTAGCACTAATAAGAGTCCAAATCACAGCATCCGAAAGACCTTCCTCCTTCAAGATGGAGGTTTCAGCAGCCACGCCGTCAAAGCCAGCGTTGGTAAATTGGGGTAACGAAGATGACCCTGTGTGAGTAGATCTGGCAGCAGGGGCAGAACGAACTGATCTTCTGCCAACCTTACCACGTCTGCGAACCAGACCTGTCTTGGCCACCTTGGAGCCACCAGGATTGCTGGTGCTCTCTCCAGAGCAAGCTTGCGCACTACTCTGGCCACCATGGGAAACGGAGGGAACAGGTACAGAAAACCCAGATCCCTCCAGTTCAGAGACATGGCATCCGTTGCAAGAGCCAGAGGGTCCTTCGCCAGAGACACAAATGACGGAAGTTTGTAATTGTGACGGGAGGCAAAGAGGTCCACCGCCGGTGACCCCCACCTGCGACAAATTGAGTGAAAGACCTTGGGATTGAGAGACCACTCCCCTTTGCGGGCTGACATCCTGCTCAGAGAGTCCGCCTCCGTGTTCTCCACTCCCGGGATGTAAACTGCCGAGATGCACGGGACATGGCTCTCCGCCCAGTCCAGAATCAGAGACACTTCCTTGAGGGCATTCCTGCTGCGGGTCCCTCCCTGGTGATTGATGTAGTCCACCGCCGTCCGATTGTCCGACTGGAGCTGGACCGGCAAGCCTCGCAGTTGATGAGTCAAATGACAAAGAACCATCCTGATGGCCCTCAATTCCAGAACATTGATAGGCTTGTGGGCTTCCAGGGGACCCCACAAACCCTGAAATTGCAGATCCTTCCAGAAGCCCCCCCATCCTGAGAGGCTGGCATCCGTGGTGACTATCTCCCACTGGGGAGTCCGAAATGATCTGCCCCTCAGCAGGTTGGTTGAGTTCAGCCACCACCGAAGCGAACGGCGAACCCGGGGGGACATCTGAAAGAATTGATCCAGCGACTGAGGAGACCTGTTCCAGACCGACAACAGATAGAGCTGTAGTGTCCTTGTGTGAAACTGAGCAAAGGGGACTGCCTCGAAGGAGGCCACCATCAAACCCACCAGTCTCATCCCTAGCCAGATGGACGGTCGAGGAATGGACATGAGCAACCGAACCAACTCCTGAATCAGAAGAACCTTGGACTGAGGAAGGAACACTCTGGCCTGATCTGTATCCAGAGACATCCCCAGAAAGGATATTAACCTGGACGGGTGGAGGGAGGACTTGGGGTAGTTGATCACCCAGCCGAATCTCTCCAGAGTGGATAGAACCGTCCTGGTGTCCAATTCCGCTTGGCTGAATGACGATGCCAATATGAGAAGATCGTCCAGATATGGCACTATGCGAATTCCTTGAGCTCTGAGAAGAGCCATCACCCCAGCAAGCACCTTGGTGAAAACCCTTGGAGCTGTGGTGAGACCGAAAGGAAGAGCTACAAATTGGAAGTGCCGATCCTCCAGAGCGAACCTTAGGAACCTCTGGTGCACGGGAAAAATGGGAACATGGAGGTAAGCGTCCTGGATGTCTATGGACGTCATGAAGTCCCCCTGACGAAGAGAGTGGATGGCGGAACGCAACGTTTCCATGCGAAATTTTCGTAGCCTGACAAATTTGTTGAGAATCTTTAGGTCCAGGATGGGCCGAACAGAGCCATCCTTCTTGGAACCGTGAACAGATTTGAGTAAAAACCCTGACCCCGTTCTAATGGGGGCACTGGGCAAATGACCGCCATATGTAGAAGACTCGATACCGCCGCCCGGAGTTGCAGTGCAGCCTGCACGTCGCCAGAGACCTGAGAAAACGCGGGGGGGGGGGGGGGGGGACTTGAACTCCAGCATGTAACCGGAAGACACCACTTCCCCGATCCATCTGTCCGAGACCTCCTGAATCCAGACTTGGGAGAAGTGTCGCAGCCATCCCCCCACCCGCACGGGTGAGGGCGCCCCCTCATTGTTGAGCGGGCTTGGCCGCGGGCTTGGGTTTAGAACCCCAACTGTATCCTGAATGGGCACGACCTCTGCCCCTATTCCAGGAGTCTCCTCTTGTAGAAGGGAAGGCAAAACCTCTTACCGCTCTAGCTCCCCGAAAGGAAGGGGCGACGTTGCTTCCTTTGTTGAGGTAATTTTCCACCTTTAGCTACTGAGTCCAATTTTTCTCCAAAAAGTCTTAGACCAACAAAGGGAAGAGACGTCAGAGACTTCTTGGACCCAAAATCGGCCGCTCACTGGAGCAACCAAATTGAACGTCTAATGGTCACCATTAAAGCAGAGGCCCTGCTGTTCATCATCAATGAATCATCCAGAGCAGTTAAAATGAAGGACAGAAAAACCTCACAACGTTTCAGTCCAAGAAATTCATCACTGTCCGGATCCAAGCCGGACGAGGATAGCAAATCCCTGACCACCTTTCTAGTAGCCACCACCAACAGTGATGAGGCACAAACTGGCCGTATAGCTGCCCCAATACTGGCAAAACCATGACAAGCCATCTGGTCAATGCGTTTATCCTCACCATCCTTGAGAGAGGAACAATCAGGGTTATTCAAAACGGCAGAGTTGGATAACCCCAAAATTGGAGCGTCCACTTCGGGGGGGGGGGGGGGGAAGCCCAGCGCTTAACCGTGTCCGCAGGGAAAGGATACCTTCTATCCCAACTCTGAGGAATGCCTGGGAGCCGAGCTGGCCTCTCCCATTCCTTGGAAATAATATTATCAAAATGCTTTTGATTAGGAAATTCTAAGCGCGGTCTGGAGTCCTCATAAAACTCCCCTTGTTGTTGAGGGGCCTCCGCCGGAGGCGAGATAGCCAAAATCTCAAACATCTGAGTCAAAACATTAGGGGTGTCCGAGGAACCTCCTGACCCCCGATCAGAATCAGCGCCAACAATTTGTTGATCCTCGGAATTATCCGAATCCTCAAATACCTCCCCTTCCTCTGGAGGGGAATATTCAGACCAATCCAGACCATCCGTATCATCATATTCATAATGAGAAACCGTAGACAAATGTTTTCTCTTAGCCGGTGCCTTCTTAGCTAACGTAGAGGAAATAAATTTTTCAATACTGGCCAATCTGGCACATACATCAGATTGCGACTGCCCCCCCATGACAACATCGCATGGAGCACGGGTTAAAGTGGGAGGGGGAGAGGATGAAGCCGGCGGTGCTGACCCAGAAGCCTGGGGTCCTGACTGCCGCGTAATAGTCTGTTGTGCACAGGATATACATAAAAAGAAATCATCCCCAGTTAGGGATACCCCACACCCCAAACACTTCCGAGATTGTCCCGAGGGGAGCCCGGATTCCTGGGATGCCTCCATAAGGTGAACTTAAATGAGTCGCTATGACAGAGGGAATTACGCTATGAAGCAACCCGGGATGCCCTTATAGTGTCCTTTTTAAGTGGGAGGAATTTTGTAGGAAAGAAACCCAGTGAAAGTACCCAGGGACCTTAGGCCCACGAGAAACCCCCTTATAACAATTCCCTGAAGAATCACCTAAAATCACAGACAAAAATTAATTAGAAGCCAGAAGCTAAATAATTGAATAACTAATAAAATAAAACAAAGGCCCACAGGGCCACTCACAGAACCTCCGGGCCAATCCAGGGCCTGGCAGCACGCAGCCCAGTGCGTGAGGTAACTTGCGCAGCCAAAGCGAGAGACGGAGAAGAGGGGCGTGGCCTGCGCGGATCGCGCGCTTTACCGGCCCCGCCCCCCCTCGTCATAGTGCAGACAGGAGCCAAAGCTCCTCAGCGGTGCCTGGGAAAGATAGGGGGCGGGCCGTGGCGACGCGTCGCAAGTCCGCCCCCGCCCCCAATGACACAGCGCATGAGGGGAGAAAACTCCCCTCCGCTGTAACAGAGCCCGCCGGAGACGCGGGGACCCGCGGCCCCGCCCGGCGCACCTGAAACCGGCAGCGGCCCACTGCCTGCGAGGCGCTGCCCGGCTAGTAAGACAGGGCCCGGGGCGCGGCCTCTGCAAGAGGCCCGGCCCCGCCCCTGACAGAAGAGCGTGAGGAGAGAGCCCCTTCCCTCCGCCTTCTGAGGTAAATCACAGCACCGCGGCGGCAATAGCCGCCGCGGTGTCTGTTCTTAACAGGGTTGAAAAAGGAAAACGTTACACAAACACAGACACACATATAATAAAGAGCAGTGTAACCAAGACATTGAGGGATTGCTCCTATACGTTCCACTCAGAATTGTAAAGAGAGAACCCCCAACCCAACTATGAGGGAGGGGGTGGCCAATTGTGGGAAAATCTTAAGGGAAAATTATTAAGGACAGGGCATCCCAAACCGGGGTCACCAACCCGGTATAACCGCCTACCCTCTAAATAGGGTCTCGCGGCGGAGCCTAGCTCCTAAGCACGTGTGTGCTAGAGTACCATCACCCGGACCGCAGTCAAAACTGAGGAGGCATATAAATATATTAAATAGGGGAGAAAAAAAGTCTGAGCGGGAATAAAATAATATAGGCCGGGGGTAGACCCGGCTACCTTGGAAAACCCCCTGTGCAAGGAGGAGTGATCATCTTCTGCTTGCTCGCCGTCCTGCAGAGGTGAAGACTGGGTAATGAGTGGGAGGTCCCAGGTATTTATGGACCGGGAGGGGCTTTCTTTCCTCCAATCATCTCTGCAGATCGCCCTCTTCAGGTCAGTATACCCACAGGTTATGAATATCTTGAAGCGGGGGGGGGGGGGGCCTACTTAGAATAGAATAAGGTTTGTTATAACATACTATACCCATAAAACCGCTGTAGGTTCACCCCTGAACCACAGGTTGAGCAAATGTGATCTAGGACAATTGCTGAAGTGAAACATTTCATGTAGTGGTTGTGGAGCCCTCATCCCAAAAAGTTGACAATTATTTACCTGTGACACCAAAGCAAAGTGTACTGCTAGTGTTACTAGTTACTAGTTTATTTATTGGAGACAACTCAGGGCTCACATGTCCAATTTTTCATAGTTCTATTTTAAAGCGGAATTTCACAGAAACTGACCCCCCTTGAGCTGCCACCCTACCCTGGCGCTGAGGCAGGAGGTGGCGGCTAACAAATAAAAAAAACATTTAGTTTTCAACGAAGTTGCGGTTTAAAAGATCTGTTGTTGTGGACTCTTTTCTTACATGTGTAACTTACAGCACTTGTGGCTTCATAATGCTTTAGTGATAGAAAAATAAGAAGAAAATGACTTACATTTGCATTCCTCTTAAAAGGGTTTCCTAGGTCACATTCCACTTTGGATCCATTTGGATTGGATATACACATAGACTGCCTGTCCTGCATTGCCAAAAATAATAATGTTTAAGACTGTTGACCAGAAAAGCATTGCACATATTATTTGAGTCACAGCATAGAAATGCATTGATAGGTAGATCATAGGGATATAAAATTATACAGTAAAAGCAAAAGATAGAAGAAAACCTGGAAGCTGGGACAACATCACTCATTTCCCAGGAATGGGCAAAAATCTAGGACCATGCTATTAGAGATGAATGGGGGAACAATGTTAGAATATAAATAGCATTGGTTGGGGAACTTTCTCGCGAGATAACTGTTCCTGTTTCAGTCACTTCAGCGTGTGTTACTTACAGGGTGATTTGTCAGTTCCCTGAATGAAGAGAAAGACAGCATGCTCGGTATGTCAGCAACCAGCCGTGCCGCGTGGGCGTCATCGCCATCTTTTGTGGGGTTCCTGGGATCTGATGGTTTGTTTGTTACTGTAACTTCCAACGCAATATCCTTCTGATTCTGCAGAGCCAGAACGTGCACTTCACCTTGCCTGATCGGTAACAAAACAGTAACAGATACGGTTATGCTAAATGATCGCATGACCAACCCCAAAACAGAGCAATTTTTTCAGGTATTACTATCTTTGAACACATTTACACATTTGTACAATGGCTACCAGACAATAGCCTTTTTATAAGACTGAATGAAGTGTGGGAACAGCTTAGCACCGTAGTCTGTATCTGGAGTGGTTGCCAGAAATCCAACAAATCACAGCAAGTATGCAGCTCATTTCACAATGATGGGGTCTTACCTACAGTGTATTGCATGCAGTGGGAAGCTTGTCCCTTCCCCATGGGATGTAAAACACCTGCAATACTTACCTCTTTCTGCATTCTGCCCCTTCCACTCACCTGAAAAGCCTACTGCAAGGATATGGGCATCAGTTTGGGGGGCCTTTAGGTTTACAGAACGGCTACATTCTCCAAGAAACTTCTAAGAGAGGGTGACTGCCCAAACTTATGGTGTGCAGTATGATGAAACAAGGTTGAAGGGAGGCCCTGGAGTAAGGGACGGGATTCCCTTCAACAGAGTTAGGCTATTACATGGGGTCGGTTAAAGTGGAAATCTAATGTCCCAGGAACCCCCCTCCAAAAAAAATATCTTAGCTGCCATCAAATCCAGCTCTGTTGCCCTTGCTCTGTGTGTGGCCCATTCACCTAAAATGAACGGACGGAGTGCAGCCGCCACCCGAGCGCCGATGACAGCACTGAAATTCGAGGGTGGTAAGATTTTTTTGTAACACCCCGCCCCATGCTGCCTCTGCGACAGTGTTACTGGGTGAGGGGTGGTTTTCAGGGGATCTAGGGCTCGGTTGAAATCTCTAGGATGGGATAGGTAGACAGAAAAGCTCTGGCCTGTTTGAGGGGATGCTACACACCAGGGTGAGGTGAGCTATGCCCCATGGATTTATTGGGACACTGGTAAAAGGTCCTCACCCATGGCCAGCAGAGTACTCGTGGCTAAAGTGTAATCCCAGTGGGGGTACTGGTAGAACCAGAGCCAGGAAGAGGCTAATCTGTATCTCCTTACACCTACAATTGTGTCTCACTGCCAAAACTATTCTTGTTTAACTGTTTATGCTGCAACTGCAAGCAAGAGCAGGAAGAGAAGAGCAACTGGTGGCCATTATCTCTTTCATTTGCACACCACATGGATCCAAGCAGAGGGGACCCCTGTCCAGGCTTGTGAGGAAGATGATTAATGTAACCCCGTCGGTTACAGGTGGGACACAATGACATCAATGCACCAGAAATCAGTGACCTGGAGATAAACATAGAAACATAGAAGGTTGACGGCAGAAGGAGACCATACGGTCCATCTAGTCTGCCCTTATGTATATACTGTATGTTCTCTTTATCTTAGGATAGATGTGTGCTTATCCCAGGCATGTTTAAATTCAGTGACTGTTGATTTTTCCACTACCTCTGCTGGAAGTTTGTTCCAAGCATCTACTACTCTTTCTGTAAAATAATATTTTATAACATTGCTCCTGATCTTCCCTCCGACTAGCTTCAGGTTGGGCCTCATTGTTCTATCATTAAGTTTCTTCCTAAAAACACTTCCCTCCTGAACCTTATTGAATCCTTTCACATATGTAAAGGTCTCCATCATGCCCGCCCCCTCTCCCTTCTTTCCTCCAGACTGTACAAATTAAGTTCTTTAAGTCTCTCATGAAAAAGGTGTCATGTAAGGGTCAGGGGTGAAACCCACATTAACATGTATTTGCTTACTTGGGAAGTTCTTTAAAGGAGTCCTGTCCTTCTCTATTGCAGAATTTGTAGGACATCTTCATGTTGCTGTGACAGATGTTGTCTGCTCCACACCCTTCCTTTAAAAACTGAACCTAAAAACAAGTCTTTTATTAACAATGCATACTCAGGTGATTTAGTTCTACTGCGCAGCGGATATACCTTCACTATAAAACATTTAGTATGTTTATTGGCCCATTTTGAATGACTTATTTAGTAAGGCCAAACAAAAATTTTAAAGGGACTGTAAAAGCCAAGAAACCTCCCAGTTTATGAGGTCAGGTCTCTTGTGGCCCCTGCCCCCCCCCCCCCCATTAGTAAATGTGCACGCCCACTACAGTCACTGCTGTAGCACGGCCCCTCCATTGCAATAAATAGAGTTGGGCGTGCACAGGTAACTGTCACAGGGGTGGGGAGCATGCTCGCAGTGGGACTATAAAATAGGTATTCTGGGGACCAACTGGGAGCAGCTGCGGGGGCGCAAATGTGAGTACCCTTTTTTCTTAGGGTTTACGGTCTTTTTAATAAAGAAAATACAATTCTGTGAAACTCACCTGTAGAATTGTTTTTGAATATATCCAGTTCAGGTCGTCCCAGAAGTGATGACATGTGGGTATTCCGCCCCCAGGGGGCGCTCGACTGCAAGATCAAAAGCTGACGCTCCTCCGCCCCCCTATAAAAGCTGGTGTCTCACTATGATTTCCCAGTGGTTAAACAGCAGTAAGAAAAAAAAAAGACAGACAAGCCAAGAAACCATGTTACTTTACATAGCTTCAGCATGTACTCTCTCCAACAAAAAACCTTAAGGACAACGGTCCAATATAAAAATGGTAATCACCATAACAGCCAAACAAGAGATAATGAAACAAGGGCGGGGTGGGATGACCTGGACTGGATATATTCAAAAACAATTCTACAGGTGAGTTTTACAGAATTGTATTTTTCCCTATATCCAGTCCAGGTCGTCCCAGAAGTGATGACATGTGGGACATCTAAAAGCAATGTCCATTAGGGTGGGATCCCCAGTGCGGAACAGCATGTAGTTCATTTCACTACCGCCTGAAGCACCTTCCGGCCAAAGACCGCATCAGCTGAGGCCCTAACATCAACCTTGTAAAATTTTGTAAAGGTATGAACAGAAGACCAAGTGGCGGCCTTACAAACTTGTTCAACAGATGCCTGGTGCTGAAAAGCCCAGGAAGCACCAATAGCTCTAGTAGAATGAGCTGAAATACGAAAAGGGGGTTCCTTCCCCTTGGCAGAATAAGCTTGCACCACCGCCTGTCTGATCCACTTCCTGAGAGTGGACTTGGCTGGTGGCAAACCTTTCCTAGAGCCCTCTGAGACCACCTGAAAATGAAGAGCCTCTTCCTCCTCGAAAGGAGCGATAGGCAGATGAGCCCCGAAAGGGCCGCGCAGGCTTCCGTCGCTGAGGGAGTCTTCCGTCCTTGACCAGGAGGTCCAGACGCTCCCCGAACAACCTGTGGCCCTTGAAGGGGATACTAGTGAGCGACCTTTTGGCCGCGGCATCAGCCGACCATTGGCGCAACCAGAGCGAGCGGCGAAGCGCAACAAGCAGGGCTGGAACCCTGGCACCAAGTCGGACACCATTGTCCATGGCAGAAACATTGAAGGCAATGAAATCCACGCAAGCCTCGAGGTGCTTATACTCCTCCGCCCGCTTGCGAGACTTAGCGATATCCACAAGACGTCTCACCTTCTTGATGGCTAGGGAGACAATAGCCGCGGCACACACAGGGCGAAACTAAGCACCAGTAAAGGTGAAGGCATGACAGACCAGCTGATCCATGCGCTTGTCAGCTGGATCACGTAGGGAAGCAGTATTGGGTGAAGGCATGACCGTAGTGTTGGACAGTCCCAACACGGGGGAATCCACCTCGGGAGGACGGGACCATAGCTGGACCAGCTCCTCAGGAAAGGGATACCGCCTGTCCAGGCCCTTAGGCACGGATGGTAGCTTGTTAGGCCTTTCCCATTCCTTGAAAATCATATTAGAAAAATGGGCCTGCTCAGGAAAGACTCGTCTCTGTCTCTCAGGCCTAAACAAATCACCTTGCTTCCTCTTAGCCACTCTTGGAGGGACAATGTGCAACGTCTCAAAAACTGACGCAAGCAACTTCTCCGTATCATCAGGGAGCCATGTATCCTCCTCCGAGGAAGAACCAGGCCCGCTGTCATAGCCAGCAGAATAATCCACCGTGGAGATGGAGTACTCCTGCAACTCGCTTTCCTTGCATGGAGCCAAGACCTCCAAAAAGATCATCATCATCATCCGAGTAAACAGACTCGATGTGCTGCCTCTTACTCGTGGCCTTCTTAGGGGCCGTTTGCGAGATCTGTCTCTCGAGACTGGCCACCCCGGATGCCAAATCAACATGGGATGCCCTGCTGGCTTCCCCCTCACTGGGGGCTGAGTGCAGCAGCAGGGGTTCTGGAGAGGCCGCAGGCAAAGAAGGGCTAGGGGCAGGTATGCCCGCCCGGTCATGCTCCAAAAGGACGCTCCTGGCGCAAGTGGTACAAACAGAATCCGTCCAGAGGGCTAGTACTGCACATGGGGCAGAGCTTCACCCGCCCAGATGGGGCCCCTAGCTCACTATCCCCAGATGCCTCCATTATGGTGATTAGAATAATTGGTATGCAGGTTACAAGGCACTGACGGCCCAAACCTAATAAGCCCTCTGAAATAGTCCATCTTTTGTGATCCCTCTTCATAGGGAGAGGGCGTGAGGGGGGGGGGGGGCGGGAGACCGGGAGGAACCACAACCCTCAATCTATCAAAGGGCCCACCTAGAAGACACAAGCAGAAAAGTGGCCATCAGTATCCCACAGCACATGCGCAATACAAACACAACAATAGATATTAGCAAGAGGGACTCACGACACCAACAGCGCTCAGGCAGCGTGGCAGGGGAAGGCAGCACAAGATGGCGCAAAGCCAGCAGCTCGGCGCGTTCCTCGAGGGGCGGGCCGCAAAGCAGCGACGCGAAAAGCGTCATTGTGCGCCCCCCCCGGACGGCGCGAAAGGAGCATCCGCCCCCAAAATGGAGGACGAAGCCATCGCAGTAGCAAGACACAGGGCAGCCCACGGAGGGGCTCCAGTACCAGCCCGTGCGGCGCGCATGCGGCTGCACCAGAAGCCGCGGCCCCAGACAAAAAAACCCCACCGAGCGGCGACGCCCCCCCCCCCCTCACAGCGTAGCAGCCAGCGATGGAGGGGAGAGAAGTGCAGGACAACTCGAGGGAGTGAGGGAGGTATGTACAAAAACACAGTGCATAAACCATTTCATTAAGGGACTACTTCAAGAAGAGTCACTACGATGTGTGCGCAAGTATAAAAGTGAAGGCCCACCAAACACAACACAGTAATAAAGCTTGTGGGGCAGGGAGGGTATGAAGCCAGTGGGCATAAGTGGGCCCCTCCCCCTATAGACTCACCATCAGCCTATGGCCGGCTACCCATTAAACAGGGTCTGCGGCCCAGAGCCTAGCTCTGCCAAACACCTGACCCCGGCATTCTCCCTACCGTCACCGTCCCGATCAGCCAAGGCTGGGAGGCAATAGTGGGTCCACGGGATCAGTGGTAATACGGTCGCAGCGGCCGACAGGCTAGGCGGCCCCGCTCAGCTGCAAAATCCAGGAGAGAGTATCCAACGATCTTCAGCAGCCAGACTGCAAGATCAACACTGGAAAATCATAGTGATACACCTGCTTTTATAGGGGGCGGGAGGAGTGACAGCTTTTGATCTTGCAGTCGAGCGCCCCCTGGGGGCGGAATACCCACGTCATCACTTCTGGGACGACCTGGACTGCATATAGGGAAAATAATAATTACAGTAGGTCTAAACCAGTGATGCACAACCAGTGGCCCCCACTGCCATCAGTTGCGGGCCCTGGCCCCTCTGTCTAAACACTGTTGCTCACCTCGACTCCACCTACCTCTTCCTGCCTCACCTCTTGCCACCTCACCTTAGCCCACTTCTTCCTACATCGCCATACCTCATCCCACCTCAGCTTTCCTAGCCCCTGCCCACTTCTTTTCATCTTACCTCTCCCTGCTTCACCTCAGCCCACCTAACCTCTTCTAGCCCACTTCTCACCTCTATCCATCTTACCTCTGCTCACCTTTGTATATACACAAAAGCATATATAATGCTTTAAAAGGATACAGCAGTCAAAAGCAATTGTTGCAGCATTGTGTCTGGCTAGGTTTGGCACTGTTCTAAACTGTTTTCTGTTTTTAAATTGAAGAAGAAATGTTATCAAGTTTTACAGTTTCGCCTTATGATTTATCTTTTGAAATACTTGGGTGTCGGCCTTGGCTCTGTGATGCCGCATAATAATCAGCATAATGGGCGGGGTCTGTAAGACAGACATTCTCATCACCCTGACTGTTCTCCCGCTCTCCCAGTGTCCACAGTCTGATGATGCGGAGCTTTAGACCACCAGCTCAGCCCTATTATTGGTGGTTTATGGCAAAGGAATTCAGGGGGTGAGCCACTACTCTTTACTTTGTTTCTACTTTCAGAAGCATCTGTGTTCTAACAGGAAGGGAGAGGGCAGCCTTGATAAGGTGAGTTGCTGAATGACAGTTTATGCACTTTGCCTACAGAGTCCCTTTAAGGCTATAGCTTTCCTGCAGTAAAATGTTTCATTTTATTTTGGTTCTTTAAAGTGGAACAATAGGACAGTGTGGCGCTTAAACCCAAAAGTTTGCGCACCTGTGGTCTAAACCCTCCCTTCCAACTCGTCCCAACTCTTCGGCTCATGGGCAATGATTGTGCCACAACCGCCATTATATATAAGGAGTCAGCATTATATATTACCTCTGCAGTAACGGTTTTTGGCTCATTTGCATTCTGGATTGGCAGAAGTTCTGGCAGTGAGCCGGTCTGTCTTCTTCTCCGACCGACCTTTTTAATATCCGCAGAAAGAGACACAGGAATGTGGCGGAGTTTGTCCCTAATATTCTCCTGGAATTGAGATACAACAATGTCATTGAATGATTTGGAAAAGTTTGTCTGAAACATTAAAGCGGACCAAAACCCACATTTTTAACTAGCATCCCCTGAATTGCTCCCCCCACGATGAGTAACTTTTGCCAAATTTCACTGCTCCTGCGTCACTCTAATCCCAGATAATGGCGTCTGTTTTAGCTGTAAAGCTCCGCCTCCCCCATTCATTGCCACTGCTGTGTGTGGCAATGATGTCACTGCCTCACCTATGCAATGACTTAACCCATGCAATATTACTTCAATACTTTATTGATCCGCCAAGTAAATAGAGGGTACATACAAGGAATGCTTTTTGGCAAGGAGATTACACCAGGAGAGCTATAAACAATTACATGCATAACATAGAAGTAACAAGTATTAAGGTTCAGTGCAGGTTAATCCTTAAAGACTAACAATGCAATATTACAGAGAGAGACCGCAAAAAAAAACAGTGTTCCAGGACGATTCGAAAATCAAAAATATCTATTTCTAGTTATACATTTGGCTAAATTTATTCCACATGTTCAGTGGGTTTTGGTTCACTTTTAACTTTATCAAATACTAAGGCCTTAAAGCGGACCTTCACACTGAATTAGAGTCTATCTTATATGTTTCCCACACCCTGTACATACAGATTGTCCACATTAAAAATCATCCTACCTGCATCTACTGCATGTTATGAGCCTTTAAACAGCTTATGGAAGCCGCCATCTTATCAGGCAGCCTGCAAACAGGAAGTGCCTCCTGACTGTGCTGCTCTGCATTCTGGGACTGCTGACCTTTACCTGGCCCCAGCTCTGCTCTGTCTGAGCAAAGCACAGCTATAACCCGCCCTCTGTACCTTATCCCACTCTCCTCTCCTCAGTAAGTGTGATGCTCTTGAGTCAAGATGGCGGCGCCCGTATCCTAAATTCCTGAACAGAGTTGCAGCCCCGGGGGGGAAAGAATAATAAGTTAGTGACTAAAAACGTAAAATATATTAATTTTAGATGCTGGGGAACCGTTTTTTAAGAGTTTGGGCTTTTCATTAAATCACGCTGAAGGTCCGGTTTAACGTGGACCAAAACCCACGCTGATCGGTCCTAGAATCTGTAAGATTCCAGGTCTGCTTGATTCCCTGCCCCCCGAGCCATCCAGAATCGGGATGTCCTGCTGCGTAAAACCCCCCAGGTCACTCGCTATACTCACCTTCTCTCCTGGTCCAACGGCGCATGCAGGAGCCGCGCCGCATTTGTGAATGGAGGGACAAGCCGAGATCGCGTCAGCACAGTCGAGCGGACTGATTGGACAGTGCCGTAGGACTAGAGGAGTCATATGGGGCGACCTTCGTGCCGACGCTGGCCACCTGCTCCCCCATCGAGAGCAGTGTTTCCGTGTTCTAAGCAGCTGTTTTGGCTGTGACTGCTGCTGCACTGACTGGTTTACCAGTACTGTCAGTCTCCCACAGCGGCTGCCTCTAAACAACGGGAGAGGTACATTTTTTATCTACCAGATCTATCTCAGCAACAAGGGCTGCTATGGTACAAGATTTTTATTTCTTTTAATATTTTTTAAAACATTTTTACAAGTTTTACTTTAAAAGTTGTGCTGCTTTTACCCGCAGATTTAGAGTTGTTTGGACGCATGCTTTTTGCCCTTGTGATCTTAGGGTAACGGTTCCTGTGATTGGTTCAGGCACGTTTGAGATCCTTTCGCTTTCAGCTTCTATTCTGTAGCCAACAGCTGGAAAAATATCACAACCGTATTATTATTATAGTTTATTTATAAATCCCAAAACCACATCAGACAATATATTTTTCTTCTATAGCCTCTGAAACCAGAATGTAACTTTTCAAACAACCTGAAGCAGAGCAATCATTAAGGTGGACCAAAACCCACCGCAATCAGCCCGGGAATCTATAAGATTCCCAGGCCGTTCGATTCCCTCCCCCCGGGGCATCTAAAAATTGACTCCCTCCCCCCGGGGCATCAAAAATTGATTCCCTCCCCCCGGGGCATCCAAAATCAATTCCCTCCCCCCGGGGCATCCAAAATCGGGGCTGTGAAATCCCCCAGGTTGCCCCATATACTTACCTTGTTTCCAGGTCCAACAACGCATACGCGAACCACGGCTGTATCCCCACTATTCCTCTAGCAGGGCATGTGCCTGCGCCCGGCATTTGTGAATGGCTGGCGGGGGCACGCTCCCTGTTAGAAGGTAGCGGGGGATGTGGCCACCAGCGTGCTTGGAGCCGCTGGCCTTAAATGAAGGCTTAGAGGCCGATTCATTAATAGCGGCAGGTAGCGACAGTTGAGCGACTGTAGCGGCATTTTCAGAGCGCCCGCTAGTAGTCGCTGTGCTTGGCCATTGTTCGGTTGTTGATAGCGACTCAGTCGGTGTGCCGTAATGTTGAATATTGGGTGAGGAGTCGCTATTTGACAGGTTCCGCGCTGTATGGGAGCGCATGATAGCGACTGGTCAGAGCGACCGGCTCCCACCATATTCATTAACAAATCAAGCTCAAAAAATTCTTGCGCTGTAAAATGCATGCTTAAACCCCAGAGCGCTGGCAGCGATGGGTTAAAAGTAGTTTTTTAACCCCCAAACAACCATATTTTGGAAACAAAAAAAAAACTAGTTTTTAAAATAATTTTGTAATATGAATACAATAATATCAGACCTGTAATATTAATTCTGTACATTTTTTTTTTTACCGTAAAAAAATTATTTACAATGGCAGAAGTGGTCACAGAATTTTTCACATTAAAAAAAAAAAATAAATTAATTAATAATTAATTATGAATATTTAAAGATTGTTCCATTGAAATGCATTGGAGAGCGCCAGGTAGCGAGAGGTCATACCTGTCGCTGTTCAAGGTCGGACGCTGGCGCTGTGGGCTGAGGCTGGAATAATGATGAATGAGTGGCTATCTGGCGCTATCTCAGTCCTTAAGCAGGATTGGCTTGATAAATGTGTGATTGTGGTGGGGAGCCGGCGTTCTCGTGGCGGGGCCCGTCATTACCGGCCGCTCACCAGTCGCTACCTGTCGCTATCCCTTGTTAAAATACCATTTTGTGAATACTCACCTTGTAAAATGGGTATTATAAGTATGTCACACACCCCGCTTCAAGATATTCATAACCTGTGGGTAATACTGACCTGTAGAGGGCGATCTGCAGAGATGATAGGAAAAAAGAAGCCCCTCCCGGTCCACAAACACCTGGGACTTCCCACTCATTACCCAGTATCAAGAAAGCAGTAAGGAAAGGGACCAGGAAGAGCCAAATATAAGTCATAACAACGCAAAGTTCACAATATGAAGGATCCAGAATACAAAAAGGGCGGGTTTAAGCGGGATGTGTGACATACTTATAATACCCATTTTACAAGGTGAGTATTCACAAAATGGTATTATTCTAAGTATGTCACACACCCCGCTTCAAGATATTCATAACCTGTGGGACATCCAATAGCAGTGTCCATAAAGGGCGGGGATCCAAAACAAGGCAACAATGCACAACTTAAACCACTGCAGCCTGCAGAACTTTGCGGCCAAAAACAGCATCCGCTGAGGCCCTAACATCAACCTTGTAAAACTTTGAAAAAGTGTGAACAGAAGACCAAGTAGCGGCCTTGCAAACTTGCTCAACAGAGGCCTGGTGCTGAAAAGCCCAGGAAGCCCCAACCGCACGAGTAGAATGAGCAGTAACACGAAAAGGGGGATTCCTCCCCTTAGCAGAATAGGCCCCAACAATGACGAATCCCTTTACTGATGGAAGACTTGGCGGGTGCCAAACCTTTCTTGGGCCCGGAGGGAACCACAAAGAAGGCATCAGTCTTGCGAAAAGAAGAAGTTACTACCAAATAGTACTTCACAGCACGAACCACATCCGAGGAATGCAGGGCCCTCTCCTAATCGTTGTTGGGATTAGGACACAGAGAGGGCAGAACAATATCCTGATTTAGGTGAAAAGCAGAAACCACCCTAGGAAGGAAATCCGGCTTGAAACGGAAAACCACCTTGTCCTGATGCCTCTCAAAGTACGGAGCTTGAATGGACAGAGCCGCCAACTCAGAGACGCACCGAACTGAAGTGATGGCTACCAAAAAAGGCCACCTTCTGTGTAAGGGAAGACAAAGCAATATCATGCAAGGGCTCAAAGGGAGCCCTGAAGAGCGGAAAGAACCAAATTCAAATCCCAAACCGGAATTATAGGCTTCCTAGGAGGCCGCACATGCGTAACCCCTTGGAAAAAATGTCTTAACCAACGGATGAAGAGCAAAAAATCTTTGGAAAAACACCGCCAGGGCAGAAACCTGCCCCCTCAACGTACTGAGTTGGAGCCCCAGATCCAAGCCGTGTTGGAGGAACTCCAGAACTCTAAAAATAGAGAATTCCCTACAAGGGAAGGCCCTAGTTTCACACCAATTAATATACGATCTCCAAGTCCTATAGTAGACGGAAGAGGAAGACCTCTTTCTTGCGCTAATAAGAGTCTGAATAACAGCATCAGAAAGACCTTCCTCCTTCAAGATGGAGGTTTCAGCAGCCACGCCGTCAAAGCCAGCGTTGGTAAACTGGGGTAACGTAGTTGACCCTGTGTGAGCAGATCCGGCAGCAGGGGTAGAACGAACTGATCTTCTACTAAACTTACCACGTCTGCGAACCAAACCCGGCTGTATTGCAAGGTCTTTGACCCTTCCACCCCATGGCTTGCACTTGAGAGGTTTAGGGCAACCTCAGGTAAGCCTGCTCCCAATTTATCTATTGCATTGTATGTCCCAAATGGGCTCTCAGAGATTAGAGTTAGGACTGCACCCCACAGAGGCACTTTGGCGTAGTGGTGCAGCTTAAGCATACTTCTGCAGATGTGTGTGACCGAGTCCTCTGTTTTTAACCAAGTTTAGAGACAGATTATAGGCTGGCCTGCAAGCTGACAGGGTTGACTGCTGTGGCTCCTTTAAGACTTGTGTGTACTAATTGCCCTGCTAACGTGCACCTCCCAGGTTAGTTATAAAATGGTCTGAGCGGCTGCCACCCCCCCTTTGTTTCTAATACATAGAAATACATCATCCCCTGTTAGGGATACCCCACAACCCATACACCCTACCCCCTAAACCCCTATTTAGGTCTACCTGGAAGACATAATAAAGACACTAAATAAGCATATGAAAAATCAATAGAATAGAAGAGTTATGAAGGGAGCCCAGAGGGCCACTCACTGTGCCTTCCAGTCAGGAGGAGGTTAATGGCGTCCTCACGCCACGAGCGAGGCAGCAGCAGCAGCAGGAGGAGAAGAGGGGGGCGTGGCCAGAGCGGAGCGCGATGTCCCTGCTCCGCCCCCCCTTCACAGCCCAGCCAAATGATTGAAAAGAAGCCCAGGCTCCGCAGCAGACCCTGCCGAACGGGGGCAGGCCGTGGCGTCCCGCCGAAAGCCCGGCCCCGCCCCCCGCTACAGCGCGTGAGGGGAGAAGCTCCCCTCCGCCATACACAGCTGACAACAAAAAGGCCAGCGCCGTGGCGACAGTGACGGCCGCGGCGCCGGTCCAGTAAATATAAAATAAAGCCAGGGGAAATGAGGGGAAAAAAGGGTGGCCCCCACAAGAAAAGGGAGGGCGACCCGCAGCGTCGCGCAAGCGCCAGGCCCCGCCCCCCGCTGCCAGTGACTGAGGAGAGAAGCTCCCCTCAGCCTGTCATGAGGTAAAAAAGGCAGAAAAACTGCTGAATGATCTCTAGCGGCTGCACAATTTAACGTGACAAACACAAGTTATACACACGGTTATAATAAAGAAGAAAGAAAAGCCTGTACACAGAGGAAAGGACCCCAGGTCCCCCCCCCCCCTAAGGAGAAGGGCATCCGGAGAGGGGCTTTTAACACCAGCTAGGGTGAAATGGCCGAGGGACAGGGCATCCCAAACCGGGGTCACCAACCCGGATAGCCGCCTACCCTCTCGTATAGGGTCTCGCGGTGGAGCTTTGCTCCTAAGCACCTAAGGTGCTTTTCTACCTTCACCCGGAACGCAGCCCAAGGCTGGGAGGCATGTGTATGTGGGAAATATAAAGGAATCTGGGCGGAAATAGATAAAAAACGGGCCGGGAGTTATCCCGGCTACCTGAAATCCCCCTGTGCAAGGAGGAGACATCATCTTCTGACTTGCTCGCCGACTGCAGAGATGAAGACTGGGTAATGAGTGGGAGGTCCCAGGTGTTTGTGGACCGGGAGGGGCTTTCTTTTTTCCTATCATCTCTGCAGATCGCCCTCTACAGGTCAGTATTACCCACAGGTTATGAATATCTTGAAGCGGGGTGTGTGACATACTTAGAATATAAGGGCCTTAGACAACGTGACGTCAGCGGCTCGGAGCGCACTGATTGGACTAGCGGCTCAGCGATCTGGGGGGTTACATGGGGGTGCTCGTTCAGTCATTCTGCTTACTGCATTGCTTAACCACCTTTAAAGTGGACCAACACCCAGGATTTTGACTATCCTGGGTCTTGGTCCACTTCGGTGGGGCACCCCCGATCAGGGTGCCCAGCTGTGTGAAACCCCCCCGAACCCCCCGAAAAACTCACCTCTCCCCGCTCCCAGCGCCAACGGACAGGCGCGGACAAGCGGCTCCTCCGCCGCCGCCTCCCGCGCGTCACTCTTGACGCGCCCGCGCCGCCGAAGACAAGGTAAGGGGATTTGGGGTGTTTGGGGAGGTGATCGGCCCGGGAATCTTATAGATTCCCGGGCCGATCACGGGAGGGTGACGGTCCACTTTAAAGCGAGGACATTTTATACAGAGAGTTAGGAGGTAGGTGCAAGGTTTGTACACTGCTCCCGCTGTAGACTTCTGTCAGTCAGCTCTCTATATAGCCATGCCCCGCCTCTAGAGAATGCCATTAATAGTAAACTTGCACTTGTCCTTTAAAATTAGAAACATTACATTTCTTAATGTCAAATGGACTGGCCCACCAGAGGATCCTGCAGTGGCTCCTGACTTAGGACCACTTAATGTTCAAGTAGTTTCTGGTTTGCTTGGGTTGTTCTGTAATTTAATCTGGTGGGCCCCAAGTATGATTTCCTCTAGTGGGCCCAAGGAGTTTCAATCCAACGCTGCCTATGTTTGGTAACACAACATTAAAGTGGACCAACACCCAGGATTTTGACTATCCTGGGTTTTGGTCCACTTCGGCGGGGTACCCCGATCGGGGGTGTCCCGCTCTCTGAAACCCCCCAGAAACCCCAAAAAACTCACCTCTCCCCGCTCCCACGTGACCGCGCCGTCCAATCTCCGCCGACGTCCAAGCGGGTGACAGCGGCGTCCAAGACAGCGCGTCCGCCGCCGCCTCCCGCGCGTCACTCTCGGCGTGCGCGCGCCGGCCATTCACAGACGGCCGGTGCGGGCGCACGCACGTCTAGAGGGCCGCACGGGAAGCGGCGGCGGATCAGGTAAGGAGTTTGGGGTTTTTTGGGGGGGGTTTCACCCCACGGGACATCCCGATCTCGGATGTCCCGCGGTGAGTGAGATTCCCGGGCCGATCACCCCTGGGTGTTGGTCCACTTTAAAGATATATTTATAACTAGAAAAAAATAAATTGTACTTACTGAGAACAGGATTGTAACTCAGGGGCATGGCAGTGTATAAAAAACAAGACTCAACTGTCAAGCTGGAAAAGAAATAAAAACATGTATAAGTGTCACAGTTTGGTCTCTATTCAAATGGTTATGACAGAACTGTTTTGGAGGTGGGCTCATGAAAGGGGAGCAGGGAGGCCAAATTTAGAATTCAGCATCGACATGTGGGAGAAGGAGCATGAAGAATATTTTTTGCTACCAGCCCCAAGGAATCAGCTCTGCTGCAGCAAAGGTAAGGTGCATTAGCATTAGGCTGAGCTCACAAACTCCCTCTAAAGTCCGTGTCCAGGAAATTACATCTACGCTTATACTCACCTTTTGTCCCCTACAGCTCCTCTGGCATTGTCATACTTACTGATGAGGGAGAACAAGTGATTCCATTCTCCAGTGCTGGGCAAACATGGCGGTGTCCATCGACATGGAAAAGAGTAGGCATGTGGGGGTGTAAACAAGGCTCCACTGACACCGCCACGAGAGGCTGCCGGCGCTGGAGGACACAAATCTCTGTCATTGGGTCGATTTGAGATTGGTGAGATTTGTGTTGGGAACCCCTGCACTAATTTATTGAAAGAGAAGGGGGGTTGGTCTACCTTTTTCAGGCATCCCGAATTAGGATACCTTGTTGTGTGAACCCCCCCCCCCTCCCAGATCACCCGATCCACACACCTATATCACAAAACCTCACCGCAGCCTCATACCCAGCATATCTCTATCTAGGTGCCAGGCATTTCTAAACAACGCGGGCATGTCCACGTCTGGCCAAGCTCGTTCCGTTCAGATTTTCTTTGCTGCAATGAAATAAAATCTGAATGTAACAAGCACTGCTGATTGGCTGAGTGGCCCCCACATGCAAGGCTGGCTCCAGGTTTATGTGGGCCCTTGGGCGGCGTGGTCTCAGTGGGCCCCTTTGTGGTGAAGAGTCGCGTCACATCACAGAGGGACGTCCCAAATCTGGATGCCCCCTAAGGATCATGCTATTTGGACAAAAACTCTAGTTTTGGCCTACTTTAAAGTGCACCAAACCCTTTTAAACCTGACCTCGGAGTCTTAACGAATCTAGATTCTCCTGATTTTGGATGCCCCTGTGTGTGCCCCCCCCTTTTGTACATTACTTTCCTGGAACTGGTGAATACACTGTGGGATCGCTAGTTTGAGTTAACGCCCAAACCAGGGGGGTTCTTTCACAACAGGGGCATCCCAAATTGAGATGCCCCTGTAAAGCGGACCAAAATTCATGGGTAGAATTGCTTGCATAGTGGGTTTACCAGCGATCCCAGGGGGATTCACACAGTAGGGTGTCACAGATTGGAATGCTCCAGGGATAGGAAATCAGTTGGGGTGGACAACTTAAACCGGACCTTCAGTGTGATTTAATGAAAAGCCCAAACTCTTAAAGAACGGTTCCCCAGCATCTAAAATTAATATTTTTCCCCCCACTGGGCTGCAGCTCTGTTCAGGAATTTAGGATACGGGCGCCGCCATTTTGACTCAGAAGCATCACACTTACTGAGGAGAGGAGAGTGGGATAAGGTACAGGGGGGCAGGTTATAGCTGTGCTTTGCTCAGACAGAGCAGAGCTGGGGTCAGGTAAAGGTCAGCAATCCCAGAATGCAGAGCAGCACAGTCAGGAGGCACTTCCTGTTTGCAGGCTGCCTGGTAAGATGGCGGCTTCCATAAGCCGCCATGTTGGATGTTTAAAGGCTCATAACATGCAGTAGATGCAGGTTGGATGATTTTTAATGTGAGCAATCTGTATGTACAGGGTGTGGGAAACATATAAGATAGACTCTTATTCAGAGTGAAGGTCCGCTTTAAAAGCAGAACAAAATCCAGCACTTCCTCCCCTGGAATCAAAATCGAGATACCCCGTTGTGTGGAACCCTGCCATTCGAGGAGATGCCGGTCAAGCGCCATCGCACACCCCAAAGGCCGGCCCTGTCAGTGGGCCCCCCCAAAGTGTGGGGGCCCCCGGCATCTGCCCCGCCTTGCCGGGTGCTGACGCCGACCCTGCCCGCATGCACCGTGGCAATAAGGAAAAGGTAAGTTTACAGGCAACACCAGGGGATACACACAGAGGGGCATCTGAGATAAGGATGACATGCCAAACAGTTCTTGTCACTAGGAGGTATATAGCATGAAAAGTTTGAGCACCACTGGTCTAAATAATCTGCATCCGTATAAATGCGACACATGATTATAAACAATAAAACTCTTACCAGATCCCACTGGCGGCAGCACAGTTTTTTTTATTGAAGTCAATCCTGTCTGGTGTCACTTTAATTGTCTTCTTGATGGTGACAACAGGACGTGCTCTGTGTGATGGAAAATATATTTCTAAAAATCAAACACGCATAACTTTATAACGGAACAAGCAGCCTGCATTGAATCTTACCTGAACACATTTATTGAATCCGATAATGATCCAACAGCAATATCAGGGTACTCGTTTCTATCCAAATCCATATTTCCAGCAACAGAGTAGCCAAACATTCGAGTGTTCGTGCTCCTGCCATCAATAATCTTCATGAAAAGCAAAAAATATATATATAATCGATTATTAATAAATATTCATAATAAATTAGATAAGAAAATAACTCCTGGAGGCTGATTCACTACTAGCGCCACGTATTGCTAGATAAGCGTCCGTATAGCGGCCACTAGTAGATCCTGTAAGCGGGTATCGGGCGCTGTAACAGAGAGCCTCGGTCGCTGTAGTAACCTGTCCGGCATTGATGAATGCGATTGGGTGCTGTAACAACAGTACAGCGCTGCAGCGAGCGAGAGGTAGTGCCAGCTCAGTGTGACCGACACTCGGCGCTCAACACCATGAGGCCGATTCATTAATAGCGCCAGGTAGCGACAGATGAGCGACTGTAGCGTGATTTTTTCAGCACCAGCCAGTATTCGCTGTGCTTGGCCGGCGTTAGCTTGATGACAGCGACTCAGTCGGTGTGCGGTAATGTTGAATACGGGCTGGGGGGTCGCTGTTTCACAGGTCCAGCGTTGTATGTGAGCGCCTGACAACGAATGGCCAGAGCGAACGGCTAGCTTCATATTCATCAACAAATCACGCTCCGAATGTGCTGTCGCTGTCCATTCCTTGTTTAAACCCCAGTGCGCTGGCGGCGATGTGTATTAACTAGTTTTTAACCCCTAAACAACCATATTTTTTGAATGTAACATTATACATGTTTTTAGAATCATTTTGTAATATGAATACATTAATCTCAGACCTGTTAGATCAATTCTGCACATATTTTTTTTAATTTTTTTTTTTACTTAAAAATAAATCCTAACATTGCAGAAGTGGTCTCTGATTTTTTGACATTAAAAAAAAAAAAAAAAAATTAATACCAATTAATTATGAATAATTATAGATTGCTCCATTGAAATGCATTGGACATCGCCAGGGAGCGACAGCTCATACCTGGCGCTGTGAGGGAATTTGCAGCGGCGCTGTTCGGTCCAGGCGGCTTCATGATGAATGCCGCGCTAGCCATCGCTCTCGCCGGCGCTAGCCTCATTTTGCTTGATAAATGCGTCATTGTGACCGCCGCCGGGCGTACTTGAGTCGGTAGTCGCCGTTAGCTGCCGCTACCTGGCGCTCGTCAGACACTACCTGGCGCTATCGCTTGATGAATAAGGGCATAAATTTAACAAAAAACTACACACACACAGCGTCAGCACTGTAGCATAGAGCGCCAGATGCTGTTTGATCAAAGTCTGACTTTAAACACAAATACACCAGTAACAAAGCGAAAACACATGAAATGACATTGTTTTAACACTGGGACAATGACATTTTAGTGCCAGACCTGTAAATAGAATTCTGCATAAAAATATAAAAAGTCAAAAAAATGTATAAAAGTGTTTGTTTGCAGCCAGGAGAGGAGAGCAACAAAAAATGTTAATTGCCAAACACGCTATTTATACACAAACAAATGAAAGCCCATTGAAATGTATGGGAGAGCGGCCCTGAGCGAAAGGTAATACGTGACGCTCTTGAACCTAGAGCGCCGGTGCTATACACTGAGCTGCCTGTAATAATACGTGTGACGCTACCTGACGCTGTTAGAGGTGCTCACCAGATTCAGCAAAATGATTAATAATAAATACCACTGTAAGAAATAGAGAATTCCCATTAAATATAAAATATTAGATATATAAGTTTTTTGAATATCTAAAATAGCATTCCAAGTAGCTTCCCTGGCTAGGATGGTAATTGGGCCTCTTAGATGCTAATTTGGTATCATCCCACCATCTTGGCTGGGGTCGGGTGGACACAATAGATTTGGGTGTATAAAGGATTCCTAACTATCTAATGTAAATTAAGTCAATACCTGCCCGTGGAATCCCTTTGTGAGCAGAGGTGCAGTCTACAGGGAGGGGCTAGCCCTTTCCAACAGGAAGGGAGGTGGCCTAAAAGGAGGGGAGATATTTTTGGGGCAGTTGAGAGGGGACCAAGGGAGAGCAAGGACGCGTGGCGTGAGGGCCCTGTATTGGTAATTATGAGCAAGTAACTTTAGGCCTAGTTGGCAATTGTACTTAGTAATAGTACATTTTAGAAATTGTTTTATGTATTTGTTTAGTCCCGGTGATACCTACACTGTCTAGTGGCTAATGTAACTGTTTAGGCCCTTATTTTTATATACATTTTGTATTATTTTTACATATGTACTGCTGTCCTTTATCATAAGTCTGTGCACAATACAATCTTTTATACATTCTCATTGGTGTGATTCCTTACGTCATGCACAACCTAGAACCTACAGTGGGCATTTATTGTTATATTAATCACTGATATTTTTATTGAGGTTTTTATAATAATAATTGTTTACACCGCGCTGCCTAACAAACAACATGAAATGACAAGCTCAACGTGTTAAAAAAGGATCCCCAACCTTTAAATCCAAACAAAAAAACAATATAATAAAACACAGAGCTAGATGTATCTTTAAGAGGAAACTTCAGTCTCTCAATGTGACTTCAAAGTATAAAAAATGTCTTTTGAATAGAGATTCTAAAGAAGCTCGTCAGGTGATAGTATCCACATGTGAGGTGCAACGTAATAAAATCCACCACCTTCTGAATTAAACTCTTACCAGAAAATCTTTAAAAAAGAGCCAGAATAACCAAATCCCTTATCCTCCTAGTCATCGCATACAGCATTCCAAAGCAACCAGTGGAAACCGAACTGTGTTGTGACACGAAGCTCCATACACTAAAAGGACTATTGGGAAGCCCTCCAGACACTTCCCACACGGCTCCCAGGGGACTAACACTTGCACTCCACACAAATGCCAATTTAGTCTACAAAATCTTTATTGCCATTAATTACATTAAAAGCATGTTAAAAACAACAGCAAAAACATGGTGCCATACCGTAATAAACCACATGGGGGAGCCATCAAGTCAAACATATAACTATAATATACTGAGGTAAATAGTGAATATCTATATACTAACTTATCTAATAAAGTGCTAAGTGCTGTGATCACCCTATAGCCTTGAGAAAGAGCCCTTGAGGCTCGGAACGCGTGGGCTTGCCGCGGGGATCCATCTCAGCCTGTAGTACAGGGGGAGGCCGATTCATTAATAGCGCCAGGTAGCGCCAGATGAGCGACTGTAGCGTGATTTTTTCAGCGCCAGCTAGTATTCGCTGTGCTTGGCCGGCGCTAGCTTGATGACAGCGATGTGCGGTAATGTTGAATACGGGCTTAGGGGTCGCTGTTTCACAGGTTCAGCGTTGTATGTGAGCGCCTGACAACGAATGGCCAGAGCGAACGGCTAGCTTCATATTCATTAACAAATCACGCTCCGAATGTGCTGTCGCTGTCCATTCCTTGTTTAAACCCCAGAGCGCTGGCGGCGATGGGTGTTAATTAGTTTTTAACCCCTAAACAACCATATTTTTTGAATGTAACATTATACATGTTTATAGAATCATTTTGTAATATGAATACATTAATCTCAGACCTGTTAGATCAATTCTGCACAAATTATTTTTACAATTTTTTTTTATTTAAAAATAAATCCTAACATTGCAGAAGTGGTCTCCGAATTTTTGACATTAAAAAAAAAAAAAAAAAATTAATACCAATTAATTATGATTAATTATAGATTGCTCCATTGAAATGCATTTGACATCGCCAGGGAGCGACAGCTCATACCTGGCGCTGTTCGGGAATTTGCAGCGGCGCTGTTCGGTCCAGGCGGCTTCATGATGAATGCCGCGCTATCAGTCGCTCTCGCCGGCACTAGCCTCATTTTGCTTGATAAATGCGTCATTGTGACCGCTACCGGGCGTACTTGAGTCGGTAGTCGCCGTTAGCTGCCGCTACCTGGCGCTCGTCAGTCACTACCTGGCGCTAGCCCGTGATAAATAAGGGCCTAAGATTTATTGTTTATTTTTCTTGTGTATTTCATTGTCTGACACTTGCACTTTGAGTCTTGCTGGGCCCGCTTTTCAGTTAGGGGTCCTGCTAATCAGTATTGATATACCCTGATCACAGCACTTAGCACTTTATTAGATAAGTTAGTATATAGATATTCGCTATTTACCTCAGTATATTATAGTTATATGTTTGACTTGATGGCTCCCCCATGTGGTTTATTACGGTATGGCACCATGTTTTGCTGTTGTTTTTAACATGCTTTTAATGTAATTAATGGCAATAAAGATTATGTAGACTAAATTGGCATTTGTGTGGAGTGCGAGTGTTAGTCCCCTGGGACCCGTGTGGGAAGTGTCTGGAGGGCTTCCCAATAGTCCTTATATTGTGCAATTGCAGTAGGGTCCCTGTACAGGGCAGTGCACCCCGTATGTATATAGTGTTCAGAGCACCAGAGTGAGTGGTGCCACCTGCAGTTTTTTGGGTCTCCATACACTAAAGCTTCATTCTCCAATAGGAAACCATATGTCTTGGTCCACAATTCATATGGTTACTAAATAACACTCCAAGTGAATATCATGAAAAGAGAAAAATAAAGAAAAATCTAGTGCAGTACCCCAAAAATTAGTTAAAAAGTTATTTAATAGAGCTTATGCACTCACCATAATAAAAAACATGAAAGGCAATATAAACAATCCAGAGAATCCACACTTCCTACGCGTTTCGTCCCTCACAGGGACTTTATCCTGGCTAAAGTCCCTGTGAGGGCCGAAACGCGTAGGAAGCGTGCGGTTGACGTTACCCGGTTTTCCTTATACATACTACGGGTGTTTGGAGGATAAGGGATCCGGCGGTGAGAGCTGATATATGGATTCTCTGGATTGTTTAGATTGCCTTTCATGTTTTTTATTATTGTGAGTGCATAAGCTCTTTTAAATAACTTTTAAACTAATTTTTGGGGTACTGCACTAGATTTTTCTTTATTTTTCTCTTTTCATGATATTCACTTGGAGTGTTATTTAATAACCATATGAATTGTGGACCAAGACATATGGTTTCCTATTGGAGAATGAAGCTTTAGTGTATGGAGCTTCGTGTCACAACACAGTTCGGTTTCCACTGGTTGCTTTGGAATGCTGTATGCGATGACTAGGAGGATGAAGGATTTGGTTATTCTGGCTCTTTTTTAAAGATTTTTGGTAAGAGTTTAATTCAGAAGGTGGTGGATTTTATTACGTTGCACCTCACATGTGGATACTATCACCTGACGAGCTTCTTTAGAATCTCTATTCAAAAGACATTTTTTATACTTTGAAGTCACATTGAGAGACTGAAGTTTCCTCTTAAAGATACATCTAGCTCTGTGTTTTATTATATTGTATTTTTTGCTCACCAGATTCGCTTTCTTAAATGTGGTTTCTCATACAGCGCCCAGCGTTCACCAGACGCCACCTGTCGCTACAAAGCGCTACCTGGCGCTATCCTTTCTTAAATAACCCCCTTAGTAGATTACACAAGCTAGTTTATAGTCACTTCTGCAGAAAATAGTGATGGGCAGAATGTATGAGAAGTGCGTAGCACATTTAACTCATAAATACAGCATGTAATGACAAACATGACTCTCTTCAGGAGTATACACCCAGCATCGGTTAGATATGTGGACTATACTTGCGTTCTTTTTAAACTGGATCAACAGTCTGGCACATTTGGAAAACGTTTAGTTTTTGAGAAAATGCACACCACGTTTGGAAAACTCACCAAAAATCCTGAGGATGCTTGTGACGTCACGCAACGCGTAGACGCTGGGGCAGTGGGCTGGCAGTCGTGTTTACTCTTAAGGTATTTTTTTGCACTTGGATCACAGTTTTCTTTTGGCTTCTCCCGACTTGTCCTCAATTTAATAACTTTTTCATGTGTATATATAGGTATTTTATAGGTTAGGATGTATGTAGGTAGTAATAGCACTTAATAGGGTATTGTATATAGAAACTTAGTGACTGCTTTATTGCACAGTAGCACTTTCATATAAGATTAGCTGGGTTATTTGAATAATCTTTATTATAATTAGGATTACTAGACACCAGCCCCCTTGCCCCTTGGTTTAAGATTCTGCCCTTCCTTGCATGTACTGTTTTTGTGTTAATGTCTTATATGTATGCAATTATGTTTTTATAGCTATTAATAAACATTCATATTTTTTGCTACATTATTGGTAGTGGTGCCACATTTGTAGAGGGGTCCTTGAAGGTGTGGGACCTTTAATTTTTCTTGTATTCTTTTTAAACTGGATCAACAGTCTGGCACATTTGGAAAACGTTTAGATTTTGAGAAAATGCACACCACGTTTGGAAAAGTCACCAAAAATCCCTTGTCCCATCTGCATGCATGATACTGAATCACTGTCAGCACTTACATTTGCTCCTGCATCCACTCAAAGCTAAAGCACCGCCTCACCAATTTTCTAGTGGTAGCGGCCATTTTACAAGTCGCAGTAACAGGAAACCCAGCAGCACTTCCTGTTTACAGACGACCTGCAGCTCCAGGAGACGATATTTTGTTTTTAAAAACCGCAACAGGAGTTTGCTGCATATTAAAATTAATTTACCTTTTTCAACCTGAATTGCCCTTGGGGAGGGATGCATATGAGCACATTTTGTTGTAAGTGTTTTGCTCCGGTTTACCACATAAATGACAATTATGACAAGTAAGAATAAAAGAAAGACATACCTGTGCAGGTTTCTCTATTAGGCCACCACTAGATCCATGGTAAATATAGACCTTTCCAAATTCATCATCATAGGGCGCTCCCACTGCGATGTCTGAAAAGAATATACAGGCTGATTCATTACTAACACCAGGTAGCGACAGATGAGCGACCGCTAGTAGTCGCTGTGCTTGGCCATGGTTCTTTGCTTCAGAGCGCCTCAGTCGCTGGCCGGCATTGATGAATATGATGTGTCAGTCGCAGCACAGTGCTATATGGGAGCGAACGATAGCGCCAGCTTAGTGAGACTGACTCACACCACATTCATCAAAAAAACAGCCTCACACAGCGCCGGCGCTCAAAATCATGTAGTTGGAGCACAGAGAGCCAGAGGCTGTGTGTTTAAAGTCTGTTTATGAACATGTATCCACTAGTAACAAAGCGAAAACATATAGAATTACATTGTTATTACATTGTAACATGAACATTTTAATACCAGACATGTAAGGACAATTCTGCATAAAAATATTATTAATCCAAAAAGTTTTCAAAAATGTCCTTTTCTTGCCCAGGACATGTCAGAAGGTTTGGGATTTTATTTAACAAAAAAAAAAAAAAAAATTGGGATCAGGAAAGGGATTTAAGGATTGTCCATAGAAATGTATAGGAGAGCGGCAGGTAGCGAGAGGTAAGACGTGGCGCTCTGCAAGGCTGAACGCAGGCGCTGTATGCTGAGCCTGGGATAATGATGAATCGGACGCTACATGGCGTTGTTCCAGTCGCTCTACAGATTCGGCTTCATAACCGTGTCCGGCGTTCACCTGACGCTACCTGACGTTTACAAGGCACTACCTGGCACTAATGCTTAATGAATAAGGCCGTAATGGATGTTCATCCAGTTAAGTTGAATTCTAGAAGCCAAAAAGGGTCAGATCCCAGGTATTGTTTACTACTGATGAAAAGATAACTTTGAATGAGAGTACCAGAATATTTATAATGATAACATAAGTGTGGCAAGCAATTAGGAAATGCGACTAACCTCCATTCTTAAAATGATCCAACTCCCAAATTGGGGTTAAAACTGTGCAGGTCCAACCACAAGCCCCTCCCCCCCAATCAGAAAAGAATTGGCACAATGATATGTCATGAGTTCCCTTTGGGCCCCACGCCCTGGCATTTCTGGCCAGAGGAAATCCGGACGTGCCTCAGGAGGCCTGTCCCAAAACCCCGGTACTGTGCTTGTGGAAAGTCTCCATGGGATAATGAGTGGCTCTGAATGTCTCTCAGACAGTTCAGTGCTGCCTATTCGGCTTTCCCCCTTTCCTCTGGTGATCCCTGCCTTGCCCCTGGATCCCTGCCTTGCCCCTGGATCCCTGCCTTGCCCCTGGAGCCCTGCCTTGCCCCTGGATCCCTGCCTTGCCCCTGGATCCCTGCTTTGCCCCTGGATCCCTGCCTTGCCCCTGGATCCCTGCTTTGCCCCTGGATCCCTGCCTTGCCCCTGGATCCCTGCCTTGCCCCTGGATCCCTGCCTTGCCCCTGGACCCCTGCCTTGCCCCTGGACCCCTGCCTTGCCCCTGGACCCCTGCCTTGCCCCTGGACCCCTGCCTTGCCCCTGGACCCTTGCCTTGCCCCTGGACCCCTGCCTTGCCCCTGGACCCCTGCCTTGCCCCTGGATCCCTGCCTTGCCCCTGGATCCCTGCCTTGCCCCTGGATCCCTGCCTTGCCCCTGGATCCCTGCCTTGCCCCTGGATCCCTGCCATGCCCCTGGATCCCTGCCTTGCCCCTGGATCCCTGCCTTGCACCCGGACCCCTGCCTTGCCCCCGGACCCCTGCCTTGCCCCTGGATCCCTGCCTTGCCCCTGGATCCCTGCCTTGCCCCTGGATCCCTGCCTTGCCCCTGGATCCCTGCCATGCCCCTGGATCCCTGCCTTGCCCCTGGATCCCTGCCTTGCACCCGGACCCCTGCCTTGCCCCCGGACCCCTGCCTTGCCCCTGGATCCCTGCCTTGCCCCTGGATCCCTGCCTTGCCCCTGGATCTCTGCCTTGCCCCTGGATCCCTGCCTTGCCCCTGGATTCCCCTTTACTGGAGCAAATCATTTTCCACTATAACAGCTTTTAAAACCTTCCTAATCTATAATTACATTAATTCCTATTTTCATTAACAATGCATTAAAGTCTTTTACAAAGACTTAGAGTTGATAAGAGATTGTTACATTGAAAGCTGGTGAGATAATTATCCCTTAAAGCGGACCAAGACCCACATTTGCAACTAGCATCCCCTGAATTCCTCCCCCCCCCCCATGAGGACTACCATTTGCCAATTTTTAGTGCTCATGCTTCCCAGATAATGCCGCTTGTTTTAGCTGTAAAGCTCCGCCTCCACCATTCACCTCCACTGTTGTGTGTGGCAATTATGTCATCGTCACACCTATGCAATGACTGATCGCCTGCCATCTTATAGAGAGGGACAGCAAAAAAAAAGGGTTCCAGGGCGATTTGACAAGCGAAAATATCTAGTTGTCAGTCTCCTCGCCTTTCCTACCCTTTAAGGCATCGTGAGCGCGCCATACCACGGACTGCATGCAGCAGCAGACATGCTCGGCTGCATGGTTTTAACAGAGCAGGCTCTTCTTCTGTCGCATGCTCCACAGTGACACCTGCTGTTCAGCCCATTGGAAGTGCACAAGGCCTAGAGTGTAAGCTCTTGGACTTGATTTCACTTCCTGGTGTCCTGAGTTTGAATGGACAGGAAGTGACTTCACCAGACTCTGGCACATCCCTCCCTGTGCTGATTGATAGCCCTATTTAAGAGGACAGCTAGCCTACAGCCAATGCTGTGTTATCAGCTTACTTCCTGGACCTTGTTTCCCCGATTCCTGAATTCCTGGATTTATACACTGACGGATAACCTGATTTTTGACGCGGATTGCTTATGGACTTTGCCTGTTTTCTGCCTGCCTCTGACCCCGGATTCACCCTTGGACTCTGCTCAGACTTTTTATTTGCTCTTGGAGTTTTTTCTGCTTCACTTCGCCCCATACCTGGAGCTCAGCTCAGCTCTCCCCATGATTGTAGCCAGGAGGCTTGACACTAGTTCTACACACTCAGAAGGGAGTATTGGCAGGGATTTGGGCAAAATCTATTTCACACGTTTGGTGGGTTTTGGTCCGCTTTAATGAATAACTCCGAGCAATTACATGCAAGGCTATATAAATGTTACCCATAAAAATCTAAATCTTTGCATGGTTATTGAGCCCATTTGGAAATGGGGGGGGGGTAGGAAGGGAGAGGAAGTAAAGCAGATAGCTGTGACTTTGGGACATTTTGTAAAGCCCTCCCTCTCCCTGTACTAAGCACATTTTGGGCAATAAAATAATACATAAGCTTACCTGATTGCTGAAATTCTAATCTGATGCTGGTGGGCGGCGGCTGTAGACATGAGTGGCGGTTGGACTTGGATGACAGACCAGTACAGTCACACTGCTGCACGGCATTGGGTGACTGACCTGTCATTTAAGGTCTTCAGCTTTCGTGCAGATTGCCTGTACCCCAGTTATTGCTCAAATTGGGCTTGGCACAGGGGCAAGGTAAGGGAGAGGTGGGTGAAGTGTTACAAAATGCTTGGAGTCCTTCTTTAAGGCCGACCTATATCCCACATGCCACTATCACATGGCATGATAGTTATGGGTGTCTATAACAGGCCTAGAGCTAGCTGATATTGCCTATTTCTGTGCTCTAAAGGCATTTTTAAGTGGAGTAGAATTAGGGATGCCCATGTGGTGTGTGAATAAGCAGTCACTTGGTTGCTGCAGGTATCTCAGGGGGTAAGTCTGCTTTAAAGTGGACCAAAACCCTGGGTTATCCTGGGTTTTGGTCCTTTCCCCTAGGGAATCCCTATTGGGGATGCCCCGCTGTGCTCAACTCACCTCTTCCGGCCACTTGTCCAATCAGCCTGCTTGGATAGGCTGACGTCACACTGTCTAAGCCAGCGGCCCCAAACATGCCGGCGGCCACATCCCTCGGTTCCCCTTAACAGGGAGCGTGGCTGCATCGGCCATTCACAAATGCCTGCATAGGCATGCGCCCTGCTAGAGGGATAGCGGGGATGCGCCCGCGGCTTTGTTGGACAGGGAAGCAAGGTGAGTGTACGGGGCGACCTGTGGGGTTTCACACAGCTGGGCTTCCTGTTTTTGAATGCCCCGGGGGGAGGGAATTGATCAGCCCTATGGTGCTGGGTTTTGGTCCACTTTAAGGGGTACATTATTAATCATTAAGCTCCTTCATCTCATTAGATAACTTCTTAACCTTAGCTGGGCAGTGTCTCCCAACATCTGGGGCAGTGTCTCCCAACATCTGGGGCAGTGTCTCCCAACATCTGGGGCAGTGTCTCCCAACATCTGGGGCAGTGTCTCCCAACATCTGGGGCAGTGTCTCCCAACATCTGGGGCAGTGTCTCCCAACATCTGGGGCAGTGTCTCCCAACATCTGGGGCAGTGTCTCCCAACATCTGGGGCAGTGTCTCCCAACATCTGGGGCAGTGTCTCCCAACATCTGGGGCAGTGTCTCCCAACATCTGGGGCAGTGTCTCCCAACATCTGGGGCAGTGTCTCCCAACATCTGGGGCAGTGTCTCCCAACATCTGGGGCAGTGTCTCCCAACATCTGGGGCAGTGTCTCCCAACATCTGGGGCAGTGTCTCCCAACATCTGGGGCAGTGTCTCCCAACATCTGGGGCAGTGTCTCCCAACATCTGGGGCAGTGTCTCCCAACATCTGGGGCAGTGTCTCCCAACATTTGGGGCAGTGTCTCCCAACATTTGGGGCAGTGTCTCCCAACATTTGGGGCAGTGTCTCCCAACATTTGGAGAGCATCTTGACTTGAAAGGGACTTCAGTTTTTACAAATGTAGTCATTGTTGGTAAATTCTTACCAGGGAAGCCATCTTGATTTAAGTCCCCGATATTTTTCACAGAAATGCCAAACATGGAATCCCTGGTTCCCAAAATGCGTTTTGGCTTCACATTTCCCCATTTGCCTTTGTCTTCATTCATGTACACGTAGATGGCGCCACCAATTTCTTTGTTATGTTTGTCAAAATATTGAGGGGCTCCAATAACAATATCCTGCCAGCTGAAACAAGGACATAAAGGAAAAATAACTACTGAAATATTTGCATGAAGATATTTGCATTCATAGTTTTCACATTCTTTGACTTCTTTTGGTGTGGTGCTCAAACATTCAAAGTCCTTCTAGCAATTTTACATTAGTTCATATTATTAATTAATCATTAAAGTTTATTTATATAGCACCGTCATCTTCCGTAGGGCTTCATATAAACCTAATTGCAACATGCCACGAGCTAAGAGGCCGATTCATTAATAGCGCCAGATGAGCGCCAGTAGCGTTATTTTCACAGCGCCCGCTAGTATTCGCTGTGCTTGGCCGTTGTTCGGCTGTTGACAGCGACTCAGTCGGTGTGCGGTAATGTTGAATACGGGGTTAGGAGTCGCTGTTTTACAGGTTCCGCGCTGTATGGGAGCGCATGACAGCGAATGGCCATAGCGAACGGCTCCCAGCATATTCATTAACAAATCACGCTCAAAAAATTATCGCGCTGTGAAATGCTTGTTTAAACCCCAGAGCGCTGGCGGCGATGGGTTAAAAGTAGTTTTTTAACCCCCAAACAGCCATATTTTTGGAGAAAAAAAAACATGTTTTTCAAAACATTTTGTAATATGAATACATTAATATCAGACTTGTAATATCAATTCTGCACAAATTTTTTTTTTTTTTTTTTCTACCTTTAAAAAAATATCTAACATTGCAGAAGTGGTCACAGAATTTTTGCCATTTAAAAAAAAAAAAAAAAAAAAAAACATTATTAGCAATTAATGAAGAATATTTAAAGATTGTTCCATTGAAATGCATTGGAGAGCGCCAGGTAGCGAGAGGTCATACCTGTCGCTGTTCCAAGGTCGCTCGCTGGCGCTGTGGGGTGAGGCTGGAATAATGATGAATGATTCGCTATCTGGCGCTCTGTCAGTCGCTAAGCAGGATCGGTTTGATAAATGTGTGATTGCGGAGGGGAGCCGGCGTTCTCGTGGCGGTGAGCGTCATTACCGTTCGCTCACCATTCGCTACCTGGCGCTATCCCTTGTTAAATAAGGGCCTAAGTTTTAACTACCATATTGTTCACCCCATAAGACGCACCCAGGGTTTAGAGGAGGAAAATTTAAAAAAAAAAATTCTAAACCACATGGTGTGTGCTAAAATACACCCTGCTGGTCAGGCAGGCAGTGTGCAGAATCCCCCCCAATCACCCTATAATAGGCTGTGTGCAGAATCCAGCTTGGGATGCCCCATTGAGGAATCTGAGTGTTGCCGCAGCTGGCCAAGTAAGCCTACTAGGCGATGGGGGGTCAGACAGTGGGGCATCCCAAATCAGGATGGTCCAGGGAAAGGGAGTCAGTGCTGCTTTTGGTATGCTTTAAAACGGAACAAAACCATGGAATATCACTTTTCCAAGTTGTGCTCCATGCCCTGGGGGCCGAATCGGGATGCCCTGATGTGTGAACCCCCCCCCCAGTGAAACTCACCTCTCCTCATTCCAACGTCGCATGTGCGGGCTCTCATCCAATCAGAGCCCTTTGCCTTAAAGCGGACCAACAGTCACAATTGACTTAAACCGGACCAACACAACAAACAGTGCTCATATGCTCCCTCCCCAGGCCAATTTAGATTACTGCACATAAAAATTAATTGATCTTTTTCTAACACTTGCTGTGGTAAATTTTAAAAACAAGATGGCAATTAATGGACCTGCAAACAGGAAGTGCTGCTGGGTTGGGACAAGAGATTGCCCATGCGCCTTTGGACAGTGAAAAGGCTCCCTGGGGGGGTTCACACATTTTTAGATTCCAAGCTGGCTGATTGGTGGGTTTTGTTCCACATTAATCTTATCTGCATCTAATGTCTTACTTTCTTTGCAGGGATGGGGGTGCAACATCCATGACAGACCCCCTCCCAAACCCAATGAACGGGGGGGGGGGGAGGGTGAATGTAGGCCAGGGATTCCAAAGTGATTCACCTGACAGGCATGAGATGGAAGAAATTGCATTACCGCTCCCCCCTTGCTGGGGCCAAGGACATACATGCAAGACGGGTCGTATCACTGCAAGGGGGAGGAACCATTGCTGTCGGCATCAAGCAATAATCAAGCAACACCCACCAAGCCCTGTGGAAAGGGAGCCAATGCCAGACACACAGAGGGGCAGGCAGCTCCAAAAGAAAACAGGCGTGCCTCCCCTAAGTCCGGCCACCACCGCCGGGTAAACTGATATAGCATCAAGGAAGAACATGCATGCCTCCCTGTGGCCCGCCCGCTTCTGTTTACAGACACCAGCAGCAGCAGACTACAGGTCTCAGCTGGACCCGCTCTGGCAGCGAGATGGAAGCTGGGTGGTGGGTGGATTGTGCCGCCGAGCATGTGTATGTGAGGAGAAGAAGCAGCAGGGGCTGGGGGGAGAGGCGGGCAGGGTAACTGATCGTCCCGGGGGCTGCACTGGAGCGGCGGTGGCAACCGATCGTCCCGGTGCTTGCGAGCTGTGCTGGAGCGGTAGGTATGTAAGTTTTTTTCTGTTTTTTTGCATTCGCCCCATAAGACGCAATAACACCCCCCCCACACTTTTGGGGGAAGAAAAGTGTGTCTTATGGGGCGAAAAACTCGCCATTGTTCAGACTCTTCCTCTTAAAGGGGGGGGCAATAAAACAACTAGCAGAAAAAGCAATTCTGTGAGTACTCACCTGTAGAATTGTTTTTTGCTCTTGCATGGCACGGCCCGCTTCAGTATTCATTACAGTTGGGTTATTCCGCCACAAGGTGGCGCAGTGGTACTGCAGAAAGCTGTGGCATGTCCCGGCTCCCTATAAAAACGGGATTAACCATAGAGTTCCCAGCGTAGACAAGCAGTGAGACAGCCGGGAGAGAATAAGGTAAAGAATGTAAAAAAGGTAAAAAAAACCCAATTAACTTGGAACAATCACCATAAAGAGGCAACCAAAAAAAACGATAACAAGGGTGGGGCGAAGCGGGCCGTGCCATGCAAGAACAAAAACAATTCTACAGGTGAGTACTCACAGAATTGCTTTTTTCTTTATTGCAAGGCACAGCCCGCTTCAGTATTCATTACAGTTGGGACATCCAAAAGCAGTGTCCAGAATAGGGTGGGATCCCCAAAGAGTAACGGCCAGTAGTTCAAGTCACTACCGCCTAAAGCACCTTGCGGCCAAAAGCAGCATCCGCTGAGGCCTTAACATCAACTTTGTAAAACTTGGAAAAAGTATGAACAGAAGACCAAGTAGCGGCCTTGCAAACTTGTTCAACAGAAGCTTGGTGCTGAAAAGCCCAAGAGGCACCAATAGCACGAGTGGAATGAGCCGTCACCCTAAAGGGAGGATTCTTTCCCTTAGCAGAATAGGCTTGAATCACCGCCTGACGGATCCACTTGCTTATAGTGGATTTAGCCAGAGGCAAACCCTTCCTTGGTCCAGAAGTGAGGACAAACAGAGCATCAGACTTCCTGAAAGTCCCTAAAGCGACTAAATAAAACTTCAGAGCCCTGACCACATCCAGAGAATGTCCGCTCCTTAGAATTAGCAGGATTAGGACACAAGGAAGTCAAGACAATCCCCTCGATTCAAAGAGCAAAAGTTAATTGTTTTCGGATCGAGAATCGTAAGTTTGGGTGGGTGTTAGTCATTTTTTCCTGTTTATTTGGCCATTTCCGCCTACGTACGAATGCGTATATGCTCTTACGATCATCGCAAGTTCGTTCCTAAATTTTAGGATCAAAACGTAAAACTTAGGATCAAATCCTAAAACTTAGGATCAAAACGTAAAACTTAGGATATTTGGATGTGTTTAGGTGTGATTCAGAGAACAGTTTTCAAACCTCTAAATACGTTTTAAAAGAAAGCCACTGCCGACACCTTTTAGCAGTCGGATTGCTGTTCTTGAACAGGTTTTTTGTCTATGTGGAGGAGTCTGCGCGTCTTGAGCTCCAATGAACTGCATGTATCAGCATGGCCGAGGCCATAAATTGTATGGCAATGCATACCTGATTCATGTATGCCTTATAAAAGCATTTAAATGTGGACCTTAATTAGTCCTTTGCATGTAAACCTTTATTTTGCAATATATTTGTGTTAATTAAAGAAACTTATGTCCTTTGTTATTTATTTTTAAATTGATGTACTAGAATAATATTTTTAGATTGCATTTATTGGTGTAGTTGTTTACCTTTGCTTTGTTTAATTATTTAAGCACATCTTTGGTCAGATGCATCACACTTACTGAGGAGAGGAGAGCGGGATAAAGTGCAGGATGTGGGTTACTGCTGTATTTTGCACAGACACAGCAGAGCTGGGGGCACGGGAAGGTCAGAAATCAAAGAATGCAGAGCAACACAGTCACAAGGCCCTTTCTGTTTGCAGGCTGTCCGATAATACCTGACCCGCCATCTTGGCTGTTTCTAGACTCATAACATGCAGAAGTTGCTGGGTGTTTTTTTATATTTGAGAGCAATCTGTATGTAGAGGGTGTGGGTAACCACACACAAAATTTGAAGTTGTACCATTTGAAGCCAAAATATTAAAATTAAATCCACAAGTAAAAAATGCAAGTTAACTAAAAATTAAACAAAGTAAGATTTACTTATGCAAATGCATTCATTAATGGTTGGTTACTACAAAATGAATGAAATAAAGAAAAAAAAAATATATATTTAGAATGCACTTTAATGAGGTAAGTTTGTAGTGCGCAGGCGCAAGATCAGAAGGATTTACGTCCAGACAAAAAAGGAAAAAGGGCAAAACCAATGTTGCAACCTGAGAAATGAAACGGAAAATTCAGGATGGAAACTGACATAGGTCTGATTCCCGAACTGCCATACGAACGGACGTACATTTTAGGATAGAAACGTATTTGCTTATAGAATCACTCGCAAGTTCATACGAACGAGCGTACGGGAAAAATAGGATGATCGGCATCAAAATCCAAGCTGTTACATGTTTCTTTGAATCGACCCTAATGTCCTGATTGAGATGAAAGGCAGACACAACCTTAGGCAAGAAATCCGGCTTAAGCCGGAACACCACCTTATCCTGATGCCGCTCAAAATAGGGAGGTTTGATGGAAAGCGCAGCTAGCTCAGAAACTCGCCTTACAGAAGTGATAGCCACCAAAAAGGCTACCTTAAGAGTCAGAATGGGCAAGGCAGCCTCACGGTTAGGCTCAAAGGGCGGCCCTTGCAGAGCAGACAAGACCAGATTCAAATCCCAGACTGGTATCAAAGGCTTACGGGGTGGACGCACATGAGAAACACCCTGGAAAAAGGTGTTAACCAACCGGTGATTGGCAAAAGATCTTTGGAAAAAAATTGCCAGAGCTGAAACATGGCCTTTAGGGTACTAAGCTGAAGGCCCAGATCCAAACCATGTTGTAAGAATTCCAGAATTCTGGGAATAGTAAACACCTGACAGGGAAGAGACTTGGACTCACACCAGGCAATGTAAGCATGCCAGACCCTGTAGTAGATAAAGGACGAGGACTTCTTCCTAGCCCTAATCATGGTATCAACAACAGAACCAGGCAAGCCCTTCTCCATCAAGATGGAGGTTTCAGCAGCCAAGCCGTCAAAGCCAGCGTTTGTAAATTGGGATGGCGTAGCTGCCCCTGATTGAGGAGACCCCAGCGGTGACAGAGGGAGAGAAACACCTGGTTGTTGAGGGACTTGCTCCGAGTCCCTCCCTGATGATTGATGTAGGCCACCGCCGTCTGGTTGTCTGAGCGGATCTGAACAGCCCGACCCCGAAGGTGAGTGGATAGGCGAGAAAGAACCAATCTGATCGCCCTCAGTTCCAGAACATTGATGGAAGCATGGGCCTCTTGTGGGCCCCACCGACCCTGGAACCTCAGGGACTTCCAGAAGCCTCCCCAGCCGGTCAGACTGGCATCCGTGGTGACCGTTTCCCAGCACGGGGGCAGGAAAGTCCTGCCCCCCAGAAGGTTCCTTGAGTCCAGCCACCACGAGAGGGACTGTCTGGCCAGGGGAGACAGAACAAATTCCTGATCCAGGGACACAGGGTTCCGATCCCAAACTTCCAAGAGGTGCAACTGAAGAGGTCTCATGTGAAACTGAGCAAAGGGGACTGCCTTGAAGCAGGACACCATCAGGCCCACCAACTGCATCACCTGACGGATGGAGGGATGAGGACACGATAGCAGAGCCCGAGCCTGCAGCTGAAGACCCTCCACCTTCTGCTGAGGAAGGAACACCTTGACCTGAGAAGTATCCAGAGTCATGCCCAGAAATGTCCTCACCAAGGACGGGGACAGAGAAGACTTGGGATTGTTGATCACCCAGCCGAAAGACTCTAGAGTGGATGTCACCATTTGAGTGTCCCGCTCGGCCTGAGGAAAGGACTTGGCCACAATCAGGATGTCGTCCAGGTAAGGAATGATGCGGATGCCCTGGTTCCTTAGCAAAGCCATCACTCCCGCCATCACCTTGGTAAACACCCAAGGTGTCGAGGTGATACCGATGGGTAGAGCCACAAAATGGTAATGCTGATCCTGCAGCTCGAACCTTAGAAATCTCTGATAACCTGGAAAGATAGGCACATGAAGATAAGCATCCTTGATGTCCACAGTGGTCATGAAGTCGCCCGGGCGAAGGATACTGACAACAGAGCGCAGCGTCTCCATGCGAAAATGCTTGAATCTGACAAATTTGTTGAGGCCTTTCAGATCCAGAATGGGCCTCAGAGAGCCGCCCTTTTTGGGGACTGTGAAAAGATTGGAATAGTACCCCTGACCCCTTTCTTGATGGGGCACCAAACAAATGACTCCTGACTCTAACAGGCAATGAACCGCCATAAGCAACCCTTGAGAAGACAGGGGGTTTAAGACATCCCTGATCTGATGAATCTTGGTGGGAGCCAGGCTGCAAACTCTATCTGAGACGTGAAGCCTCCAGACGTGAGCAAAGAGACGAAGCCGTCCCCCCACCCGGATGGGTGAGGGCGCCCCTTCATGCCTGAGGGGGCTTGGGAGAGGGTTTGGGCTTAGGATTCCAGGAGAGACGGGGCCGACCACGGGGTCTGCCACAGCCCCAAGAATCTCTGCGACCACTGGAGAGGAGGGAGCCACGTCCCCTGGGAGTACGGAAGGAAGGAAGGAAGGTGGGCAGAGGACCCCCGAAACGGCCGAGACTGCCTCCTACACTGAGGCAGCCTGCCATCCTTGGCTAGAACATCAAGACGCTCCCCAAACAGCCGCAGCCCCACGAAGGGGAGGCCAGTGAGAGCTTTCTTAGCCGCAGCGTCAGCTGCCGACTGGCGCATAGCCACCAAGACCGCAGAGGCCCTACCACACAGCCGCACAGCATCATCCATAGCAGTAAGGATAAAGGTCACAAAATCAGAGCAAAGTAAGAGAGTCCTATATTCCTCCCCCCACTACCAGCTGTGGCGCCATCAATGAGACGCTTGAGCAGCTTCTTAAAGGCAATAGCAGTAATGGCGGCAGCACATGCCGGGCGCAAGCCAGCCCCCACACAGGTAAAAGCATGGCAGGCCAATTGATCCAGGCGCCAGTCCTCACTGTCCCTCAGAGTGGTAGTGTCAGGGGAAGGCATGACCGAAGTATTGGACAAGCCTAGCACGGGAGCGTCCACTTCAGGGGGAAAAGACCACCTCTTAACAAGTCGCGGCAGGAAAGGGATACCTTTTATCCAAACCCTTGGGCACAGCAGGCAGCTTGTTAGGACGTTCCCATTCTTTAAGCACCAAAGTGGTAAAATGTTCCTGCTCAGGGAACTCTAGCGCTGTTTACCAGGGCGAAAAAGCTCCCCCTGCTCCCCCCCAAAAAACGTCAAAACACCACAGATATCACCAGTCGCTGCTACCACCCGCCCCCCCCCCGAACAAAGTCAGAGGGGGGGGGGGAGAGAGAGAGACGAGAAGGCAGCGGCGAGCAGCCATGGCCAGGGAGGGGGGACCCCCAAACAACTCACCCCCTTAGAAGCCCGGACAGAAACTCCGCATACCAATTAGGCTCACCATAAAGCCTATGGCCGGCTACCCTTTGTGGTACAGGGTCTGCGGCTTGGAGCCGAAGCGGGCCGTGCCATGCAATAAAGAAAAAGGAGATTACTGGGAAGAATCTTCTAAATAGATGGTGGTGAGCAGACAATTGTTACAGGTTAAATAATAATTACAGGTTTAAATGCAAAGACAACTTTAATTCTCATAGACCTCACATAAGCGATTGCCAGAGAGCACAGGCCTCTCCTGTATACCTTCTATTTGTTCCTACCCCACTGATCATTGTCCTGCAACCCCAGTATAAAGAGCCACACGGCCTGCTATTGGGCATGGCCGGTGTATGAGGATTCCTATTCAGTTTGATGAGCGTCTCTGTACTTCCATTTATGTACGCATTAACTAGTCTAAATGGGAGCATCTGTACACAGGACACACACAGGCACATCTTGCAGAATATCAGACTGGGTCTATACTCTCGCACTGTTCATGACTATGTGGCCAATGGTTTGGCTTTGCCTTTTGGGCATGTGGCTATGGTTCCTAGTGGGGCCTGGAAGTGAGTGAATGTCTAGTCAATTTTGATAAGAGAGAAAACAATGGTTGGTAATGGATTACAAGCCACCTCATTTAAGATTCAGAACATAGACCGAATTCTCCTTCTTGTATGTGGGATTATACAGACCATCTTTTCATGGATTAACTCTAAATTAGTGCTCAACCCCCTGGTGGGTTGGAGCTATATAGCCCACAGGTATATAATTAAAGGAACTTGGTCCCCAGATATACAATTAATAAAATGACAAAACATTTACAGTAACTTTCCCTCATTTGTATTCACAAATAAAAAAAAAAAACATTTTGACTGTATCTGGGTTTTAATAAAAAATATTTTAGTCAAATACAGCCTTAGAGAAGGTGGTTTGTAAACGACATAAACACTGTATTTTTAATTCACATACACAGCTGAGTTATCAGTCTGACTCACAGGAAGGATGTAGGTTTGAGGCCTGCGAGTTACAGTAGTATCAGGTCTGCACCCCTACACAGAAGGTCAGGATAATTGTCTAGCAGCTCACGTCACGGAGCGCCACATTAGAACCAGTGAAAGGAGACTCCCTGCAGCTCGATTATAATGGACTGGATTTTAATGGCCTCCATTATAAATAGACAACAAATGCAGGAGTTCCACCAGAAGGAAATCCTTTTGTTCAGGTTCCAAGAGTGCTGCCAGAACTCATGACACTTTACATGCAGAGGCTATTGTCTAGGCCATGGGGCTTCGGTAGCAAGTTTGGAGCTAGAAATCCAGGACTTGCCAAAATAATGACTGACCTGCTATTGCAGTAAATAATATATTATCATATTTACAAAGATGTATTTGTTTCACACCTGTCTAAACAAATGATACAATGATTATCGTGTATGTACTGATAAATGCTATGCTGCCTGCTGTAATACAGTTGAAAGTATTTGAATCTAAAGAAGGCCTATGCATATTAGCAGCTGTGTGGCCAGGTTGCTGTGGGGACCCTGTAAGGCTGCTGTGGGAGCCCTGTAAGGCTACTTTGGGGATCCTGTTAAGCTGCTATGGAACCAAGCTGCTGTAGAACTAAGCCAATCTGTGTGCAGCAGCCAGCAGGACATTGTATACCTCATCTGTGCCTGAAACAAAGCATCCTCAGTACTGAAGTCCCAGGCAGGCAATGATCACTACCTGTGGTGCCAGAGGCCACAAAGTGATGGGGGGCCCAGTGCCCAGTGTATAATCAGATTGGATGCTTCTGCATAAGGATGCAGAGCAGATATGCTTAAAGACATCCTAAAGTCACTTCCTAGTCTCTGTGTGGAATGTATATCTGTAAAAAGGTAGCGAAGTCAGGCAAGATGGGGGTGCTCAATCTTTTGAAAAGCCAGGGCGACTTCAGTTATTTGGAAACTGGTAGAATTTTAGCAATCAGGATACCCACTGTCTCCATTAGATTAATTTTTTTACACTCGTATGTCTTCCACCAGAGCACCCCATTACCACATTTCAATTGAATAATCCCCACATGCTCCCAATAGACATGCTAATTGTCTTACCTCTCAGAATATATGGGTCCCATATTTAAAACTCATCCCCCAATCAGTCCCGTATTGTAACTGTATTCCCAATACTCAATCTAAATGCCTTATTCAAAATGTACTGAGCATTTAAAGCTTTACTAAAGAAAATGTAATAGTAATAGTGCAAATAATGGCCATTGGGTGCTAATGCACACATGGAATTGTTCCTCCGCATTTTCCCATCCGTGCACTTGTGAACAACACATTTCTGTGAACACACCAGTGAATAAACACTATATTAGTGACTACACACAAGTGAATTACACACAGTGGACACACCAGTGAATAAACACCCTATGAGTGACTACACACAGGTGAATAACACACCAGTGAATAAACACTATATTAGTGACTACACACAAGTGAATTACACACAGTGGACACACCAGTGAATAAACACTATTAGTGACTACACACAGGTGAATAACACACTAAGGGGCAGTGAAGTGCATACGTGCCCGGAGCGGTGGGCAGCCCTAAACTCAGCGCCCGGGGAACCTGCTACCTTTTGGTCACAAGCCCGCTCCCCTACCTCTAGGCCATAACTTCCTTGTACATGTGAGAGATGAAGCAACATAAAATGATAACAGCAAAAGCATTTCATTAAAAATAAAACAATATTTTGCTAAATTAAGCACTTAAAAGCAGCAAGAGCACATTTTATGCTAATTTGTAATGCCAATGAGAAATGGGTCTCTGTTATCTTTTGTTAGTGGTCATAAACCAAACAGGAACGTACTAGGAAAAGGAAGTGCTGGAGCTGCTGATGAGAGATAAACTGGAAATTGTTGCTCACTAGATGAAAGCAAAAAGCTACCGAATAAAGCATGGAGGGGAAAAAGAGCAAAAAATAGCTGAAACTGCGGCAGAAGACAGAGCAGGGTTGCATCCGATAAACTTGTGGTATAAAGAAACTGAACAAATAAAAAAAAGGGAAAATGGACTACTGGAGCTAGGGGTAAAATTTAAAAATTCAGAAGCAAAAACATATTGCGAAAGGTAGCAAGTATCTCCAGACTAATACAGGCAGTGCGATCATTTGGGCTCAAAACAAGATGATGATTTGAGGATTAAGGTCATCTGTAAAAGCTTCTAAAAATCTTCATGTATATAAATCTATATGGAGTCACCCGTGAGGATAGCAAAAATACCATTTTGTGAAATACTCACCTGTAAAATGGGTATTATAAGTATGTCACACACCCCGCTTCAAGATATCCATAACATGTGGGTAGTACCGACCTGAAGAGGGCGTTCTGCAGAGATGATAGCAAAAAAGAAAGCCCCTCCCTGATCCATAAATACCTGGGACCTCCCACTCATTACCCAGTATACAGAAGCAGTAAGGTAAGGGACCAGGAAGAGGCAAATATAAACCAAAGCAACGCAAAGTTCACAATATAAAGGATCCAGAATACAAGAAGGGCGGGTGAAGCGGGGTGTGTGACATACTTATAATACCCATTTTACAGGTGAGTATTTCACAAAATGTTATTATTCTAAGTATGTCACACACCCCGCTTCAAGATATCCATAACATGTGGGACATCCAATAGCAGTGTCCATAAAAGGGCGGGGATCCAAAATAAGGCAACAAGGTACAACTTAAACCACAACAGCTTGCAGAACTTTGCGGCCAAAAACAGCATCCGCTGAGGCCCGAACATCAACCTTGTAAAACTTGGAAAAAGTGTGAACAGAGGACCAAGTAGCAGCCTTACAAACTTGCTCAACAGAGGCCTGGTGCTGAAAAGCCCAGGACGCTCCAACCGCACGAGTAGAATGAGCAGTGACACGAAAAGGGGAACTCCTCCCCTTAGCAGAATAGGCCCCAATGATGGCCTGACGAATCCATTTACTAATGGAAGATTTGGCAGGAGCCAAACCTTTCCTAGGCCCAAAGGGCACCACAAAAAAGGCATCAGTCTTACGAAAGGAAGACGTAACCACCAGATAATATTTCACAACGCGAACTACATCCAAGGAATGCAGCGCCCTTTCCTTGTCGTTGCTGGGATTAGTACATAGAGAAGGCAGAACAATGTCCTGATTCAGATGAAAGGCAGAGACCACCTTAGGAAGAAAATCCGGCTTGAAACGAAAGACCACCTTGTCCCGATGCCTTTCGGAGTACGGAGCTTTAATGGACAAAGCTGCCAACTCAGAAACACGCCTAACCGAAGTGATAGCCACCAAAAAGGCCACCTTTTGAGTAAGTGAAGACAAAGCAACCTCATTCAAGGGCTCAAACGAAGGACCCTGAAGAGCAGAAAGAACCAGGTTCAAATCCCAAACTGGAACAAAGGGCTTCCTAGGAGGCCGTACATGCGTAACTCCTAGGAAAAAGGTCTTGACTAAGGGATGAAGTGCAAAGGACCCTTGGAAGAACACCGCCAGGGCAGAAACCTGCCCCTTCAAGGAACTAAGTTGAAGCCCCAGATCCAGACCATGTTGAAGAAACTCCAGGATTCTGGAAATGGAGAACTCCCGACAAGAGAAAGACCTACCTTCACATCAGTCAATATAGGACCCCAGGTCCTATAGTAAATAGTAGAGGAAGAACGCTTCCTGGCGCTAATAAGAGTCTGAATCACCGCGTCAGAAAAACCTTCCTCCTTCAAGATGGTTTCAGCAGCCACGCCGTCAAAGCCAGCAATGGTAAATTGGGATAGCGTAGCCAACTCTGGGTGAGCAGGTCCGGCAGTAGAGGCAGAACGAACTGATCCTCTGCCAGCCTTACCAGGTCTGCGAACCAAACCTGCCTTGGCCACCTTGGTGCCACCAGAATCGCCGACGCGCCCTCCATGGCCAGCTTGCGCACCACTCTGGCTACCATTGGAAACGGAGGGAACAGGTAAAGAAACCCCAGATCCCTCCAGTTCAGGGACATGGCATCCACCGCCAGAGCCAGTGGATCCTGCGAGAGAGATACAAATACCGGAAGCTTGTGATTGTGACGAGAGGCAAAGAGGTCCACCGCCGGGAACCCCCACCTGAGGCAAATCGAGCGAAAAGCCTGAGGACTGAGAGACCACTCCCCCTGACGAGAGGAGGCCCTGCTCAGAGAGTCCTCCTCCGTGTTCTCCACTCCCGGAATGTAGACCGCTGAGATACACGGGACGTGGCTCTCCGCCCAGTCCAGAATCAAAGATACTTCCCTGAGGGCACTCCTGCTGCGAGTCCCTCCCTGGTGATTGATGTAAGCAACCGCCGTCCGGTTGTCCGACTGGACCTGAACTGGCAGGCCCTACAACTGATGAGTCAAGCGAAACAGAACCAACCTGATGGCCCCACAGACCCTGAAACCGGAGGTCCTTCCAAACACCCCCCCAACCTGACAGACTGGCATCCGTGGTGACCGTTTCCCCAACACGGTGCCAGAAAAGATCTGCCCTTCAACAGATTGACAGACCCCAGCCACCATTGCAGGGATCGACGAACTCGGGGAGTCATCAGGAAGGACTGATCCAACGATAGTGGAGACTTGTCCCAAACCTTCAACAGATGAAGCTGAAGCGTCCTTGTATGAAACTGCGCAAAGGGAACTGCCTCGAATGAGGCCACCATTAACCCCACCAGCCTCATCCCTAGCCGGATGGCCGAACGAGGGGCCGACAAGAGAAGCCGAACTAACTCCTGAATCAAAAGAATCTTGGCCTGGGGCAGAAACACCCTGGCCTGCGAAGTGTCCAGAGACATTCCCAGAAGGTCACTACTCTGGACGGAGAAAGAGAAGACTTGGGGTGGTTGATCACCCAACCGAACCTCTCCAGAGAGGACACCACCACCCTGGTGTCCAACTCCGCTTGGTTGAAGGAAGAGGCCATGATCAGAAGATCGTCCAAATAGGGCACAATGCGGATACCCTGAGCAGAGCCATCACCCCCGCCAGCACCTTGGTGAACCCCCGAGGAGCCGAGGTGAGACCGAAAGGGAGTGCCACAAACTGAAAGTGCCGATCCTCCACCACGAACCTGAGAAACCTCTGGTGTGCTGGAAAAATCGGAACGTGTACATAAGCATCCTTGATGTCAATGGACGTCAGAAAGTCTCCCTGACGAAGAGAGTGAATAGCCGAGCGCAGCGTTTCCATGCGGAATTTCCGCGGCCGGATGAACCTGTTGAGAAACTTCAGATCCAAGATGGGTCGGACCGATCCGTCCTTCTTGGGTACCGTGAACAGATTGGAATAAAAACCCCTGCCCTGATCTGAGGGGGGCACTGGGCAAATGACAGCCATGTCCAGAAGATTCTCTACTGCCACCAGGAGCCCCTGCGCCGCCAGAGGCTCCGAAGGCATCCGAGACCTGAAAAATCTGGAAGGGGGGCGGAGCACGAAATCCAGCTTGTAACCGGAAGACACCACTTCCTGGATCTATTTGTCCAAAACTTCCAGAATCCAGATTTGGGAGAAGTGTCACAGCCGTCCCCCCACCCGCACAGGTGAGGGCGCCCCTTCATTGCTGAGCAGGCTTGGACGCGGGTTTGGGTTTTGAACCCCAATCATATCCTGAACGGGCACGTCCTCTGCCCCTATTCCAGGAATCTCCTCTTGAAGAAAGGAAGGCAAATCCTCTTCCCGCTCTGGATCCCTGAAAGGAAGGAGTGAAAGAAGCCGCCCCTTGAAAGGGACGTCGTTGCTTCTTGCGTTGAGATAACCTACCACCTTTAGCTACAGAGTCCAATTTTTCTCCAAAAAAACGAAAACCCACGAAGGGAAGAGACGTCAGCGACTTCTTTGACCCAAAATCAGCCGCCCACTGGCGCAACCAAACTGAACGCCTGATAGTCACCAGCAGAGCAGAAGCTCTGCTACACATCATCCAAGAATCATCCAAAGCGGCTAACATGAAGGACAAAAACAACACAAATCGTTTAAGTCCAAGAAATTCGTCACTGTCCGGATCCAGACCTAAAGAAGACAACAAGTCCCTGACCACCGACCTGGTAGCCACCACCAACAGCGATGAGGTCCAAACAGGCCGTATGTCTGCCCCAATACTGGCAAAACCATGACAAGCCATCTGGTCAATGCGTTTCTCCTCGCCACCTTTAAGGGAGGAGCGCTCAGGGTTATTTAAAACAGCTGAGTTGGACAACCCCAGAATTGGTGCATCCACCTCGGAAGGGGACGCCCAGCGCTTAAGCGTATCCAAAGGGAAAGGATATCTTTTATCCCAACTCTGAAGAATGCCTGGGGGCCGAGCAGGCCTCTCCCATTCCTAGAAATAATTTATCAAAATGCATTTGACTAGGAGTATCAATGGAAGACCCTGCCCCCTTCTCAGAATCAGCGCCAACAATTTGCTGATCATCTGAAGTATCAGATTCCTCAAACAACTCTCCTTCCTCCAGTGGAGAGTAATATGACCAATCCAGATAATCCACTTCATCATAATTAAATGCCGTAATGACCGGTGACAAGTGCTTTCTATTAGCAGTGGCCTTTTTGGCAACCGTGGTAGAAAATAATTTGTCAAGAGTGGCCAATCTGGAACACACATCAGACTGTGACACCCCACTCATGACAACGTCACACGGGGCCCGAGTCAAAGTGGGAGGGGGAGGAGAGGGAGCCGGCGGTGCTGACCCAGAAGTCTGGGGTCCGGAATGCCGTGTAATAGTCTTCTGTGCACATGGTATACATAAAAATACATCATCCCCGGTTAGGGATACCCCACAACTCATGCACTTCCGGGATTGCCCCGAGGGGAGCCCGGTATCCGGGAATGCCTCCATACGGTGAACTTGTAGTTATTTGTAATGACCGAGGGAATTACGCTAATAAACAACCCGGGATGCCCTTTTAATGTCCAAGTGGGAGGATTTGTATGTGAAGATTAATAAACCCAGGGACCTTAGGCTATGGACGTCATGAAGTCCACCATGAGGAACCCCCTAAGATCTACCTGCCAGAAACAATACACTAATAAAATGAAGAAAGGGGGGGCCCACAGGGCCACTCACAGTTGCCATAGGAACCAAGACGCTGAGTCCTCATGAATCGTGAGGTGAAGGGATAGAGAGGAAGAGGAAGGGGGGCGTGGCCAGCGCGGAGCGCGCCACTGACCTGCTCCACCCCCCTCCCTAACGCAACTTGTGAGGAGCGAGCTCCTCAGCAGTGTCCGAGGCAGAGGGGGCGGGCCGCGGCGACGCGCCGAAAGCCCGCCCCCGCCCCCAATGACAACGCGTGAGGGGAGAAGCTCCCCTCCATTTCCAAAGCGCCGGAGAACCGGTGTCGCGGGCACCTGCGGCACCGGTGAAGGAAGAAAAGAAGGTAGCAGCCCGCAGCTGACATGCGGGACCGCCGACCGCTCGAGCCATGCTACAAAAGTACAATGAAAACGGGAGCGGGCCGCGGCCTCGCGCCGAAGGCCCGGCCCCGCCCCCAACTGAGAGTGTGTGAGGGGAGAGCTCCCCTCAACACTCTCTGAGGTAAAAATTAGCGCTGCGGCGATAGTGCGTCCGCGGTGCCAGACCAAAAATGTAAAAAACACACTACACTTTCCAAATTCATTGAGGGATTACTTCCAGACGCTCCCCATCAACACGCAGCACCTCAGCAAGCTCCGTAGGCGGTGCACCACGAATAGAAGCCTGCATAGTAGGAGGATAGAGAGGCAGGACGTGCTGTATACCCCAGTGAGTGCAGCGCTCCTAACACGGTCCAAACTGCAAATAAAAAACTAGCCTAACAGCAATGCTAAAAGGGGGGGGGGGGCCCAACCCAAATTAGTAAAGGTGGAAGGGGGCCAAGTAGGAAATACCGTCAGTGGACAGGGCATCCCAAACCGGGGTCACCAACCCGGTGTTACCGCCTACCCTCTTATATAGGGTCTCACGGCGGAGCATAGCTCCTGAGCACCTGAGGTGCTGAATTACCCTCGCCCGGACCAGCAGCCAAGACTGGGAGGCATGTCATATAACAAGGATTAAATAAGGAAAAAAAGGGTCCGAGCGGAAATAGAAAAATAACTGGCCGGGAGTTGTCCCGGCTACCTGCAATCCCCCTGTGCAAGGAGGAGACATCATCTTCTGACTTGCTCGCCGTCTGCAGAGATGGAAAAACTGGGTAATGAGTGGGAGGTCCCAGGTATTTATGGATCAGGGAGGGGCTTTCTTTTTTACTATCATCTCTGCAGAACGCCCTCTTCAGGTCGGTACTACCCACATGTTATGGATATCTTGAAGCGGGGTGTGTGACATACTTAGAATAGAACAGAGATGTTTCAAAAGCTGAGGCTGTGGATCTGATTTTTGCCTATATAAACTATAGAAAGCACAGTGATTAGCTATGCTGACTTTTCTGCGTATTCCCTTTCGCCTGCTCTTAGGCCAGTGGCGGCTGCTCTATATACTAACACTGCAGCCAACCCTGGTGCATGCCATCGGCCCAAGCTTGCAGACTCTTGCAAGATCAGGCAAGTAGGCCCAGCTGCGCATTCCCCCGTCGTCAGCAGTCTATGTCTCTACTGGCACGAAAGTTCACACAAAAGGGTTGGGACAGTTTAAGCGGGCAGTCTCTAAATCAAACATGAGTAGCACTTTCACTGTGCCATCAACAGAAACTGCCCTGTGCAAGGCAAGCAGTCTCCAGCCCCTGTTCTTCACATACACAACTGGTGCCTAGGACTAGACATATTCCAGATAAGGGCACACCAGTGCCTTGTAAACAGGCAATAATACATATCTGTCTCATGATTCCATGCCTCTATTAATGCATGATAATATTTTGGTGGCCTTAGAAGCAGCTGCTTGGCATTGCATGCTGTTATTAGCCTGTGGTCTACCAGTACCCCCAGATCCTTCACAACACATGACCCTTCCAGCTTTACTTCAAGGACAGAAGTCTGAGGACATATGTGGCCTGCAGATTATTATACCCCAAGTGCATTACTTTTCATCTTATCCACATTATACTTCATAAGCCAAGTGGATGCCCAAACCCTCAAAGTATCTAAGGCCCTTATTTAACAAGGGATAGCGCAAGGTAGCGAATGGTGAGCGAACGGTAATGACGCTCACCGCCACGAGAACGCCGGCACCCCTCCGCAATCACACATTTATCAAGCCAATCCTGCTTAGCGACTGACAGAGCGCCAGATAGCGAATCATTCATCATTATTCCAGCCTCACCCCACAGCGCCAGCGAGCGACCTTGAACAGCGACAGGTATGACCTCTCGCTACCTGGCGCTCTCCAATGCATTTCAATGGAGCAATCTTTAAATATTCATAATTAATTGTTATTAATGTTTTTTTTTTTTTTTAAATGTCAAAAATTCTGTGACCACTTCTGCAATGTTAGATATTTTTTTTAAGGTTAAAAAAAAATTGTGCAGAATTGATATTACAGGTCTGATATTAATGTATTCATATTACAAAATGTTTTGAAAAACTTGTTTTTTTTTTTTCAAAAAATATGGTTGTTTGGGGGTTAAAAAACTACTTTTAACCCATCGCCGCCAGCGCTCTGTGGTTTACAAGCATTTCACAGCGCGAGAATGTTTGGAGCGTGATTTGTTAATGAATATGCTGGGAGCCGTCCGCTATGGCCATTCGCTGTCATGCGCTCCCATACAGCGCGGAACCTGTCAAATAGTGACTCCTAACCCCGTATTCAACATTACCGCACACGACTGAGTCGCTATCAACTACAGAACAACGGCCAAGCACAGCGACTACTAGCGGGCGCTCTGAAAATGCCGCTACTGTCGCTCATCTGTCGCTACCTGTCGCTATTAATGAATCGGCCTCCCCGTCAGCCTGGCACATTATAGAAAAAAGAAGACTGAGAAAAAAAAGAGGACAGTGGACCGAAAGTAATAAAAACTAGTCTAAGCCTGTTAATTGAAAAAAGCCTATACTGCCGAACTACATACATATAACTGGTGCTGTTAATGTAAGAGACTGTATAAACCATTCCAGAGAATCTGTGTCATCTTATCATCTGATAAGGTTTAATGGGAAATCAAGGAAAAATATTTTATTTTATATGAGAAACAATATAATTCCAAACAACAGCCAAACTGCAATCTTACCCGTCACTGTTGAGATCTACCACTGTTAGATCATAACCAAAGGATGAAGCCAGACCTTCCCCTTCGAATATAAACTCTGGGGACAGCTGTCTTTCATTGGGAGGATATTTGTGAAGTAGCACAACTGCTCCGCTGTGATTGGCTCGGGGAGCTCCAGCTACAAATGTCACTGTATCTAGAGAGGTTATTCCTTTACCAGTGTCCAATGAAAACCCTAGAATCAAGGATACACAGTAAGAAACAAGAACATGTATCTATGTCATGGATTAAGCTCTGTAGGCAAATCAGATGGCAAATTAGATGGACAAAATTAAAGTAAACTAGTACATGGGGATAGGATGCCATGGAGGATGGTGATAGTAATCTGGTCTCAAAATCGTATCTGCTTCCTCATTCCGAATTTATGGCGAATACAGCTTGCTCATAAGTCATGTATCTGAAAGGTCTTCCTATAGTCTGCAGTGCCATTCTAGCTTTAAAGGTAAGCTGTGAGCTAAGGCTAGAATCTTTGACTGTAATGCAGCTGATCCTTTTTGGTTTGCTGTAGTGTAGGTGTTCTGTAATTCTTACCATTTCTTGGCCATGCCCCTGGGGCCCTTCCTTCGCCTTAGATAGAGTCTGGCCACAGTCTACTAAGAGGAGCAGAAGCTTGACCATAATACAACCCACTGCACGTAATACACTGCGGGACATGCATAGTGGAGCATGGAGGCCTAAGTAATACTGGAACACAGTGTGTTAGCTGTGCCCTCACACATGGTGAGGTCCATAGTATTTGTATTACAAACTACTCTTTGCAGAGTGTGGCTAGATTATTAAGGAGTAACAACACACAGGAATTTCACTTTCCCGTGTGTTGTTCCTCCGTGCGGTCGCATCCTGAATTGGGATGCCCCGCTGTGTGTATTCCCCCCAGGTCGCCCGATCAACTCACCTTCCAGTCGCTCCCATGGTGCAGGCTGGAGCTGAAGGCACGTGCTCGCTGTCACCCGGCTCCGAGTGCACCACCAACCGCATCCCCCGCTCAACTTGCAGCTGAGACGTGGCCCCACCACTCATTTAGAATAGCCAGGCGCGGCCATGGCTAGAGGCGTGCAGGGAAGTGGCCGCAGCGCAGAGACGCGATGAGGGCTCGGGAGAAGGTGAGTGGATCTGGGCATCTGGGGGGGTTCACACTGTGGGGCATTCGGGAAGCCCCAAGCAGAGGAACTCAGGACGTCCCAGGAATCTTTTAGACTCCAGGGCCTCCAAAGTTCCTCTTCCTCTAAATAGCAAAACATTAGGGATTATTAGAAGGTAAGTTACTATTTTTTTATCCTTAGCCCAAGGATAAATCTCACACAATTTGCAGAAGAGATTGCTTGAAACACCCTCATTCTTGACTTATTAAAAAGGCTAAGCTTTGTACATTAGCCTCTCATCTCAACAAAAGCAATGGCAATAATTAAGCAACTGCCATTATTCAAATAACGTGCCTTTTTGGGGTGACATTTTTTTTTTGCTTTTTAAGGTTTGTGAAATCCAGCAAAGCAATTTTAACAAAAAATACCATTTTGTGAAATACTCACCTGTAAAATGGGTATTATAAGTATGTCACACACCCCGCTTCAGAATATCCATAACATGTGGGTAATACCGACCTGAAGGGGCGTTCCTGCAGAGATGATAGCAAAAAAGAAAGCCCCTCCCTGATCCATAAATACCTGGGACCTCCCACTCATCACCCAGTATATAGAAGCAGTAAGGTAAGGGACCAGGAAGAGGCAAATATAAATCAAGATAACGCAAAGTTCACAATATAAAGGATCCTGAATACAAAAAGGGCGGGTGAAGCGGGGTGTGTGACATACTTATAATACCCATTTTACAGGTGAGTATTTCACAAAATGGTATTATTCTAAGTATGTCACACACCCCGCTTCAGAATATCCATAACATGTGGGACATCCAATAGCAGTGTCCATAACAAGGGCGGGGATCCAAAACAAGGCAACAATGCACAACTTAAACCACAACAGCTTGCAGAACTTTGCGGCCAAAAACAGCATCCGCTGAGGCCCGAACGTCAACCTTGTAAAACTTGGAAAAAGTGTGAACAGAGGACCAAGTAGCGGCCTTACAAACTTGCTCAACAGAGGCCTGGCGCTGGAAAGCCCAGGACGCTTCAACCGCACGAGTAGAATGAGCAGTAACACGAAAAGGGGGACTCCTCCCCTTGGCAGAATAGGCCCCAATGATGGCCTGACGAATCCATTTACTAATGGAAGATTTGGCAGGAGCCAAACCTTTCCTAGGCCCAAAGGGCACCACAAAAAAAGCATCAGTCTTACGAAAGGAAGACGTAACCACCAGATAATATTTCACAACACGGACTACATCCAAGGAATGCAGCGCCCTTTCCTTGTCGTTGCTGGGATGAGGACATAGAGAAGGCAGAACAATGTCCTGATTCAGATGAAAGGCAGAGACCACCTTAGGAAGAAAATCCGACTTGAAACGAAAGACAACCTTGTCCTGATGCCTTTCGAAGTACGGAGCTTTAATGGATAAAGCTGCCAACTCAGAAACACGCCTAACCGAAGTGATGGCCACCAAAAAGGCCACCTTTTGGTTAAGTGAAGACAAAGCAATCTCATTCAAAGGCTCAAAAGGGGGACCCTGAAGAGCAGAAAGAACCAGGTTCAAATCCCAAACTGGAACAAAGGGCTTCCTAGGAGGCCGTACATGCGTAACTCCTTGGAAAAAGGTCTTGACTAAGGGATGAAGAGCAAATGACCTTTGAAAAAACACCGCCAGGGCAGAAACCTGCCCCTTCAAGGTACTAAGTTGAAGCCCCAAATCCAGACCATGTTGAAGAAACTCCAGGATTCTGGAAATGGAAAACTCCCGACAAGAGAAATACCTACTTTCACACCAGTCAATATAGGACCTCCAAGTCCTATAGTAAATAGTAGAGGAAGAGCGCTTCCTGGCGCTAATGAGAGTCTGAACCACCGCGTCAGAAAGACCTTCTTCCTTTAAGATGGCGGTTTCAGCAGCCACGCCGTCAAAGCCAGCGAAGGTAAATTGGGATAGCGCAGCCGACCCTGGGTGAGCAGGTCCGGTAGAAGAGGCAGAACGAACTGATCCTCTGCCAGTCTTACCAGGTCTGCAAACCAAACTTGCCTTGGCCACCTTGGTGCCACTAGAATCGCCGACACGCCCTCCAGAGTCAGCTTGCGCACCACTCTGGCTACCATTGGAAACGGAGGGAACAGGTAAAGGAACCCCAGATCCCTCCAGTTCAGAGACATGGCATCCACTGCCAGAGCCAGAGGATCCTGCGAGAGAGACACAAAGACTGGAAGCTTGTGATTGTGACGAGAGGCAAAGAGGTCCACCGCTGGGAACCCCCACCTGAGACATATCGAACGAAACACCGTGGGACTGAGAGACCACTCCCCCTGACGAGAGGAGGCTCTGCTCAGCAAGTCCGCCTCCGTGTTCTCCACTCCCGGAATGTAGACTGCTGAGATACACGGGACGTGACTCTCCGCCCAGTCCAGAATCAAAGACACTTCCCTGAGGGCACTCCTGCTGCGAGTCCCCCCTTGGTGATTGATGTAAGCAACCGCCGTCCTGTTGTCCGACCGGACCTGAACTGGCCGGCCTCTCAACTGATGAGTCAAGCGAAACAGAACCAACCTGATGGCTCTCAACTCCAGAACATTGATGGGCTCGTGAGCCTCCTGCGGACTCCACAGACCCTGAAACTGGAGGTCCTTCCAAACACCCCCCCAACCTGACAGACTGGCATCCGTGGTGACAGTTTCCCAACACAGGAAAGGATCTGCCCTGCGACAGATTGGCCGACCACAGCCACCATTGCAGGGATCGACGAACTCGGGGAGTCATCAGGAAGGACTGATCCAACGATAGAGGAGACTTGTCCCAAACCTTCAACAGATGAAGCTGAAGCGTCCTCGTATGAAACTGCGCAAAGGGAACTGCCTCGAATGAAGCCACCATTAACCCCACCAGCCTCATCCCTAGCCGGATGGACGGACGAGGGGCCGACAAGAGAAGCCGAGCTAATTCCTGAATCAAAAGAATCTTGGCCTGAGGCAGAAACACCCTGGCCTGCGAAGTGTCCAGAGACATTCCCAGAAAGGTCACTACTCTGGACGGAGTGAGAGAAGACTTGGGGTGGTTGACCACCCAACCAAACCTCTCCAGGGTGGACACCACCATTCTGGTATCCAACTCCGCTTGGTTGAAGGAGGAGGCCATGATCAGAAGATCGTCCAAATAGGGCACAATGCGGATGCCCTGAACCCTTAGCAGAGCCATCACCCCCGCTAGCACCTTGGTGAACACCCGAGGGGCCGAGGTGAGGCCGAAAGGGAGTGCTACAAACTGAAAATGCCGATCCTCCACCACAAACCTGAGAAACCTCTGGTGTGCTGGAAAAATTGGAACGTGTAGATAAGCATCCTTGATGTCTATGGACGTCAGAAAGTCTCCCTGACGAAGAGAGTGAATGGCCGAACGTAGTGTTTCCATGCGGAATTTCCGTGGCCGGATGAACCTGTTGAGAAACTTCAGATCCAAGATGGGTCGGACCGATCCGTCCTTCTTGGGTACCGTGAACAGATTGGAATAACCCCTGCCCTGATCCGAAGGGGGCACTGGGCAAATGACAGCCATGTCCAGAAGGTTCTGCACTGCCAACAGAAGCCCCTGCGCCGCCAGAGGTTCTGAAGGCATCCGAGACCTGAAAAATCTGGAAGGGGGGCGGAGCTCGAACTCCAGCTTGTAACCGGAAGACACCACTTCCCGGATCCATCGGTCCGAGACCTCTTGATCCCAAACTTGGGAAAAGAGTTGCAGCCGTCCCCCCACCCGCAAGGGTGAGGGCGCCCCCTCATTGCTGAGCCGGCTTGGCAGCCGGCTTGGGCTTAGAGCCCCAACTGAATCCTGGACGGGCACGACCTCTGCCCCTGCTCCCGGAATCTCCTCTGGAAGAAGGGAATGCAAATCCCCTGCCAGATCTGGCCCCACGAAAGGAGGGGGTAAAGGAAGGCGCCCCTCGAAAGGGGCGACGTTGTTTCTTGCGTTGGGGTAACCTACCACCCTTGGTGACAGAGTCCAATGTCTCTCCAAAAAGCCGTAACCCAACAAAGGGTAGAGCCGTTAGTGACTTTTTGGACATAAAATCTGCCGCCCACTGGCGCAGCCACACCGAACGCCGAATAGTGACCAGCAGCGCCGACGTTCTACCACACATCATCAAAGTGTCATCCAAGGCTGTCAACACAAAAGATAAAAACAGCTCACACCGTTTGAGGCTAAGGAACTCAGGACTACCGGGACGCAGCCCGGAAGAGGTCAACAGGTCCCTAACCACGGACCTAGCAGCCAACACCATCAGCGCCGATGCGCAAACAGGCCGCATGGCTGACCCAACGCTAGCAAAACAATGACAAGCCATCTGGTCAATACGTTTATCCTCTCCATCCTTTAGAATAGAACAATCAGGTCTATTTAAAACCGAGGAATTGGACAACCCCAAAACCGGCGCATCCACCTCGGGGGGAGATGCCCAGCGCTTAACTGCCTCCGAAGGAAAGGGATATTTCCTATCCCATCCCTGAGGGATGCCAGGGAGCCGAGCCGGCCTGTCCCATTCTTTGGCAATAATTTTGTCAAAATGCCTTTGTGTAGGGAATTCCATTCACCCTTCTGCTGTGACACCTCCTCAGGAGGGGAAATATTCAACACCTCCAACATCAGAGCCAGAGCGTGGGGAGTATCAGAGGATCTCCCCAAATCCCCCAGCTCGGCATCAGTGCCAAAGGACTGCTCATCGTCCGAAAAATCAGAATCCTCATAAACTTCCCCTTCTTCTAGCTGGGAATAGTCAGACCAATCCAGATTATTAACATCCTCCAGGTCCTCCGCCAGCGGAGCCGGCGACAAATGCTTTCTCTTAGTCGGAGCCTTACGGGCAACCGAGCCAGAGATAATTTTTTCAAGGTTAGCCAATCTGGCGCACATCTCAGATTGCAGCTCCCTGCCCATGACGACATCGCACGGGGCGCGTGTCAAAGCGGGAGGTGGAGATGAAGCGACCGGCGGTGCTGACCCAGACGCCTGTGGTTCGGACTGCCGCGTGATGGTCTGCTGTGCACATGGTATACACAGAAGTACATCGTCCCCAGAAATGGATACCCCACATAACATACACTTTCGGGGATGCCCCGAAGGGGCCCCGAGCCCAGTATCTGTGGATGCCTCCATAAGGTGAACTTTGTTTAGGAAAAGTCGCTATGACCCAGGGAATTACGCCGTTAGACAACCCGGGATGCCCCTTTAATGTCCCGAGTGGGAGGATTTATGGCAAACAATTAACCCAGAGATAAGGATCAGGAGGGACCCCCTAAATGCTACTGGCGAACCTCCTGAACCACCATCTGAAAAACAGAACAGAAGGACTGTTTTTAGATAAGGCTAATGAAAAAAGACAACAATCAAACAGGAAGAAAGAACGGCCAGAGGCCACTTACAGATCCAACGACCAAAATGGCGACCGTGAGGGAAGATCCAGACGCTCCACAGCAACAGGCAGGGCTGCAGTCAGAGAGGGAGAAGGGGGCGTGGCCAGCGCGAGACGCGCGCGAGGCCGGGCCACGCCCCCCCCTCTCCCCTCCAAGAGCTCCGCAGTGGCACCAGCGAGGGCAGGAGGCGGGGAGCGGTGACGCGTCGTCACTCCGGCCCCGCCCCCCCCAGCCTGCGTGAGGGGAGCTGAAATCACCTCAGGAAAAAATGTGCTCAGAGCCGGCCGGCGCCGCAATAGTAAGAAGCGGTCGCCGGCCCGGCCAAGTAAAAACACACTGACACACACACAAGGGAAAAACGGGAGGGACAAGTCCCGGCCCCGCCAACGGTCCGGCACCCGCCGCCCCCCCCACAGCAACATGGCGTGAGGTGAAAACCTCCGCCATTAACAGAGAGGAAGGGAGGAAAGAGGGAAGAAGGCAGCCAGCACCGCACAGGCTGCAGCGCTTTGTATTTAAAGTGAAAACACACGCACGCACACACACACACTCATGTAAGCTGTCCATATAAATAAACTAATAAACTAATGAATTTATAAAAACGAACACTCCCCCACCCCACCTATGGAAGGGGATCCTGGGAGGGACATAGTATGAAAGTAAGGGACAGGGCATCCCAAACCGGGGTCACCAACCCGGTAATACCGCCTACCCTCTCATATAGGGTCTCACGGTAGAGCATAGCTCCTGAGCACCTAATGTGCTGAAATACCCTCGCCTGGACCCTCAGCCGAGGCTGGGAGGCATATGGATTTCTGGGGAAAAAGGTCCAAACGGAAATAAATAAATAACGGGCCGGGAGTTACCCCGGCTACCTGAAATCCCCCTGTGCAAGGAGGAGCCATCATCTTCTGACTTGCTCGCCGTCTGCAGAGATGGAAAACTGGGTAGTGAGTGGGAGGTCCCAGGTATTTATGGATCAGGGAGGGGCTTTCTTTTTTGCTATCATCTCTGCAGGAACGCCCCTTCAGGTCGGTATTACCCACATGTTATGGATATTCTGAAGCGGGGTGTGTGACATACTTAGAATAAATGGTTATTTAAAGGAGGATTATCGCAAAAAAATAGCTCAATGATAAATTCATATAAATAGATATAAACATGATACGCTGAAACCTGTCACCCCTGGATTATATTCTTACCAGGAGAAGAAACCACAAGTTTGGTGGGAGTTTTATTCAGTTTGGGTGTATAAGTGACCCCTCCTCTCATTGGTCAATGTGTTTATATGGATTTTTAATATTAGACAGTTTCATGATACACCTCCTTTAACCTTTGCAGTGGACAGATTCAGGACTGTGAAAAAGTTCACAGACATTGCACAATTTCATCGCATGTGGCTATTAAAAGTGCTCTGAAATTCGCACATGCCTGAACTGAATTTTGAAATAGCTGCTGCAGAATAAACCCTGAAGATAGCTGCCTAAGTGTAAAAGATATAGTAATATTATTCTACAAAACATTTAAATGTTACTAGACATATCTATTTATTTAAATACATATTTAATCTATGTCGGGTTTGCTGTATTGCTGCAACGTAGTTAGGAAGTAAGGTTAGATTTCTCGTCATTTCCTACCACTTGAAAATAATTTAGGAAGCAATTCTCCATGCAGGGACCTCACTTGACAAGTGTATTATTGTTGTCTGGTCCTATCTTTATAACCAACTGCCAAGAAAAACCGAACAGATGGTTCTTACTTCTAACCTATTACAATTGGTTGTAGTTTCCTAATGGCTAACCTCATAGGTGTGGTAGTGATCTGGATTCCCTGTATGAAATAATTCTCTAAGGCCCTTATTTAACAAGGGATAGCGCCAGGTAGCGACTGGTGAGCGAACAGTAATGACAGTCACCGCCACGAGAACACCGGCTCCCCACCACAATCACACATTTATCAAGCCAATCCTGCTTAGCGACTGAGAGAGCGCCAGATAGGGGATCATTCATCATTATTCCAGCCTCACCCCACAGCGCCAGCGAGCGACCTTGAACAGCGACAGGTATGACCTCTCGCTACCTGGCGCTCTCCAATGCATTTCAATGGAACAATCTTTAAATATTCATAATTAATTGCTCTAATTTTTTTTTTATTTTTTTTTTTATGTGAAAATTTATGTTACCACTTCTGCCATGTTAGATATTTTTTTTAAGGTAAAAAAAAAATAAAAAAAAAAAATTGTGCAGAATTGATATTACAGGTCTGATATTAATGTATTCATATTACAAAATGTTTTTATAAACTTGTTTTTTTTGGTTTCAAAAAATATGGTTGTTTGGGGGTTAAAAAACTACTTTTAACCCATCGCCGCCAGCGCTCTGGGGTTTAAAGTGGACCAACACCCAGGATTTTGACTATCCTGGGTTTTGGTCCACTTCGGTGGGGCACCCCGATTGGGGGTGCTCCGCTGTCTGAAACCCCCCAGAAAGCCCCAAAAAACTCACCTCTCCCCGCTCCCACGTGACCGCGCCAGCCAATCACAGCGCTCAGAGCCGCTGTGGTATGCGCGTCCAAGGCCGCCTGGACGCGCATACCAGCTCATCTGGCTCTGAGCGCTGGAGGCCGCGTCTCGCGCTTCCCTCTAACAGGGAGCGCGCCTGCACCGGCCATTCACAAACGGCCAGCGCGGGTGTGCGCCCTGCTAGAGAGAAGCGCGAGACGCGGCCGCGGCTCGCGCATGCGCCGATGGAACGGGGCTGAGGTAAGCTTTGTGGGCCTCCTGGGGGGTTCCTCCCCGCGGGACATCCCGGAGGGATCTGATCGGTCCGGGAATCTTATAGATTTCCGGGCCGATCCCCCCTGGGTGTTGGTCCACTTTAAACAAGCATTTCACAGTGCGATAATTTTTTGAGCGTGATTTGTTAATGAATATGGTGGGAACCGTTCGCTATGGCCATTCGCTATCATGCGCTCCAATACAGCGCGGAACCTGTCAAACAGCGACTCCTCACCCAATATTCAACATTACCGCACACCGACTGAGTCGCTGTCAACAACCGAACAACGGCCAAGCACAGCGACTACTAGCGGGCGCTGTGAAAATACTGCTACAGTCGCTCATCTGTCGCTACCTGGCGCTATTAATAAATCGGCCTCCCCATGTTCTCTGGCAGTATAAGACCTGTATTGCATCACTTGAAATGGAAGCCATTGGCCATCAAAAGTGTAGCTGTAGTACAGGGAATAAAAAAGGGGGGGGGGGGGTTGGCAACACGCTAGCTAATTCGTCTTACAGCCTTATTTTACCTTCATAAAACCTTTTTATCTCATGCCTTATAAAATGAAGCAGGAAATAGTCCTTTTTACCTGAGATTTGGAATATATTTACAAAGGGAAATTAGATCTGAAAATCTTATTTTTATTTTATTTGTTGATTTAGGTCACATGAAGGGTGATGACACATGTCAATGGCACGTTTTAAAAATGTAGAGTAAGTCTTTATGTGGTTGTGAATGCTACTTGTATCAATCATGGTCAAGTCATGAATGATGATGTCATGCTGGTTGACATCTAGAGAAGTGACAAACCTAAGTAACTATAACTCTTGACATCTAAAGATTTCTCCCCCTTGGTCTTTGGGGGTGCAGATTTATACAAAAACTGATCAGGATCAGTGTTGGACATTGTAGTCATGAACAAGAGACCTGGAGGCATGGAAAAAAGAAAGAAGACAGAAAAGGAACAGCAGAGGTAAGACGTTCTTGTAAAGACATGAGCATACAAGCACCAATTAAAGTTTAAATCCAAAATGATAGGCATACTTATTTCTGATCCCCGGCAACATATCCTTTTCTGATCTTGTGGATCTTTAATATTTACCTGTTAAAGGAAAACTGGCCCCAGGATCCAGATGCTACTCTCGCTGGCTGCGGATGTTCTGTCAAAGTCCACAAGAGCAGAGCCATAAATGTAATTCTACTGTCTGAGACAGCGAGGGGAAGGCATTCAGCTTGGGACCCAGATCTTCACCTTTCCCTGGGATTACAGAGTTAAAGTGGGTGCCCAGTCATAAAATATCCCCTCCTCCCCACCCTGTCCTGCCTCAGCACGGGGCGGAGTTACGAAAAAATAAGCCTTTCACTCCACCCAGAATGCAGCACCAGTCCGCTGTATTCCTAGGAGCAGCCATCTTGGAGAGGCTGCATAGAGAAGCACTCACTGGCCAATCAAGGAAATAAGCAAGCAGGTGCATGCACAAAGCAGGGGATGCTGCACTTTGCCACCAGATTAGGGACGAGGTAAGCCCCCTCATCCTGCCTCAATGTCGTTTTATGACTGGAAATCCAAGTGGACCTATCTCTACCGACTAGGTGCCCCTGAGGCTGATTCAGCATGCTCCACTGCGTGAGCCCCCCGGATCGCTCCAAAGCCCCCTTATCGTTCTCTGGTCCCTCACTGCCACCGGGGGCCATTGCTGCATCCCTGCAGCTGTGCACCCGCGTCCCAGCCGTAAAGTGCTGACTGGACGAGCGGAAGAGCGGAAAGCGAGTTTCCTGGGGGACCTAGGGGGGTTTCACACAGTGGCAGCGGGGCAAGAACCTATCATCAGGATGGTCAAAATCCTGATGACAGGTCCACTTTAAGTAGAATACAATCACCTACATTTAAAATACACAACATATAATCATTCAACCAGCAGGAGTGACCCTATAAAAAACTATCTACCTAACAATCTTATGTGCAAAATATACAAAATATCACTCATATCACTCTCAAGGTGAGCACCTTGAGAAAGTGCCAGGTGGGCACGAAACGCGTGGGTGAGGATCCTTCCAGCAGGGGTGAGAGCTTGTCACATTGAGGTGCAGGTCGGCTTCGTTGGCCTGGTTCTATATTGCACAATTGTGCACAAATTTATTCAGCACTTAGCACTTTATATCTCATTTGCACAGTATTAGTTTGGCTTAGGACATGAGTGATATTTTGTATATTTTGCACATAAGATTGTTAGGTAGATAGTTTTTTATAGGGTCACTCCTGCTGGTTGAATGATTATATGTTGTGTATTTTAAATGTAGGTAATTGTATTGTATTTTTATGTTGTATATAGCTATGGATTAATAAATCTATTTTTGATGAATTATTAGCGTCATATTAGTGCCCTTAAGTATATATTCCCCTGGGTGGTTTTGCTGGTACCACCGATCTTTTCTTGTTTATTGTTACATATTAGGGGTATTTTTGTGGCACACCAGGTTTGCTTTATTATTATTTTGGGTGGTGCCGGACAAACAGCACTATTGTGCAGGGTGTTTTGTCCACTTTAAGTAGAGATAAGGGTTTGAGTATTAGGGAGTCAAAGGACATAGATTATGGGATGACTACCTCTCCATTACTACTCCATTCTTGTCGCCTTTGTAGTGACCCGCTAAATCGCTTACTCTGACTTCAGCCCAGTCACTGAATTTTGAAGCTTTTCCCTCAATTTCAGCAGGACCGGAATTTTTTTTTTTTTAAATCTGTGGATGTCAATGCAACATTTATGAGCATAATACTTGATCAGTCCTTTATTACCTAAATAACTGTTAGCAGAAACAGGTACTAAATCTGCATCATGTTTTGTTTCCCCGCCAGTTTCATAAGGGCCATCTTCTAAAATGCCAATGTCCAAATATGAGTTATTTCTGTTTTCTGCCCGGACAATACCTGAATGAAAAATGAATGGATGAATGAATCAATGAAATGATAAATCAAAACATGGTAAACAAAAGTAAAAAAAAAACTAAAATATGTAGGATCCATTTTCTTTTTTTACATTAATTGGTGGCTACAGACAGGGCTGGAGTCAGGAACTTGGCCTAGTTAAGGCAAATTGTTAGGGCCTACCTATAAACCTCAAGGCCAACCCCCAGGTGGAATAAGATTAAAGTATTTGTCACCTTATCATATAAGAACCTGAAATACCCCCAACCATGCTACTCTGTTTCCCTTATACCATATACCCTCTGATTTACCCATACAAACATCTAAGAAGCCCTTTGTACAATCATGTTGCCCATGTATATATCCAAGGACCAATGTCCAAGGACAAATATAATACTCCAGCACCACATACCACAATGCAAACTACTTATATAATCTTGTGCACTCTATACTAACCACCTTTATTATAACCTTGAAGGTTATATCTATCTGGGTGCCCAACCTAACTAAAAATCCCCAATTTCAAGCCGCGACTGATACTGTATGTACCATCCAGTGTCCTCCATACCCTTAAAAGCCCCTAAAAACTTGCGAAAAGCCCCTGCCTTATTGCAAGTACCTAGAGGCACCTTGCATAGTAATGTACCACCACTGAACCAGGCTTCATCCAAATTCAAAATATTAAAACCAATAAAATATTTGATATCTATATTTAGGGTTTTGGTGGTACAGTCTAAGCCCTATTTGCAGCAGACCATTGGCTGTACCTCCTATTGGAGTTATGCCTGTACTGTCCTGGCTATAGGATAGGTAATCAGCTTGCCATCTTGTTGCAGTATATTTGGACTGAATTAAATGAAAATGAAACTGGTAACAAGGTTGTGGGGCTTGATAAGGTTCTTAAAAATTAAAAAACGATTAAAATAGATTAAAATAAAAACTCTAAACATATGTTCATTATGGAGCAACTAAAAATTAGAATGTGTAATGTATCTGGATATCCATGTGCTTAAAGATTACCTGTGGTACTGCTGGGCAGAGAATAAACAATGTGCAACCCAAGGGCAACAAAGAATGATACTACCAAAAGAGTGGGGACATCCTGGATACCCCAAAAAGACCAAAATACCTGGCTGCACCACCCAACTATGATATAAGAAATCACATACCGTGTGTTTTATTGATACATGAAACAATAATAGACAATATTAAAAACAACCAAAAACTGGCTAAGCTGCACTGATGGAAAGCCCGGCTCCCCAACAATAGACTCCATACAGATTGCTGCAGCATAACATGTTCTGTATGATAGTGCTTAGCATTTTAAACGCTTAAGTACTGGCAAGTGAGGCAGCATAGAAAGAGGAAAAACAGGCACGGAAGATAATAAGAGATATACCACCAAATAAAGACGGGGCAGGCTGCAACAGTAAGAGATATACCACCAAATAAAGACGGGGCAGACTGCAACAGTAAGATATATACCACCAAATAAAGACAGGGCTGACTGCAACAGTAAGAGATATACCACCAAATAAAGACGGGGCAGACTGCAACAGTAAGAGATATACCACCAAATAAAGACGGGGCAGACTGCAACAGTAAGAGATATAACACCATATAGAATCAACAGTTCCTACACGTTTCAAGACAGGTAACACATGAGCTCCTCAGAGTTTGGAATGAGCCCTTGGGGCTTTCTATCAGTGCAACTCACCCAGTTTGTGGTTTGTTTTTAATATCGTCTATCGTGTTTTTTGTATGCTTATTTCTGTATCTATAAAATACAATTCTGTGAGTACTCACCTGTTGAATTGTTTTTACTATGCACAGCACGGCCTGCTTCAAGAAGTCCTTACATCTGTGTATTCCACCATAAGATGGAGAAGATTTGTGGCTCCTCCCGGCCCCATATAAAAAACGGAAATCAGCCATAGACCTCCAGTGTTGACAAGCAGTTATACAAGAAGCCGGGAGGTAATAAGGCAAAAAAGGTAAAAAAACCCTTAACTAACTTGGAACAATCACCATAAAGAGGCAACCAAGAATAACGATAACAAGGGAGGGATGAAGCAGGCCGTGCTGTGCATAGAAAAAAACAATTCTACAGGTGAGTACTCACAGAATTGTATTTTTCCTAATGCACAGCACGGCCTGCTTCAAGAAGTCCTTACATCTGGGACATCCAAAAGCAGTGTCCATAAGGTAGGGTGGGATCCTCAAAGAGTAACGGCAGGCAGTTCAAACCACTACCGCCTGAAGTACCTTGCGGCCAAAAGCAGCATCAGCTGAGGCCCTAACATCAACCTTGTAAAACTTGGAAAAGGTATGAACAGAAGACCAAGTAGCGGCCTTACAAACTTGTTCAACAGAAGCTTGGTGCTGAAAAGCCCAAGAAGCACCAATAGCACGAGTAGAATGAGCAGTAACCCTAAAAGGGGGAACCTTCCCTTTAGCAGAATAGGCTTATACCACCGCCTGACAGATCCACTTGCTAATAGTAGCTTTAGCCGGAGGCAAACCCTTCCTAGGTCCAGCAGGAAGAACAAAAAGAGCATCAGATTTCCTGAAAGACTTAGTAGCAACAGAATAAAACTTCAGAGCCCTGACAACATCCAAAGAATTAAGGGTCCGATCCTTGGAATTAGCAGGGTTAGGACACAAGGAAGGTAAGACAATGTCCTGATTGAGATGAAAAGCAGACACAAACTTGGGCAAGAAATCCGGCTTAAGCCTGAACACACCTTATCCTGATGCCGCTCAAAATAAGGAGGTTTAATGACCTGATCAGAAACTCGCCTGACCCAAGTAATAGCCACCAAAAAGGCCACCTTAAGAGTCAGAATGGGCAACACAGCCCCACAGATAGGTTCAAAAGGAGGACCCTGCAGAGCAGACAACACCAAATTTAAGTCCCAAACCAGTAGCATGGGCTTACGAGGCGGACGCACATGGATAACTCCCTGGAAGAAAGTCTTAACCAGCCGGTGATTGGCAAAGGATCTTTGGAAAAAATTGCCAGAGCTGACACCTGTCCCTTGAGAGTACTAAGTTGAGGGTTCAAATCCAAACCATGTTATAAAAACTCCAGAATCCTGGGAATAGAAAACACCTGACAAGGAAGAGATTTGGACTCACACCAGGCAATGTAAGCATGCCAGACCCTGTAGTAGATAAAAGACGAGGACTTCTTCCGAGCCCGAATCATGGTATCAACAACAGAGGCCGGCAAACCCTTATCCATCAAGATGGAGGTTTCAGCAGCCAAGCCGTTAAAGCCAGCGTTTGAAAATTGGGATGGCACAGCTGTCCCTGAGTGAGAAGATCTGGATCCTTGGGCAAGACGTACCGATCTACTGCCAACTGCACGAAGTTTGCGAACCACACCCTCCTTGGCCAACAGGGGGCCACCAGAATGGCTGGTACCCCCTCCTGGGCTATCTTGCACAGCACCCGGCCCAGCAGAGGAAAGGGAGGGAACACATAGAGGAGCCGAAACTCTGTCCAAGGAATTGCTAGAGCATCCGTGGCGAAGTCCAGAGGATCCTGAGAAAGGGAGACAAATCTTGGAAGCTTGTGATTGTGGCGGGACATAAACAGGTCCAGATCCGGGTGACCCCAGCGGTGACACAGGGGGTGAAATACCTTGTTGCTGAGGGACCCTTCCCCCAGCAGAGACGTCCCCCTGCTCAGGGAGTCTGCCTCCAGATTCTCCACCCCCCAATGTAGACTGCCGAGATGCAAGGAACATTCTCTTCCTTGAGGGCTCACTTGCTCCGAGTCCCCCCGTCATGATTGATGTAGGCAAACACCGTCTGGTTGTTCGACGAATCTGAACAGCCCGACCCCGAAGGTGTGGGGTCAACTGGAGGAGAACCAACCTGATCACTCGCAGTTCCAGAATGTTAATGGGTGCATGGGCCTCCTGGGGGCCCCACTGACCCTGAAATTTCAAAGACTTCCAAACTCCCCCCCAACTGGTCAGACTGGCATCCGTGGTGACAATCTCCCAGCACGGTGGCAGAAAGGTCCTGCCCACTAGAAGATTCCTGGAGTCCAGCCACCACAAGATGGACTGCCTGGCCAGAGGGGACAGAGCAAATTTCTGATCCAGGGACACAGGGTCCCGATCCCAAACTGACAAGAGATGCAACTGAAGAGGCCTCATGTGAAACTGAGCAAAGGGAACCGCCTCGAAGCAGGACATCATCAGACCCACTAACTGCATTCCCTGCCGAATGGAGGGATGAGGACACAAGAGCAGAGCCCGTGCCTGCATCTGAAGGCCCTCCACTTTCTGCTGAGGGAGAAATACCTTGACCTGAGAGGTATCCAGAGTCATGCCCAGAAAGGACCTCGCCAAAGACGGAGACAGTGAAGATTTGGGATAGTTGATCACCCAGCCGAAGGACTCGAGAGTGGAGATCACCACCTGAGTATCCTTCTCGGCCTGATGAAGAGACTGAGCAGAAATCAGGATGTCGTCCAGGTAAGGGAGAATGCGAATGCCCTGGTTCCTCAGAAGCGCCATTACACCCACCAGCACCTTGGTGAACACCCGAGGCGCCGAGGTGATACCAAATGGTAAGGCCACAAACTGGTAGTGCTGATCCTCCAGGACGAACCTCAGAAACCTCTGATGACCTGGAAAGATTGGTACATGAAGATAGGCATCCTTGATGTCCGCGGTGGTCATGAAGTCGCCCGGCCGCAGGGTACTGACAGCTGAGCGTAGAGTCTCCATGCGAAAGTGCTTGAACCGGACAAATCTGTTGAAACCCTTCAAGTCCAGGATGGGCCTCAGAGACCAGTCCTTTTTGGGAACCGTGAAAAGATTGGAGTAGTACCCCTGACCCTGTTCCTGATAAGGCACCAGACAGACGACTCCTGACTCCAAAAGGCGTTGAACTGCTAGGCGCAACCCCTGGGCAGACAGAGGATTTTGAGACATCCGGGATCTGAGGAATCTTGGGGGCGGCCAGGCTGCAAACTCTATCTTGTAACCGGAGGACACCACCTCCTGAATCCACCGGTCTCCAGACGTGAGCAAAGAGCCGAAGCCGTCCCCCACCCGGACAGGTGAGGGTGCCTCCTCATGCCTGAGGGGCCTTGGTAGGGGGTTTGGGCTTGGAACCCCAGGAGAGACTGGGACGCCCACGGAATCGGCCACGGCCCCAAGAATCTCTGCGGCTACCCGAGAAGAGAGATCCATGACCTCCTCTGGGGGCACGAAAGGAGGGGAAGGAAGCGGAGGGCCCCCGAAAGGGCAGAGGCTGCTTCCTACGCTGAGGGAGCCTACCATCCTTGGCCAGAACATCCAGACGCTCACCAAAGATACGAAGTCCCGTAAAAGGAAGTCCGGTGAGGAACTTCTTAGCTGCAGTGTCAGCCGCCCACTGACGCAACCAAACAGAGCGGCGCATAGCCACCAAGAGGGGCAAAGCCCTACCGCCCAGCCGAATGGCATCATCCATGGCAGTCAGCACAAAGGCAACGAAATCAGAGCAAAGCAAGAGGGCCCTATAATCCTCCCTCCTCCTACCAGCCATGGCGCCATTCACAAGACGCTTGAGCTTCTTCTTAAGGGCAATAGCCGTAATGACTGCGGCACAAACCGGACGCAGGCCTGCCCCCACGAAGGTGAAGGCATGACAGGCCAGATGATCCAAACGCCGGTCCGTGCTGTCACGCAGTGTAGTAGTGTCAGGGGATGGCATGACCGAGGTGTTAGCCAGTCCTAGAACAGGAGCGTCCACCTCAGGGGGGCACGACCAACACTTGACCAGGTCAGCAGAAAAGGGATACCTTCTATCCAATCCCTTGGGCACTGTGGGCAATTTGTTAGGATGTTCCCACTCCTTGAGCACCATATCAGAGAAATGGCCCTGCTCCGGGAACTCCAAGCGTTGTTTGTCAGGGCAAAAGAGCTCACCCTGCTTCCTCTTCGCCACCTTAGGGGGGGCGATGTGCAATGTCTCAAATATATTCGATAATAGTCTATCAGTGTCATCAGGGAGCCAGGTATCCTCATCAGAGGCAGACCCTGGGTCACTGTCGTACCCTACCTGATGGTCCCCAGATGAGTCTGAATCATGGAAAAGTTCCCCCTCCTCTAGGGAGTCACGGCCACCAAACACATCCAGGCCTTCATCCTCCTCGGCAAAAAGGGAAGGCGCGACATCAAGATGCCGCTTCTTGCCAAAGGCCTTGCCCGCCACAGGTCGGACCAACTGTCTTTCAATGCTGGCCACGCGTAGTGCCAGATCAGATTGGGACCCCCTGCTAGTATCCCCCTCACTGGCTAAATGCAGGCGCGGGGGAGTAGGAGATGCCGGAGGGAGCGCAAAACTGGGAAGAGAAGCGCCCATCCCAGCCTGGTCCGCAATAATACCTTGGGCGCACGGCACGCAAACCGTGCCACCACCACTCAAAGGGGATGCCCCGCACAGGACACATAGCCAGGATTGCCCTGAAGGACCCCCGAGCACGCTATCCCCAAAAGCCTCCATATGGTGATTAACACAGGCACAATAGGCCAGTATAGGGTAAGGGCTAATAAAAGCCACCCGGGATGCCCCCTAAGGGATACCCCCAGAGAGGGCCAGGAAGGGAGAGGTGGGGGGGCAGGAGCGGGACTGGGAGAAACCACAATACACAGTTATCCCGCCTGAAAAACATAAGCAAAAATACACATAAGTATCCCGCAGCACATGCCCCAAAAAGAATAAGCAACCCCCAAGGGGAACTCACGGACCAAAGAAACAGCACGTGCAGCACCACAGTTGCCGTACAGCCGGGCCACACGAATGGAAGAGCAGGCTAACAAGTCACCGCCGCAGCCCACGTAGGAAGATGGGCCTCCGGACACAGACACAGCACGCAGCAACCACAAAATGGCGCCAGTGAGAACCTCGAGGGGCAGGCCGCGGGGGCATGACGCGATATGCGTCATCCCCGGCACCGCCCCCCCTCGAAGAGCGCGAAAATGCGCTCACTTAACCTGCGCCATGACAGTCCGCATCACAGGCACAGCAGAAGCGCCGCCCGCCGCGGAGCGTGGTACAACCGCGGCGGACAACAACCGAATAACCACCCGCCGCTACCACCCCCCTCCTCCCGAACACCCGTCGGGGAGAGGGGCAGAAGGGAGGGAGCAGCCCAGATAGGGCCGGATGGTAGGGAGGAGGGGGCAGGGGACACCAAAGGGAAGGGAGACAGAACAAAACAAGGGGAGACTAGCTAGCAACACAAGTCCCCCAAACACAACTCACCCCCTACACATAGCAAAGGCAGGACTTCCTCATCCCTCAGCAGGCTCACCATAAAGCCTATGGCCGGCTACCCTTTGTGGTACAGGGTCTGCGGCTTGGAGCAGCGCTCCCCGAGCACCTGACCCTAGTGCTCTTCTACCCTCACCCGATCCGTCAGCCAAGGCTGGGAGGCACAGAGGGTCCGGAAGCGGGTGGAAATAGACTTGCAGGGCCGCAGGCTTGGTTGCGCAGCATTGAGAGCCATCTTCTATCTTCGCAGTATGACTGCAGAGGAAACACTGGGGGTCTATGGCTGATTTCCGTTTTTATATGAGGCCGGGAGGAGCCACAAATCTTCTGCAGTCCACTGCGCCACCTTGTGGTGAAATACCCAGATGTAAGGACTTCTTGAAGCTGGCCGTGCTGTGCACTAGGAAAAACAACATATAGGGATTTGTCCTCCACATTTAAAGTGACTCAGCAGCCAGAGGAAAAAAAAAACAAAACAAAAAGGTACTTACCTTTGGTCCCACAAAGCTGATTGCGAGCCTGGCGATCCGCAACTCACCCGATTAATGGATCCGCACCCACAGTGCTTCCCAGGGCTAAAACACGGGGGTGGTATTGATGATGTGCCAGGCTCGCCATCAGTCACAGGAGCGCTGTAACACCCTCTCCCTACATTGCATGCGATAGAGGAGGTGTGCTGAGGTTTGAAACACCCCCTTCATTGTAGCGAATGGAGAGGGGCATGTCTGCGCCCCTGTGACTGATGGAGATGGGCAGGAGCTGACACAGAAGCACCGGGGAATAGAGTTTAGGCCCGGGGCAACACGGTAAGCAGCGGATGCAGATCGGGCTTGCATACGGCGATCAGGTGAGCTGCGGATTGCCAGTAGTTATAGTTGAGTACCCTTTTGTTTTTTCTTTGGCTGCTTAATGACTTATCCGTGCAGGGAGACAACACAAGAAGTAGGGCACATGCCCAGAGTTGGGGGGTTATCTGTCTGGCTCAAGAGCACTTCAGTCATGTCTGTGGGTGGTGCAGCAAGTTCTTTGGTCTTTTTTGGGTATCCAAGGTGCGCCCACTCTTTTAGACATTCATGTGAACAATTACCCATGAGGTTTTCTAAAATAAACAATTTCGTTCCCTGGCCTTAGTAGTTTTTATAATCCACTCTGAACCCGCTTACCTTTCCAGTTATAGGTTCCTGGGGCACCAAACACAACATAATTATAGTCTTTAGTAAATGTTACAGCAACACCTTGCTGACAAGACCCAAATTTCTCGTGACCCCTGAGACGGCCTTCACAAAAGTTCCATTCTTCTCTGTCCATGTCGTCAGAAATAGTCAAGTCTTGACTCAGCATGTAGCATCTTCCTGTGATATCTCGAGATTCCTGGGGAGAGTTCACATATCTTCTTCTTTCATATCGATGGGCGCAGGTCTGTTGTTCAAATTGAAAAAGATCATTGTAGAATATTTGTTATTTATCACATTTTTGAATATGGGGGGGGGGGGGGGCATGTTTCCTGTGCGCGTGCTTCTTGTGGTACAGCGCCTTATTGGCATTGAAATGCAGGTTTTACGAAATCCCGGGACTTTTCACACTTTCTCTGCATGCCATTATCTAACACAAGCTCACTACATGGCACCGTTTGTTATTTTATGCCTTAGCAAAGAATTACAGGAAACATTCTGACATTAATGGAGAACATTTTAGTTTAGATTTACAATTCAAAGCAGTTGAGTGCTTGATTATGTCGACTAGAAAAGGAAGCAGGAGCAATGAAGAGCGGACCTTTCAGCGGCCCACCAGCCGAAGCACTTTCTTATGCACTTTCTTATGCCATCTACTTGAAGATCTAACTTTTTGTTTCCTTTAAAACAGGAGCAATGTTTACTGACACGTACCACAACTTTGCCTCCTGGCCCTTGACTCTGGACACTGACTCCCATCCACTGGTTTTCTTTACTCTCCACTGACAAATCAACTGAAAAGATAGTAACAGTTAACATATGGTAAAAAATATATATGAAAAACTATTTATCACCAATAGTGAGTTAATGTCAAAGTTAAATTGGGCCCAAACCTATCGTGATTGGCCTGGGAATCTATAAGATTCCTGGGCCGATCGAATATCCTCCCCCCCCACGGGGCATCTAAAATCAGAATGCCCTGCTGTGTGAAACCCCCCAGGTCGCCCCGTACACCCACCTTGCTTCCCGGTCCAACAGCACATGCATGAGCCGCGGGTGCATCACCGCTATCCCTCTAGCATTGCGCGTGCCCGTGAATGGCCGGCGCGGACGCGCTCCCTATTAGAGGGAAGCGGGAGATGTGCTGTAGGACCAGGAAAAGGTGAGTCGGTTTTGGTCCACTTTAGAGTCTAAAGATTTCAAGTCTCTGTCCAAGCACACACCAACTTTCTCCCACCTTTTCCCCCTTGCAGACATGTACTGTAAGCAAAGCGGTCTTCTTTAATTTCAGGATTGTGGCTGAGCTGGGAAGGGCGTGTCATTGCGCAGTTTCAGTCATGTGTGTGCTCTGCTGTGGTCAGAGACAGCTGTGGGGTCACTGTGGCTTGCTGTGCTCTACGCGACAGAATGGTTGTTAGACCACATTTTTGTGTGGTCCTGGAGAAATTAAATAAAAAAGAGGGAAAACTATGGAGCCCTGTTTCTACCCGGCACTGCAGCAAATGGAGGCACATGGGAAAGGCATCGGGGGACTTGCTCACCACTCTGGGTTTACAGTCCATTTAAAATAGGTATTATACTTGCCTTTTACGCCAGGCAATTGAGGCCTCCCAGGTCTGGAGCCTCAAAAAAAATTCAGGTTCTATGCATGCGCCCTCACCGTCTACTCTGTCACTGTGATGTCAGCAGAGATGGAGAGCCATCCACCTATTTGCAAATGCTAATGGTGGACAGCCTCCATAAGAGTGCTATGAGCCTGTATATCAGGGGTTGCATCGTGAAAGTGTTTGGACCAGGACCTCGATAGGGAGGCCGATTCATTAATAGCGCCAGGTAGCGACAGATGAGCGACAGTAGCCTTATTTTCACAGCGCCCGCTAGTAGTCGCTGTGCTTGGCCGTTGTTCGGCTGTTGACAGCGACTCAGTCGGTGTGCGGTAATGTTGAATACAGGGTTAGGAGTCACTGTTTGACAGGTTCCGCGCTGTATGGGAGCGCATGACAGCGAACGGCCATAGCGAACGGCTCCCACCATATTCATTAACAAATCACGCTCCAAAAATTCTCGCGCTGTGAAATGCTTGTTTAAACCCCAGAGCGCTGGCGGCGATGGGTTAAAAGTAGTTTTTTAACCCCCAAAAACCATATTTTTTGAAAAAACAAACAAACATGTTTTTCAAAACATTTTGTAATATGAATACATTAATATCAGACCTGTAATATCAATTCTGCACCAATTGTTTTTTTTTTTTTTTTTTAACCTTAAAAAAAATATCTAACATTGCAGAAGTGGTCACAAAATTTTTGACATTTAAAAAAAAAAAAAAAAAAAAAAAAAAACACATTAATAGCAGTTAATTATGAATATTTAAAGATTGTTCCATTGAAATGCATTGGAGAGCGCCAGGTAGCGAGAGGTCATACCTGTCGCTGTTCAAGGTCGCTCGCTGGCGCTGTGGGGTGAGGCTGGAATAATGATGAATGATTCGCTATCTGGCGCTCTGTCAGTCGCTAAGCAGGATCGGCTTGATAAATGTGTGATTGCGGAGGGGAGCCGGCGTACTCGTGGCGGTGAGCGTCATTACCGTTCGCTCACCATTTGCTACCTGGCGCTATCCCTTGTTAAATAAGGGCCTAAGTAAACGTTCCATACAAAATATTAAAAAAAATGTCTTTATTATTAGATTAAGCCATTAGTTAAAATGGACCAAAACCCTCGGCTGACGGCCTTGGAATCTATAAGATCAAGCCACCTGATTTCCTTCTCCCAAAGCATCCCAATTTGGCGCTGATTGGCGTTTTATCAGTACAGCTACAAGAAATCATTGCTGAGAACAAAGGGGGCAAAGTTTACAGTGTGTTTAGGCCTTGTTTTAGTTATTACACATTTGTAACAAAAAGAAGCCACAAAAATAATTTTTACTTTGAAAAAAAAATGTCATTTGACAACATCTAGGTCCTGTGTTACCACGGCACATGCGCGGATGCTAGTCCAACCAGCACTTTATGCGGTGCATACTGATGCACGGTATAAAGCCGCTGATTTGGCCGGCATAGGCGCGTCTGTGGCCACTTCCCTGGCTGCCCTGTGGCGTGTGCCCTCCCGGCCTATCTGAATGGCTGGGCGCAGGGAACGTGCACAGCCGCCGAGAAGCTGGAGGTGCAGCCCCCAGCGAAGAGAGCATCGTTGTCTTACACCCAGAGCGCAGAATGCATTCTGTTACATGGTTATATACAGATGTCACAGGCAGGCTGATTCATTAATAGCGCCAGGTAGCGACAGATGAGCGACAGTAGCCTTATTTTCACAGCGCCCGCTAGTAGTCGCTGTGCTTGGCCGTTGTTCGGCTGTTGACAGCGACTCAGCGTCGGTGTGCGGTAATGTTGAATACGGGGTTAGGAGTCGCTGTTTGACAGGTTCCGCGCTGTATGGGAGCGCATGACAGCGAACGGCCATAGCGAACGGCTCCCAGCATATTCATTAACAAATCATGCTCCAAAAATTCTCGCGCTGTGAAATGCTTGTTTAAACCCCATGGCGCTGGCGGCGATGGGTTAAAAGTAGTTTTTTAACCCCCAAACAACCATATTTTTAGAAGAAAAAAAAACATATTTTTCAAAACATTTTGTAATATGAATACATTAATATCAGACCTGTAATATCAATTCTGCACACATTTTTTTTTTTTTTTTTTTTTTTAGCTTTAAAAAAAAAAAATCTTACATTGCAGAAGTGGTCACAGAATTTTTGACATTAAAAAAAAAAAAAAAAAAAATTAGAGCAATTAATTATGAATATTTAAAGATTGCTCCATTGAAATGCATTGGAGAGCGCCAGGTAGCGAGAGGTCATACCTGTCGCTGTTCAAGGTCGCTCGCTGGCGCTGTGGGGTGAGGCTGGAATAATGATGAATGAGTCGCTATCTGGCGCTCTGTCAGTCGCTAAGCAGGATCGGCTTCATAAATGTGTGATTGCGGAGGGGAGCCGGCGTTCTCGTGGCGGTGAGCGTCATTACCGTTCGCTCACCATTCGCTACCTGGCGCTATCCCTTGTTAAATAAGGGCCTAGGTTATCCAGGGCTGTTACAAATCCAAGCCACAGCCACAAATTATTTTGAAAGCTCAAAGGAAAAAAGCTGTTTCTCAAGCTGCTTCTTGCTTTGAAACTTTCAGGTTTATTTCCCCTGCGACTGCGACTGTGGTTTGTCAGTTAAAGAATTAGAAAATATGACGGTTTGGCCTAAAACAAGAATCCCTCAACCTGTAGCTCGGGAGCTACATGTGTCTCGTGGATTCCTACTAAGGCATCTTGTGAGCCACTGAGGTTAAAGAGGATTGGGCCAGGTGGAGAAGTGTTCTGGCTTACCCCAGGATTTGCAGCCTCACCACACGGACGACAGAAGCTGCAGAAACAGGTAAGCCAGTGCACTTCTACCCTTACACAACTCAGCCATTTAAGCGGAACAAAACCCACCAGTGGCCGGCCTGGAATCTAAAAGATTCAATTAAGGTGGCCATTAAGGTGCTGGCTTTCCCCTGGGGCATCCCGAACCGGTAATCTCTTACCTTTCCCCGTTCAATGGCGCATGCACAGGCTCTTGTCCAATGAAAGACGCCTGCTATGACTGTTATTTGGCCGGCCGCTTGGTGTCGTGTGTGCGCTCCTGCGCCAGCCATTCAGATAAACTGGGGCAGGAGCGTGGGCACAGCCGGGGATGCGGAGGCACGTGCTCCCCATTAAGGTCAATGAGAGGCGTTTGTCAAAAGAGTTAACCACAGCAAACGGCTCGCAAAAATCTCCCTAACCTGGCTTTTGGTTTGCTTTACAGGGGCATTTTGAGTGTTCTTGTGTGTGTGAAATCCCCGGGATAACATCAATCATTGCACAGCGTATGTGCAGACTCTCGTCAAATCACAACTTACCACCAATGAATTCTGAATGGAACAATTGCCGGGAACCTCCTGTTGGCTGCGCGTCAGAGGAGTGTGGGTTTACACAGTGGGGCTTCCCAAATCAGGATGCCCCTAGGGCAAGGACTAAAACCTGGGATAGTGATACTTTTAAACTGGTGTTTTATCAGCTTGACTTACCAATTCTAAAACTGTCAGATAATAAAATAAACCTCCCTATCAGCTTTATTTTTCCAACGTTATCCCCGAAAAAACAAGAATCAGTTATGAACACATAGGTAACGTACCTCTTTCGTCAAATACAACTCTCTGGCATGGAGCTGGCGATGTGATATCACAGTAATACAATCCGCCCGTTACATTGGCTTTCTGAGTGGGGAAGGCCTTGGCCCGAGGTGCACCGACCAACAGTCTGCAAACAAACAAGACCAGATTTTAAGTGATGACTAGGACAAATCATAAATATTTATACTACTCGGTGTAATCCAAAAGAAGCTGTAATCCCAGTGCGCATGCACAAAGTCCACAGTGTGCCCGTCACCCTTAGGAAATATTCTTACCAGAAGGTTCAAGATTGGCAGGCAGAAACATAGGTCGTACACTCTCCTATTATGCAGAGGTGTGGGCAGGGGAGTGTGGGCTCTCTTGTCATTTCATTTTGTTTGGAGCGATTTTCTCTATTTCCCAACGACGGCCGCGTGTGGGAACTTGGGGGAACACCTCTCAGACGGGAAATCCTTTTATGCTATTAACCTACATCGCTTTGTAAGTGCATATGAGTTTTATTAAAGCTTGAATCATTATCTAACAGAGTTGCACTAGATATCTCTTCCTTTTTTTTATTGGTTTCTGGACTACATTGAGTCCAATTGTGCATAAAGACTGAAAGAGGACCTACAAGTATATACTTTGGAAAGACCACCTCTGCATAATAGGAGAGTGTATGACCTATGTTTCTGCCTGCCAATCTTGAACCTTCTGGTAAGAATATTTCCTAAGGGTGACGGGCACATTGTGGACTTTGTGCATGCGCACTGGGATTACAGCTTCTTTTGGATTACACCGAGGAGCTGTCTACTAGTGGAAACACTGAACTGTTTTGCTCTGTGCTTATTTGGTTACATTCTATTGAGGACTGGAGGGATAAGTGGTCCAGCACGTTTGAGCATTTTTAAGACATAGAGTTGTCTTCATATGTAATTGAACCATCATTATTGAGACTAAGCGCGGTGTTTTTCTGTATTTGATTTCATAAATATTTATAATTTATAAAAAAAAAATATTTATAATAAATAAATAATAAATAAATAAAAATAAAATGTTAATGTTAATAGTTATATCTATTTATTTTTTAATGAACAGAACTCCAGTTTCTTACAGAAATAGTAGAACCTGAGGGCAGATTGGTCATAGGATTCCTGGTGGGCTGCACTGCTTTAGGGCCAACTGGGCTGGCACCTCACCCAAGGCCTGTGCCAGAATTCATTCTTTAACTTTTCTAACAGCTCCTCCAGCTCCCTGCCTCCAACTTTGTTAGCCCCCCCAGATCGCCTGCAAACCCCTTACCTTGCCACCAGTCCTTCGCAGAAATCACGGGCCATGGCTGCATGCCTGTGTGCTCCAGCACCCCGCCATCCTGATTCATTACTATGCTCAGCATAAAGCATAAATTGGATGAAAACCTGAGTGGGCAATCTGGGGGGTTTCACACAGTGGGGCATGCTAAAAATGGGTTAAAAGTATTTCTGTGTGTCCATAGAAAGCCTAATTACGCTCCAACTGCCACCAGTTCTAACCTCTACTGTTACACTGATCTTCACCTGCACTACGAATCAGAGAATACTACCACCAAGGTAAACAGCCTTATAATTGTAATATTTCTCCAATAGGGTTCATTATATACAATATGTTAGATATAAAGTTAGAAACACTTCAAACAAGTAAAAACAACAAAAGCAATATTTTTTATAGATACATTTCACCCAAAAACAGCTCAAAGCTGTAGTAGGGGAGGAGGAGCCCATTACAGAACTTGGGAGCTGGTAGGACTGACAACAGCCAGAAAGCAAAAATTAATCTAGAACCAAGAAACATGTAAAGCACCAAGAAACAGGGGCCAGAGATACCAGAACAAATAAGCAATCATAAGGCAGGATCACATACCGAGGATGCAAACCAACAAGTTACACACCTGCCTTCTCCGCACCATTTCTGCTTTTTTCAAGTCCAGCCCTCAGACGCAAACTTCAACCCGCGCCATGCACTGACATGTCACAGCCAAACTTCATTAAAGCGGACCAACACCCAGGGGTGATCGGCCCGGGAATCTATAAGATTCCCGGGCCGAACACCTCCCTCACCGCGGGGCATCCGAGATCAGGATGTCCCACGGGGTGAAACCCCCCCCCCCCCAAAAGCCCCAAAAAACCTTACCTTATGGGTGACTGATCAGCCGCTGCCGCCTCCCGCGTGCCCCTCTAGCAGTGCGCGCGCCCGCGCCGGCCGTTTGTGAATGGCCGGCGCGCGCCCTGTAAGAGGGACACGCGGGAGGCAGCGGCGGCGGCTTATCCGTCGCCGAAAAGGTACGTTTTTTGGGGATTTTGGGGGGGTTTCACACAGCGAGGCATCCGAGATCAGGATGCCCCGCTGTGTGAAACCCCCCCAAAATCCCCAAAAAACGTACCTTTTCGGCGACGGACAAGCGACGGATAAGCCGCCGCCTGAAGTGGACCAACACCCAGGATAGTGAAAATCCTGGGTGTTGGTCCACTTTAACTTTTTTAAAGAGGAACAGCACCCACCAGGGGCCAGCCTGGAATTTGAAAGAAGAACTCTCATTTCCCCAGTCCAACGACGCACGCTCGAGCTTTCGTCCAATCAGAGCCGTTTGTTTTTCGGCAAATGGCTTTAATTGTTGAAATGGGGAATGCACGGTGCCGCATCCCCGGCGGCGTGTGAGCGCTGCTGCCCCAGCCATTCAGATAGGATTCAGGAAGCGCTCACTCCGCTGGGGATACAGCAGCATTCACTTCCCACTAAAGGCAATCAGAAACCTTTGCTGAAGGATATAAACATTACAAAGGACAACCCGTGCATACGCTGTTGAACTGAGGAAAGGCGAGTTTAATGGGCGAACTCCGGCAGCGAGGCATCCCATTTTGGGAGCATGAAACAAGGAAAATTCCAATAGGGGCCTAACTGCTGTCACACACACTGAAGCCTTTTACTGACATTCCAAGCTGTCTTGTTGACAGACTCACTTTAAATATGTTATGTACTTTGTTTCATTACACTGGTTCAGCACACCTTGATCATGCCACAATGTTAATCTTCAATAATTGAATGCCAGAGCAAAACAATAAATTCTCTGGCATTGACAGCTACAATGAGCGGCGACAGGAAGGAGTATTCACAGCAGCTGCTTGGTACTGATGAGTGAAACTAATACAGTTAAGTGGTAGAGCATTGCCTTGCTTTGATGAAGCGAGTGGGTTTATTGGTAACCTAACACTGCTAAAATTGACTGAATGCAATTCGCTTACAAGCACAATTAATATGAGCTGCACTCCTCTGTATTACATATTAGTTATGCCATCATTACATCATGATCGTAAGAGCACTTGCTGGGTTGGATCAAAGTGTCTGATGGTATCTCAATTTGTAAGAGAGATCACGTGGTTTCCTCTATTATCGAGGGATATAGCTTTGGGATCAGACCCTAGAACAGCTCTGTCTTTGCCATTCATTACATGTCAGATGTACAGGCCTATGAAATCGGCAATATCAGATTATTGCCCTTATTCATCAAGCGATAGCGCCAAGTAGTGTCTGACGAGCGCCAGGTAGCGGTAGCTAACGGCGACTACCGACTCAAGTACGCCCGGCAGCGGTCACAATGACGCATTTATCAAGCAAAATGAGGCTAGCGCCGGCGAGAGCGACGGCTAGCGCGGCATTCATCATGAAGCCGCCTGGACCGAACAGCGCCGCTGCAAATTCCCTCACAGCGCCAGGTATGCGCTGTCGCTCCCTGGCGATGTCCAATGCATTTCAATGGAGCAATCTATAATTATTCATAATTAATTGGTATTAATTTTTTTTTTCTTTTTTTAATGTCAAAAATTCGGAGACCACTTCTGCAATGTTAGGATTTATTTTTAAGTCAAAAAAAATGTAAAAAATAATTTGTGCAGAATTGATCTAACAGGTCTGATATTAATGTATTAATATTACAAAATGATTCTATAAACATGTATAATGTTACATTCAAAAAATATGGTTGTTTAGGGGTTAAAAACTAGTTAACACCCATCGCCGCCAGCGCTCTGGGGTTTAAACAAGGAATAGACAGCGACAGCACATTCGGAGCGTGATTTGTTAATGAATATGAAGCAAGCCGTTCGCTCTGGCCATTCGTTGTCAGGCGCTCACATACAACGCTGAACCTGTGAAACAGCGACCCCTAAGCCCGTATTCAACATTACCGCACACCGACTGAGTCGCTGTCATCAAGCTAACGCCGGCCAAGCACAGCGAATACTGGCTGGTGCTGAAAAAATCACGCTACAGTCGCTCATCTGGCGCTACCTGGCGCTATTAATGAATCGGCCTCCCCGTCTGCATGGCTTATCAAAATAGATGTCAAATCAGCATCTGTATTTTTTAGTCACCATGGACTACTGCTTCCTGCGGGCCACTGATTACTTCCACACGTTCTGAACTGAGCACCAGCATAGGACAGGGTCTCTATCCTAATGTACTCCAGCATCCATGTGTTTAGTTACACTTCTGTTACATCTGACACAATACAGTGCGTATATGAAATAAAAATCTCTGTGAAAGAAATTACAGGGGGGGGAGGGGGGGGGTTTAAGACAAATTAAATATTTATTGGGCATTTAGAATCATACAAGGCAAACGTTACAGTCATATTAAAGTCAGGTGCATTGGTATAAAATAAACTTACCCATAAATAGAATAAAAGGTAAGCGCAAGTTATTATTATATACAGTAAGCAGAGGATTATGTTACATGGCTATATCATAACATTTAGAGAGAAGACAAAATCAGTAGGGGCCTTATTTATCAAGGGATAGCGCCAGGTAGTGTCTCACTAGCGCCAGGTAGCGCCAGCTATCGGCGGCTACCGACTCCAGAACGCCAGGCTGCGAACACAATCACGCATTTATCACGCTAAATGAGGCTAGCGTCGGCGAGAGCGTCAGCTAGCACGGGATTCATCATGTTGCAGACTTCAGCGAACAGCGCCGCTGCTAATCCCATCACAGCGCCAGGTATGACCTCTCGCTACCTGGCGCTCTCCAATGCATTTCAATGGAGCAATCTTTAAATATTCATAATTAATTGATATTAATATTTTTTTTTTTTTTTTTTTTAAATGTCATAAATTCGGTGACCACTTCTGCAATGTTATATCTTTTTTTTAAAGTGGACCAACACCCACGGGTGATCGGCCCGGGAATCTATAAGATTCCCGGGCCGATCACCCCCCACCCCGCGGGACATCCGAGATCGGGATGTCCCGCGGGGTGTAACCCCCCCAAAACCCCCGAAAAACCTTACCTGATCCTGGCCGCCGCCGCCTCCCTCGCGCCCCTGTAGGCGTGCGCGCGCCCGCGCCGGCCGTCTGCGAATGGCCGACGCGGGCGCGCGCGTCAAAAGGGACGCGCGGGAGGCGGCGGCGGCGGCAGCCGCTTAGACGTTCCTGGACCTGGCTTGTACGTCGGCGCTGGGAGCGGGGAGAGGTGAGTTTTTCGGGGGGTTAGGGGGGGTTTCACACAGCGGGGCACCGCGATCGGGGGTGCCCCACCGAAGTGGACCAAGACCCAGGATAGTCAAAATCCTGGGTGTTGGTCCACTTTAAGGTAATAAGAAAAAAAAAATTTGTGCAGAATTGATATTACAGGTCTGATATTAATGTATTCATATTACAAAATGTTTATAAAAATTTGTTTATTATTTTTTTCCAAAAATAAGGTTGTTTTGGGGTTAAAATACTACTTTTAACCCATCGCCGCCAGCGCTCTGGGGTTTAAACAAGCATTTTAAAGCGCGAGAATTTTTTGAGCGTGATTTGTTAATGAATATGCTGGGAGCTGTTCGCTATGGCCATTCGTTGTCATGCGCTCCCATACAGCGCGGAACCTGTCAAACAGCGACTCCTAACCCCGTATTCAACATTACCGCACACCGACTGAGTCGCTGTCAACAACCGAACAACGGCCAAGCACAGCGACTACTAGCGGGCGCTGTGAAAATAACGCTACTGTCGCTCATCTGTCGCTACCTGGCGCTATTAATAAATCGGCCTCTAAGTCTGGGTAACGCAACATTGTTAATGAGTACATGGAATCTATGTTCTTATGAGGATATTAATAAACCCCTTGTAATTTCTATCTTACACAGCACCACAGATATGTTGGTGCTTAATAAATAAATAAAAATTAAAGGTAGACCCAGCTTACAGCTGAATGTGAAAATAAAAGCAGACACTTTTCTTCTTTTCACAGTCACCAACAAGATTGCATTTGCAATGTCACATGACATCCCAGATCTGATGTGATTGGCGAAGAGGGCACAAGGACACTTTCTTTTCTTGCATGGCTGAGTCAGGCTTACTAATTTGTTGTTTGGCGGCTGGGCCAGTTTGACATTTACACATTGCTGCTTCTCATCATGCCAATGCAATTAACTACAAAGAACATTCAATCAAACCGAGAATTCAGCCAAGGGAAAATCAAATGCAGCAAATACATGAGCCCTTATTTATTTCTTTAGGTGTTATGGCTTGCTACAAATCATAGGGACTTCTTGTTGTCTTTGTTAATCTTTTTGTTTTTTTAGACCTCTATGGGGTCATGAAAATATTCATATATTTACTATGACTTAGAGCAGGGGTGTCAAACGGGGAGGCCGATTCATTAATAGCGCCAGGTAGCGACAGATGAGCGCCAGTAGCGTGATTTTCACAGCGCCAGCTAGTATTCGCTGTGCTTGGCCGGGGTTTGCTTGTTGACAGTGACTCAGTCGGTGTGCGGTAATGTTGAATACGGGGTTAGGGGTCGCTGTTTCACAGGTTCCGCTCTGTATGGGTGCGCCTGACAGCGAATGGCCAGAGCGAACGGCTTGCTGCAGATTCATTAAAAAATCACGCTCAAAAATTTCTCACGCTGTGAATTCCTTGTTTAAACCCCAGAGCGCTGGCGGCGATGTGTGTAAAGTAGTTTTTAACCCCCAAACAACCTTTTTTTTTATATGTAAAAATTATACAAGTTTTTCTAAACATTATGTAATATGAATACATGAATTTCAGATCTGTAATATCAATTCTGCACATTTTTTTTTTTTATTTTTACTTTAAAAAAAATCCTAACATTGCAGAAGTGGTCACAGAATTTTTGACATTAAAAAAAAAAAAAAAAAACAGTAATAGCAATTAATTATGATTATTTAAAGATTGCTCCATTGAAATGCATTGGACCACGCCAGGTCGCGCCAGGTCATACCTGTCGCTGTGATGGGATTAGCAGCGGCGCTGTTCGTTGCAGTCGGCTACATGATGAATCCCGCGCTAGCTGACGCTCTCGCCGGCGCTCTCGCCGGCGCTAGCCTCATTTAGCGTGATAAATGCGTCATTGTGACCGCCGCCGGGCGTACTTGATTCGGTAGCCGCCGATAGCTGGCGGTACCTGGCGCTAGCCCTTGATAAATAAGGGCCTCATTTTCATCGAGGGCCACAGCAACATTCTGGTTGCCTTAATAAGGACTTGTGACTGGGGGGTGTATAGTTAATAAAAAATACATATGTACATCAAGTTCAACCAAGGTTTGCATGTTCGATTCCCGGCCAGCACTTGTGTGAAGTGCACTTTAGAAAGGCACCTAAACCCCCAAACAGCTCTCCGGGCACCATAATGAGGACAGCCCACCACTCAAGCATACAATTTTTTGGGGGGTGGACTTTTTTTCCACTAACCCTTGAGAATTCTGCAGAAGGCATAACATTTGAAACAGCGCTGAGGGAAAAATGCCAGAGCAGACAATGCTGTATTCTGTGTCATCACTGAAGCGAGAAGATAAGATTTCATAAGCTGGAATAATGGAAGAGCAGCCCTACACAGGGCACCGAGTGCAGATGGCGTCTCGGCCCTAAGAGGTGTCTGGTTACATGAAAATAAGGTAGTGACTTCTCTCTCTGATTTATAACCCAGGGAAAGAAGGAGATAACCGATGGAATGTCCAGACTTGCCAAAAGAGGAAAAGAATTTGAACTAAAACGAATTTGGTTCCCTGTCAAAATAAAAGGCGTGCAAGGGGGTGTGAGCTTACTAAAAAGATTATATGCCAGACAACAACAAGAAGATCATGTATCCAATGTGTGTGAAAGGCCTGGACGGCCCCAACCACTCCACTGTTACTCTAAAGAAGCAGGGTGGTATACATATGTGTACTTGCATAAGGGGAGTAAAGGGCTTGTATTTGTTCTTTCATGTGAAAAAAAGTCTTAGAGGCCGATTTATTAATAGCGTCAGGTAGCGACAGATGAGCGGCAGTAGCGTTATTTTCACAGCGCCGGCTAGTATTCGCTGTGCTTGGCCGTTGTTCGGTTGTTGACAGCGACTCAGTCGGTGTGCGGTAATGCTGAATACGGGGTTAGGAGTCGCTGTTTGACAGGTTCCACGCTGTATGGGAGCGCATGACAGCGAATGGCCATAGCGAACGGCTTCCAGCATATTCATTAACAAATCACGCTCAAAAATTTCTCGCGCTGTGAAATGCTTGTTTAAACCCCAGAGCGCTGGCGGCGATGGGTTAAAAGTAGTTTTTTAACCCCCAACCTTATTTTTTGACAAAAAAAATAAACAAGTTTTTATAAACATTTTGTAATATGAATACATTAATTTCAGACCTGTAATATCAATTCTGCACAATTTTTTTTTTTTACCTTTAAGAAAATATATTACATTGCAGAAGTGGTCACCGAATTTTGGACATTTAAAAAAAAAAAAAAAAAAGACATTAATAATAATTATTTATGAATATTTAAAGATTTCTCCATTGAAATGCATTGGAGAGCGCCAGGTAGCGAGAGGTCATACCTGGCGCTGTGATGGGATTAGTAGCGGCGCTGTTCGTTGCAGTCGGCTACATGATGAATCCCGCGCTAGCTGACGCTTTCGCCGGCGCTAGCCTCATTTAGCGTGATAAATGCGTGATTGTGTTCGCAGCCTGGCGTTCTGTAGTCGGTAGCCGCCGTTAGCTGGCGATACCTGGCGCTAGTGAGACACTACCTGGCGCTATCACTTGATGAATAAGGGCCTTAGATAATTCACAGAAAAAAATGACCAGCAGTGTTAAAGCCCACTTACTTCTTCCTCCTGAGGGATTTTGGATTCCCGCTGGTTGAAAGTAGACCCCAAATCTCATACGATTACCCTTCTCCTAGGGTTGATGCCCTTGCACCACTGTAGCTTACCCCAATTCACTAGTGACCAATGGTGTTCACTGGAAAGAAGTGCACCGGCCATGCCTTGAATATCCCAATGTCACATGGGGGTCATGTAAAAACTATGCAAACTTGCATAAGGTATTTTGCCCCGATATCCGGGATTCTCTTTTAACCTGTTGAACATCTAAAAGACTCCAGGGCCACCCTTTGCTTAGCCCTGGGGCACCCCTGTTTAGAAGTGTGATTTTGCGGCCTGCTGCCACATCCCCAGCTTCCCTTTATCTGAGATGTGTGCCAGTCTCCAGCCATTCAGATAGGCTGAGCACAACTCAGACTAGAGGGAGCAAAGGATACGGCACTGGGCTTGTCAGGTCACCCACAAAATGTAATAGCAGCTAATCGGCTTTCTCAAATTTCACTGAGCCACCACCAAGCCCAATGCATCGCCCCAGGTGCCCTTGGATCTTGGTCCACTTATATGTCAGTTTATATCGTCTGGCCCTAGAGTGTAAAATACTTCAGAGCCAGTTGATTCAATTTCGATTTGCCTCACTGTTTGAAATCCCCTGGTTCGAGTTGTATACTTTAGCGATCCCATGGGGCACACATGAGCTGTGGCAGCATCACTAGCATCCCTGTGGCTGATGCCCACTCCCATACCAGGCTTATCTAAATGGCTGGCGTGGATATCGTCAGCTGGAGGGGAGCAGAGCATTTCATTCATTTAGAAAAGATTGCTGGGTGGCGCAATCTACTCTTATTGGTTGGTGTCATCTAGCAATCTATTCTGATTGGAGGAGAGCCTGGATTGCAAGAGAGGTAAGAACACTTGGCTTTCCCGGTGGTTTCAGACACACACACAGGGACATAAACAAATCGAGATGCCCCAGTAAAGAACAGGTAAAAAAACCTGGGTTTTGGTACACTGGTACGCGGATCCTCATACAGTAGACACTGCCTGCAGTGGTGTGTGCTGCTGTTTCCAGGACCCCCTCCTAATGTATACTTGATTTAGGTGACATTTATGCCGGCTGAGAATGTTGTCTCTTTGCCTGCTTCCTTTGTATGCCATGCTAGAAACAACCCAGATTACACCCTGCCCTGCATCGTTGGGACTTGTTCAGCTCACATACAGGCCCCAATATTTTGAAACTGTCAGTGTGTGACAGCTGTTCCAGCATGTCCTTGGTTAACACACCAGCTGGTGTCTCGCAGGAAATGCTTAGCCATGTAGTACACCCTTATCTCAGGAACGATCATTTGCTCAAGGCTGTATGGTGTCGACAATTGTAGCTGTTACGTAACAGGCTTCCTGTACGCTCTCTGTGTCCCCACAGGCATGTGCTGGCATCCATTCTTATTATTATTACTGCATCCTGAAGGAAGCCAGGGACCCCCATTGCTACAGTACAGAATACAAACTAATATTACGACTATCCTGGGATGTGAGGCTCAGTGATGTCACCAATTTCCAGAAAGTGAGGCAGCATTGCAATACCTTTATTCTCTCTAGGTAACGAATCTTTATAAAGCCCACTAATGGGCAAGATAGCCACCCTGCTACAGGTCCAACTATGCTTGGGGTGGCGGCCAAGGGAAGGCTGCACTCCTGGACCCCAATTAAAGGTAAAAGACAGCTGCGTGTGCACACAGAGAGGAGAATGCTGCTCTGTACAGCCTCACCAAGGTGGAAGCACTCATGGCTAAAGATGCCGATGGACAGTGCTGGATGGATTGTGGGGACCCAGTAAGGTTTTTTTTTTAACCCTCCTACTTCGCCAGGGGGGAGAGGGTCAACTGGAGGATTTCTACTTGTGGAAACCTTAAGTGGACCAAAACCCTAGCCAGCTGGCCCAGCAGTATGGATTCTAAAAGACTCCAGGGTCGGCTGATACACTATTTGCGATTTGAGATGCCCTACTGTGTGTATTTGTTCAGGACCACCATAAAGGTACCTTTTACCATGGCACATGTTAGACCCAACGTCAGCATTCCTGCATCTTGGGGCTGATGCACGCTGTGGCGACACCTCCCCAGCCTGTAAAAAAGCACCTAGACTAAAATCAGGAAAATCACAGATGACATGCTTCTGGCCTCCAGTAACTGTGCTCTTACCAGCAGTCACTAGCGTGAATTAGTGTTTTGCTCAGTCTTGTGTTTCGGGGTGGGGGGGGGGGCAGCTGACAGCATCCTGACCTGGGTTAGCCCCAGCCTATACTAATTACTATAGGCCTGCTTTATATAGGCTCAATCTGATCTCTGGGTTTTCAGGTGGACACTGGACCTTCCTCCCAGGCATAGGTGCTGAGGACATCAGCACAATGACAAGCACAAGCAGCAGAATGGAGTCTGTTCATCCGGCCGTGCTGCTACACATAATCGGCGTGTTTGCTGGCGAAGCTGTGATGGGTTATTTAAACATGAGCGTGCTCAGACCACAACCTGGCCTAAAGGTTTACATTCATGCGGGATTACACATAGGAAAGAACGCACAGATTCAAACTTGAATTCATTTTCATGTAAAGCTGTGTATATTTTGGAAACAAATATTTTAACAAGATCCCACCCGCAAATTCCTGGAAGCGTGCTGTCCTTAAACGTTGCCATTTACCAAAAAACAACCTAATTTTTTTCATGCCAAAATATTGCCAAATACAACCAAGCTGAAGATACTAATGAGGAATAAAAGTTTAAAAGAAGGGGGTTTAATCTTTGCTCAGTCAAAAAATAAAAATCCCTATACTTTCCATGCAGCTGGTCGCTCCAGGTCTGCTGTGTAAAAAAACCCAAACATTATGGAAATAATCCCAATCCCAGGGTTTTAGCCACATCCTCAGCAGGCTTCTTCTGTCACTGAGAGTGGTGCCCCAAGAGAGGGAGTTTAAAATAGACCAAAATCCACAGTCGACTGAATCTTATTGACTCCAGAGCAGCCTAATTCCCTCCCTCCGGGGCATCCAGAAACTGGATACCCAGTTGTGTTAACCCCCCTCCAAGTGAGCTAGGAAGAGGTGAGGTGGGAAGGTAAGGCAGGGAGAGGAGAACTGAGGTAAGGCAGGGAGAATTGAGGTGGGCAGAGCTGTGCCAGGAAGAGTTGGGCAGAGATGGGATGAGCAGAGGTGGGATGGTAAGAGAAGTGATGGATTTTGGATGCCCCGGGGGAGGTCGATCTATATCTCTTATAGATTCATGGGCCGATCGCGCTGGGTTTTGGCCCACTTTAACTAGGATTAAAGAGTATGATGCAACCACACGCAGCTGTCTATTACCTTTAATTGGGGTCTGGGAGTGCACTTTACTTTTTACTAGGCTGAGTTTTTTCTGGATATAACTATACTGTTAGGTTACATCATGTCCACTTTTTTGTTTAAAAATATGTTGGGTTCTTTATCACATTTTATCAGAGTAAATGATGTCAGACCTCATAAATCCAAATGTATCTTTAATATTTGGCTGTTGCATAACAGGGCAGCGATAGTAGGGGACTCCGATTACAAACACGGCTCTCTAAAAGCACAAGTCTGAAGCACTAAACAGATGGCTGCTTATGTAACCAATCTGTGTAAAGTGTAAGCCCTGCTGTGATTAAGGAAACTGGCATACAAGCAGATCTAGCATCAAATGACTCCCGGATTGAATAAATACATTCATGCAGCAGCAGTGCTCCTGAGATTCCCCAGCCTGCTGCCTACCTTTGTGTCCACATAGAAGTGGTATGGAATCTGTGATGATTCCGCTTCCAGCATCACTTTTTTTTCAGTTGACACTCAAGTTTACTTCTCTGGCCAGACTGCCTTTGCCCCTCTATCTAGTGTTCCAGACTAACAGCTATCTCTTCACTCATGTCATCTCTCTCCCTCAAACTGACAGAATTTTTCCCATTATCTCATTCTGTTTCCACTTGTGGTATAACACTCTCTGTGTTAACTATAAACGTCTGTTCTGGTATTTTAGCTCATATATGAAAAAGGAAAGTGATAGTCTAAAGAACATATATAGGGAACCCTTGCTAACTATGTGGCACTGGTCCGTTCTTAATAGGACCTTCAGCCAAAATGTTACATTTATCCCCACACCTCAGGTATCCTGGTTTAAGATGTCTGTCCTCTTAGAGTCCTTGTGCAGTCCAAAATCAGGCGAATCAGTTGAATAGGGCTAAATTCATTTGAAGAAATGATGAGAATAATTACACTTGGTTGATCCTTTCTGAATCCAGTCTATAATACGTGTGTGCACAGACCTTTATACACTAAATAATACAATTCTGTGATTACTCACCTGTAGAATTAATTTTACGGTGTACAGCACATCTTGCTTCATTTCTTATTCTTCACATGTGGGTAATCCGCCACCAGGTGGCGCAGTCGACTGCAGGAAGACTTGTGGCCCCTCCCGGCCATATAAAGGCCAGAATTACCCAGAAGACCCCAGTGTTTGAAAGCAGTATGCAATAAGCCAGGAGGTAAGAACCATGTTAATAAACAACATAGCCCGTATAGAAAAAACTCTCTCAACAAATTCACCATAACAAGGCAAAAGAGAACAACGATAACAAGGGTGGGATGAAGCAAGACGTGCTGTACACCATAAATACAGAATTGTATTTTTCCAGGTGTACAGCACGTCTTGCTTCATTCTTATTCTTCACATGTGGGACATCCAACAGCAGTGTCCAAAAAGAAGGGTGGGATCCCCAGAGAGCAACGGCATGCAGTTCAAACCACTGCCGCCTGAAGCACCTTGGGGCCAAAAACGGCATCATCGGAGGCCCTAACATCAACTTTGCAAAACTTGGAAAAAGTATGAACCGAAGACCAAGTAGCGGCCTTACAAACCTGTTCAACTGAAGCCTGGTGCTGGAAGGCCCAAGAGGCACCAATAGCCCTAGTGGATTGAGCTGTAACACGGAAAGGGGGTTCCTTCCCCTTGGCAGAGTATGCTTGCACCACCGCCTGTCTAATCCACTTACTGATAGTGGATTTGGCTGAAGGCAAGCCCTTCCTAGGTCCGGAAGGGAGGACAAAAAGAGAATCAGACCTCCGAAATGACTCAGTGGCGACCAAATAATACTTGAGTGCCCTGACCACATCCAGAGAATGAAGATTCCGTTCCTTGGAATTAGCAGGGGCAGGACAATAGGAAGGTAAGACAATGTCCTCATTGAGATGAAAGGCGGATACAACCTTGGGCAAGAATTCTGGCTTAAGACGGAACACCACCTTATACTGATGCCGCTCAAAACAAGGAGGTTTCATGGAGAGCGCCGCCAGCTCAGAGACGCGACGCACCGAAGTGATAGCAACCAAAAAGACCACTTTAATAGTCAGAATAGACAGAGCAGCATCGCATAGGGGCTCGAAAGGCGGACCCTGTGGAGCAGAAAGCACCAAGTTCAAATCCCACACCAGTAGCAGAGGCTTACGCGGTGGACGTACATGAGTAACTTCCTGGAAAAAAGTTTTAACAAGCCTGTGATTAGCAAAAGATCTTTGGGAAAGAATTGCCAAGGCAGAAACCTGTCCTTTGAGGGTACTCAGTTGTAGACCCGACTCACACCAGGCAATATAAGCATGCCAAACCCTGTAGTAAATCATAGAAGAGGATTTCTTCCTAGCCTGGATCATGGTGTTGACAACCGAAGTCGTCAAACCCTTATCCATCAGGATAGCGGATTCAAGAGCCAAGCCGTCAAAGTTAGCGTTTGTAAATTGGGATGGCAAAGTTGCCCTTGAGTGAGTAGCTCTGGAAGGTCGGGCACGACAAACTGATCCACCGCCATCTGAACGACGTCCGCGAACCATAACCTCCTCGGCCAACGGGGGCCACCAGGATGGTTGGTACCCCCGCCTGGGCTATTTTTCGCAGCACACGACCGAGGAGGGGAAAAGGAGGAAAGGCATAGAGGATTTGAAATATTGTCCAAGAAATTGCTAGCGCGTCCGTGGCTAAGGCTAGAGGATCTCTTGACAGGGAGACGAATCTTGCGATTGTGACGGGAAGCAAACAGATCCACGTCCGGCTGACCCCAACGGCGACACAGGGCATGAAAAATCTCGTTGTCGAGAGACCACTCCCCCAGGCGAGCAGACCCCCTGCTCAGAGCATCTGCCTCCTGGTTCTCTACCCCTGGGATGTAGATCGCCGAGGTGCAGGGAACATTTTCCTCTGCCCATGACAAAATCAGGGACACCTCCTTGAGGGCTTGTTTGCTCAGAGTCCCGCCCTGGTGATTGATGTAGGCGACAGCCATTCGGTTGTCCGAACGTACCTGGACCGCACGACCCCGAAGATGGGGAGCCAACTGAAAAAGTACCAGCCTGATCGCTCTTAGCTCCAGGAGGTTGATGGGTGTTTGAGCCTCCTGAGGACCCCACTGTCCCTGGAACTTCAGCGATTGCCAAATTCCTCCCTAACCGATTAGCCTGGCGTCCGTGGTGACAATTTCCCATCGCGGCAGCAGAAAGGACCTGCCCACCAGAAGATTTCTCGGGTCCAACCACCACGAGAGAGACTGTCTGGCCAGAGGAGACAGAGTGAACTTCTGCTCCAAGGACTCCTGACTCCGATCCCAGACGGTCAGGAGATTCAACTGAAGAGGTCTCATGTGAAACTGAGCGAAGGGCGCAGCCTCGAAGCAAGACACCATGAGACCCACCAACTGCATCCCCAGGCGAATGGAGGGATGAGGGCACGATAACAGGGCCCGCGCCTGCATCTGAAGACCCTCCACCTTCTGCTGAGGAAGAAAAACCTTGACTTGGAAAGTATCCAGCGTCATTCCCAGAAAGGATCTCACCGAAGAAGGAGAAAGTGAAGACTTGGGATAATTGATCACCCAACCGAAATATTTGAGGGTGGACACTACCACCTGAGTATCCCTCTCGGCCTGATGAAAGGATGGCGCAGCAATCAACAGGTCGTCCAAGTAAGGTAGAATGTGAGTGCCCTGGCTCCTCAGCAGAGCCATGAGACCCGCCAGCACCTTGGTGAACACCAGGGGAGCTGAGGTGATTCCGAACGGCAAGGCCACAAACTGATAGTGTTAATCCCCCAGAGCAAACCTTAGGAACCTCTGGTGTCCCAGGAAGACAGGAACATGCAGATAGGCGTCCTTGATGTCCACAGTTGTCATGAAGTCGCCTGGCCGAAGAAAATTCACCGCCGACCATAGGGTCTCCATGCGGAAGTGTTTGAATCTGACAAATCTTTCTTGGGCACCGTGAACAGATTGGAGTAAAAACCCCGACCCTGTTCTATTAACGGTACAGGGCAAACAACTCCTGAAGACAGAAGATGTTGGACCGCCAACATCAGACTCTGTGCCGTCACGGTATTTTGTGAAATCCGGGACCGAATGAATCGTGGGGGCGGACAAGCTATTAGCTCTATTTTGTACCCGGAGGACACCACTTCCTGAAACCACCAGTCTGAGATGCAATGTCTCCAGACATGAGCAAAAAGGCTTAGCCGTTCCCCCACCCGGACGGGTGAGGGCGTCCCCTCATGCCAGAGGGGCCTTGGTGGATGGCTTAGGCTTGGATCCCCAGGCGAGGCTGGGACAACCTCAGGCTCTACCTTGCCCCCATGAGTCTCTGTGGCCACCAGAGAAGGAAGAACCTCGTCCTCCACATGAGGGGCAAAAGGAAGAAGAACCCCGAAAAGGCCGCACCATCTTCCGACACTGAGGAAGTCTCCCGTCCTTTGCCAGAAGGTCCAATCATTCCCCAAAAAGTTGGAGTCCCAGGAAGGGTATACCTGCGAGAGCTTTTTTGGTGGCAGCGTCCGCTGCCCATTGACGCAACCGGATGGAACGGCGCAGCGCGACCATTGCAGCCGAAGCTCTACCACCAAAACGAACTGCGTCATCCAAAGCCGATATAACAAAGGCAAGGAAGTCTACACAATCTTCCGACACTGAGGAAGTCTCCCGTCCTTTGCCAGAAGGTCCAATCATTCCCCAAAAAGTTGGAGTCCCAGGAAGGGTATACCTGCGAGAGCTTTTTTGGTGGCAGCGTCCGCTGCCCATTGACGCAACCGGATGGAACGGCGCAGCGCGACCATTGCAGCCGAAGCTCTACCACCAAAACGAACTGCGTCATCCAAAGCCGATATAACAAAGGCAAGGAAGTCTACACAAGCTAAAAGCTTCCTATACTCCTCCACTTGCTTGTGAGATCTGGCGATATCAACGAGACACCTTTTTAATAACCATGGAGACAATGATCACGCAAGGATGAGGTCTCGGGGGACGGCATAACCGAGGTATTGGAAAGCCCCAGGACCGGAGCATCGACTTCGGGGGGTGGGACCAGAGACGAACCGAATCCTCCGAAAAAAGGATATCGTCTGCCCAGCCCCCTAGGCACCGACGGCAACCTTCTAGGTTTCTCCCATTCCTTCAACACCATCTTAGAGAAGTGGCCCTGCTCAGGAAAAACAAGACGCTGTCTTTCCAGCCGAAACAGGTCCCCCTGCTTCTTCTTGACCGCCTTAGGAGGAACAATGTGCAGGGTTTCAAGAACCGCTGACAACAGCTGCTCAGTATCATCCGGAGGCCACTGATCCTCATCGGATGAGGACCCGGGGCAACTATCAGGGTCTCCCCGACTGTCCTCGGAGAAGTCAGAACCCTGGAGCAGCTCACCCTCCTCAGCGGAATATCGGCCACCGAAGGCCTCATAATCCTCATCGTCATCTGCAAAGATGGCGCGAACCTATTCTAAATGCCGCTTCTTGCTCTTGGCCTTACCAGCGGCCGAACCCGCCAATTGACGCTCAGTACTAGCCAGTCTAAGCTCCAAATTAGTACGAGGGTCCCTACTGGCCTCCCCCTCACTAGGAGCCGGAAGCAGACGCGGGGGAGTCGGCGAGGCTGTTGGAGCAATGGGACTGGGGTCAGTAACACTCGCCCCATCCTGGTCTGAAATAACAGTCTGGGCGCAGGGTACACAAACTGCACTGCGACCCTCAGCGGGCATGTACCACACAAAAGACAAAGCTTAGCAAGTCCCTGAGGTATCCCAAGCCCATTATTCCCAGAAGCCTCCATTATGGTGATTATGGTAAGAAGACCGGACTCAGGGGGGGGGGGGGGAGTCCTCCCCCTCCTGCATTATGAAGAGCGCTCTGACGGCGCGAAGCCGCCTCAGTAAATAAACCACCGCCTGCAAAAAACAAGGGAGCGCGGGTCCCCCCCGTCACTGCGCAGTGAGGGAGGCGAGAGAAGAGGAACGAGAAAGGTAAGTATTTCTGAGGTAAAAAAATTTAAAAAAGTGAAAAAACACCAAACAAAGCCAACAATAAAGCTTGTGGGAAACATATGAACACAGGGTCACAGGGTGGTTTCTCTCCCCCCCCCCCCCCCCCATAGGCGCACCATAGCCTATGGCCGGCTTACCTTGAGGAAAAAAGGTCTGCGGCCCAGAGCATAGCTCTGCCGAACGCCTGACCCACAGCGCCCCCTACCTTCACCTGGTCACCCAGCCATGGCTGGGAGGCAGAAGGGTCCCAGAAGCAGGTGGGAATACGGCTTGCAGCGGCCGATGGGCTTGGGATGCCCCGCTTATCTGCGAAAACCATGGAGAGAGGGAAAAAGACCATCTTCGCAGCCAGACTGCAGGAGAAGACTGGGGAGGGGGGGTCTTCTGGGTAATTCTGGCCTTTATATGGCCGGGAGGGGCACAAGTCTTCCTGCAGTCGACTGCGCCACCCGGTGGCGGATTACCCACATGTGAAGAATAAGAAATGAAGCAAGACGTGCTGTACACCTGGAAAAAATCCCTGTTCAGACAATTACACAATGTAGTGTAGCATCTGAATAGTAAATAGCAGCATTGATAGAAGCATGTAAACAACAGGAATGCCACACAGGCAGCCATAACGGTAAGTTTAAGTCCCATAAATGGCTGCATTTCACTAACAAGAATTGCAACTATGCAAAGGAAGCAAAGGAAAAGGCGTCTAGGGTGATGACAAAGAAAATAGCTTACCAGTGAAAAGCCAGTGGAACAAAAAATCTGTGCACACAAGATCGTGCCCCATATTATCACTTATGAAAACATTCCTGGCCGTAGTAGTAGTAGTCCCACTACTTGAAACGGTTTATTGTTTTGTGATTGATACTTTCCAGCGATCACACAAGGCAACAAATACAATGTATAACCAATAGCATCTGATGCACAGCTGCCTAAAGGAAGTCAAATATGAACTGCTTGCGAGCATATAGAAATTTTTCCTCTGCATTTAACCCATCCATGAAGTGAGACAAACACAAGAAGTGTGCACATTTGCCCGGCGGGCTGCCCTAACCAGTTTTTATGTTCAGCCTACTGATTCCAAAAGGGATCTCCCTGCTGCTTCATGCACTTCAGGCCTCATGGTGACAGATTCGCTGAATTCTGTTATCATTCAGTCACACCACCAACATGGAGAAACATAACTGATGTACCAGAACTGTGAGCGAGTTGACTATATTGCTGATCCCCCCCCAGCACCAATACCTAAGAGCCAAAGCTATATGACTGGATGGGGACATGATTAGTAACAGTGTACTTGATTCTGTTTGGGTCACCTATGAGGGAGCCCCCATCAAACATCATCATCAAGATATGGGATGTCAAGACCATCAGGTCATGATTAAAGCGGACCTTCACTCTAAATAAGAGTCTATCTTATATGTTTCCCACACCCTGTACATACAGATTGCTCACATTAAAAATCATCCTACCTGCATCTACTGCATTTTATAAGCCTTTAAACATCCAAGATGGCGGCTTATGGAAGCTGCCATTTTTGCAGGCAGCCTGCAAACAGGAAGTGCCTGCAAACAGGAAGTGACTGTGCTGCTCTGCATTCTGGGACTGCTGACCTTTCCCTGACCCCAGCTCTGCTCTGTCTGAGCAAAGCACAGCTATAACCCGCCCCCCTGTACCTTATCCCACTCTCCTCTCCTCAGTAAGTGTGATGCTTCTGAGTCAAGATGGCGGCGCCCGTATCCTAAATTCCCGAACAGAGTTGCAGCCCAGTGGGGGAAAGTATAATAAATTAGTGACTAAACATGTAAAATATATTAATTTTAGATGCTGAGGAATTGTTTTTTAAGAGTTTGGGCTTTTCATTAAATCATGGTGAAGGTCCGGTTTAAGCATAAACACATCTGTTCCCTGAAGGCCCTAAACTTTTCTTACCCCCTGCCTATCTGCTCCAGCAATGAGCTGAAAGCAAAAGTAGTCTCTCTCTTCAGCTATCAGCTGTTTCAGCGGCCGTGTGGCTGTAAAAGAAGTGACACTTAAAAATGTATCTAAACCCTAACTGACAGCTTTGTCAGCACAAGGACCCTAAACCAACCTAGTCCACCCCCTAATGCCATCAGTGAGCCCTGCATTAGAGAGATGCTCATCATTCGATAGCAGAATTCTGTGGAATGGGGATAGAAATAGCTGCACACACACGGCAACCTCACCCCCTCCAACAGTTTCTGCTATATTGCATTCACCTTAAAGCGGAACAAAACTCTTGTGACATGGCCCTGGAATCTAAAAGGTTGTGAAGCCCCCGGGGCACCGCAACAGCAGTACCCTGCTTCCAGGGGTTCCCGCACCCATGTAAACATCTTTGGGCTGTGAGCGTGGTTCCATCCTCAGCTATTCGGATAGACTGGGGGCAGGAGCACGCGTGCAGTTTTGTTCTGCTTTAAACCGGACCTTCAGCGTGATTTAATGAAAAGTCCAAACTCTTAAAAACGGTTCCCCAGCATCTAAAATTAATATATTTTTCGTTTTTAGTCACTAACTTATTATTCTTTCCCCCACTGGGCTGCAACTCTGTTCAGGAATTTAGGATACGGGCGCCGCCATCTTGATTCAGAAGCATCACACTTACTGAGGAGAGGAGAGTGGGATAAGGTGCAGGGGGGCGGGTTATAGCTGTGTTTTGCTCAGACAGAGCAGAGCTGGGGTCAGTTAAAGGTCAGCAGTCCCAGAATGCAGAGCAGCACAGTCAGGAGGCACTTCCTGTTTGCAGGCTGCCTGATAAGATGGCGGCTTCCATAAGCCGCCATCTTGGATATTTAAAGGCTCATAACATGCAGTAGATGATTTTTAATGTGAACAGTAGATGATTTTTAATGTGAACAATCTGTATGTACAGGGTGTGGAAAACATATAAGATAGACTCTTATTTAGAGTGAAGGTCCGCGTTAATATTCATTGGCCTAGCCTCTGTCAATATAGTGAAATGAAATAATAATATAATAGAGAAGACATGAAAACACTGGAAGCAATAATGATAATAACAAAGTTCCTTGTGTGACAACACAGGGCTTGTGAAATCAGCGCAGCGTCCTCTGTAATCTCTGGGGAAGCATCATTACAGATGCAGCGGAAATAAGGAGAGAATTGATCTCAGGTGCATTATGAAGCAAAATGCAGTGCAGCTCATCAATCCATCATCCTCTCAGCGTAATTAAAAATAATTCAATAAAAGAGGATAACAAGAGCTTTGTTATGCAAATTGTGGACAAGCTTTCCCTCTCACGCATTATTTGATGAAGATGCGGCATTAAATATTGTAGATGAGCTTATCATTCTGGACAGTTACAAGAACTTGGCAGCGCTGAAGAAATGAATATGGATGCTTTAAATAAAATCATTAGGCACACATGAAGTGGTGATTAGCAAAACACCTACAACTTGCTCAATATCAGGCAGACAAAAAAGATTTTGCTAAACCCCCTCACAAAAGATACAAAGATTTTCAGTACACATGGATTTAAGCATATTTGTACCAATGAGCTGTGTAAATGATGGTGAAATAATTACCTCTTTACCCCAGTCATGTACAATATAAAACTACCAGCACAGTACTTTGAAGGAGTTAGCAGAGGCAGCAATGTCTACGTACACACAAAGCTACAAAGAGGTAGAAAAGCCAGTCACAATGTCACAATGTACTTCCCAAAGATTCTACAAGTTCTCGCCTCTCTGTCCATTCCCCCCACATCCATCCACTCCCCATCCATCCCCTCAACACCCATCCCATCCACACCTGACACCAGTGAGGAGGCAGCATCTTTTTCTCCTACTCCAGCACCCAACGCTGAATCTACCCATGACCAAAAGGACTTAGAGGCCGATTTATTAATAGCGGCAGGTAGCGACAGTTGAGCGACTGTAGCAGTATTTTCACAGCACCCGCTAGTAGTCGCTGTGCTTGGCCGTTGTTCGGTTGTTGATAGCGACTCAGACGGTGTGCAGTAATGTTGAATACAAGGTGACGAGTCGCTATTTGACAGGTTCCGCGATGTATGGGTGCGCATGATAGCGACTGGTCAGAGCGAACGGCTCCCACCATATTCATCAAAAAATCACGCTCAAAAAATTCAAGCGCTGTGAAATGCATGTTTAAACCCCAGAGCGCTGGCGGCGATGTGTTAAAAGTAGTTTTTTAACCCCCAAACCACCATATTTTTGGAAACCAAAAAAAAAAAAAAAAAAATTTCAAGAATTTAGTAATATGAATACAATAATATACCTTAAAAAAATTTATCTAACATGGCAGAAGTGGTCACAGAATTTTTCACATTTAAAAAAAAAAAAAAACATTAATAACAATTAATTATGAATATTTAAAGATTGTTCCATTGAAATGCATTGGAGAGTGCCAGGTAGCGAGAGGTCATACCTGTTGCTGTTCAAGGTCGGACACTGGCGCTGTGGGCTGAGGCTGGAATAATGATGAATGAGTCGCTATCTGGCGCTATCTCAGTCGCTAAGCAGTATTGGCTTGATAAATGTGTGATTGTGGTGGGGAGCCGGTGTTCTCGTGGCGGTGCCCGTCATTACCGGCCGCTCACCAGTCGCTACCTGTCACTATTCCTTCATAAATAAGGGCCTTAGATCTTGATGATGCACTGCCAATGCGTGAATAAGGCTAAATTACTACCAATGAAGCAGGCCCTGACTCCTGCCTTCACTTCTGTGGTACACTTCTGGCCATTAGGGCTGAGTGTTAAATTGAGCATTTACTACTGTGCTGTCCTTAGGTGGTAACACTCCAATATGTTTAACAGTGTACAAGTGATAAATGGCCACTGCACTGTACTGTCCACCTATCACTTATAAACTGTCAAGCCATAGGTTGCACATCTATTCACATAGACTGGCTGCAGAAGTGGGCTGCAGACTGCAGGGAGACCGGGGATGTGGCCACTCCCAATTCACTATGCTGTGCTCTGTAAACAAAGCTGTATGTTGTACATTAATATGCGCATCATACAGCACTGATAACATGAGAGCCTGCGCATGAGCCACGGGGAAGATGCGTTTTGATGGCAATTGGTCTGGCTTCACACAGCCGACCATCTTAAATTGGGATGCCCCAGGACAAGAACCTATCACCAGGACAATAATAAATCGTGGCCCATGCCTTTCCATTTATCATTGACCACACTCCAAATGTGGTCACATGGCCCCTCATCGCTCCCAGCATGAGCGAGCTGGGCAAATGTGACCACTGTGGCATGCCAGGCTTGCTCATGCTGGAAACACTGAAGGTCAGGGAAGGCCGTGCCACCACTTTTGGGTGCCTTCAGCTGTCAGCCTTAACGCCCCTGTCTGATTGGAGGAACAGTTGCGCCACTTGACCAACCACACGAGAATCAGTGCCCGCTTACCCTCAAGGCTGATTGGAGTTCTGCTTCAAAGTCCTTGTCCAGGCAGACGCTAACTTTCTTCCATTTGAGAAAGTGTAAATGAGCCATCTCAAAATCTCTGAATATATGTAAATACCGTATGTAATCTGAGTGAAGCAGTTTTCTTTTCTTCAATTCTTGTGTTGTGGTTGAGCTGAGAAAGTCATGTAAAGACACAGAATCTTGAGTATCATCTGATGTGGTCAGCGACAGCAGCAGGACCACTGTGGCTTGCATTTCTCACTTGGGCTGAGAGCTCCAAGGGACAGAGTGGCTGTTAGACCACTTTTTGTGTGGTCCCTTTAGGAATGAATCTGAAAGGAGAGGCAAACTGTTCAGCCTAGCTACAGCCTCTGAAGGCGCTGTAGAAAATAGCCTAGCTTGATTTACAAAGGTAAAAAATTACTTCTGTTATGTTTGTAGCCTGATTACGGCTGTATAAACATACACCCCCCCCCCCCCCCCCCCCCCCCCACCACCACCACCACCTCTTGTCAATGTTTGGTCAGCTTTGGAATGATGTCACATGAAAGATCTGGGAAAAGTAAATTCTTTGTGACAATCAGTTCCCAAAAATCTCACAAAACAACAAGTGTGTCACCTCAGTGTTAGCAGCTCAACACAAAAACTTGTCTTGGTGTGTACCCTATGCCTTAAAAGTCAAGTTTTAGGAAGTAAGACATTAACAAAGCATATATCGCATTGCAAGAGAATTACTCAGTCCAGGTGGTTGGGTGATATGAGGGTTCCCTTTAGAGTCCCAACTTAGAGGACGCAAGTTGGTAAAGTTATACTAAAGGCAAGCCTGATTGTTGTCCTATTGTCTCAGGCTACATGATGCACTGTCCCAAACTTCAATCCGTTTTCAAAAATACCCTGTAGTTCCTAAGTTATTTGTAAATGTATTAGAGCATCAGAGATGCAGAGAAAAAATGAGGAGAAACAGTGGGTGTGGTAACAGCGATGGGATGTAAGCACACTGTGTGCTTTACATATATCACAGTAACAACAATAAGCGCATTGTTGGGCTTCTAGTTTTTATTGCCAGCACATAGAGGCCGATTCATCAATAGCGCCAGGTAGCGACAGATGAGCGACTGTAGCGTGATTTTTTCAGCGCCAGCCAGTATTCGCTGTGCTTGGCCGGCATTAGCTTGATGACAGCGACTCAGTCGGTGTGCGGTAATGTTGAATACGGGCTGGGGGGTCGCTGTTTCACAGGTCCAGCGTTGTATGTGAGCGCCTGACAACGAATGGCCAGAGCGAACGGCTAGCTTCATATTCATCAAAAAATCACGCTCCGAATGTGCTGTCGCTGTCCATTCCTTGTTTAAACCCCAGAGCGCTGGCGCCGATCTGTATTAACTAGTTTTTAACCCCTAAACAACCATATTTTTTGAATGTAACATTATACATGTTTTTAGAATCATTTTGTTATATGAATACATTAATCTCAGACCTGTTAGATCAATTCTGCACATAATTTTTTTTTTTTTTTTTGACTTAAAAATAAATCCTAACATTGCAGAAGTGTTCTCCGATTTTTTGACATTAAAAAAATTAAAAAAAAATTATTACCAATTAATCATGAATTATTATAGATTGCTCCATTGAAATGCATTGGACATCGCCAGGGAGCGACAGCTCATACCTGGCGCTGTGAGGGAATTTGCAGCGGCGCTGTTCGGTCCAGCCAGCTTCATGATGAATGCCGCGCTAGTCGTCGCTCTCGCCGGCGCTAGCCTCATTTTGCTTGATAAATGCGTCATTGTGACCGCCGCGGGCGTACTTGAGTCGGTAGTCGCCGTTAGCTGCCGCTACCTGGCGCTCGTCAGACACTACCTGGCGCTATCGCTTGATGAATAAGGGCAATAGTGTGATCAGAAAAAGGGGGCGAGATGATGCAGGCTAAGAGCATCTCCAGCCTGCAAGCACATAGGGTGACCAGAGAGGAGGGCGGGGTTTCAGCTAATCAGGACGTATGGGGGCGGATTGGGTGTTTTTTTTCCGCTTTAGTTCACTGAAGGTTGATTGAAGGACCAAGTCAGCGTGTGAAGACTGAAAGCTGGGTGAGGAACTGATTTCCTCACTAAGTAGACAGGCATAGCAGGAAGGAGAGCACTGGAGGGACTCAATATAAGGTAAGCTATTGATATTTATTCTTTAACTTTTGACTTGCCAATCACTTTAAATGCAGACAAATGCAGACAATGAGTTGCAGAACAGCATATAATGCTTATCGGCCTTTCCGGCTTAGGACACACACACATGACCAGTGGAGGCAGAGGAATCAGGGCCTGTCCTTATACAGACACACACTGTCTGCATCGTTTTTCTATGGCTGTGGGGCCAGCAGTGAGAATTCATTTTTTACTATAGCAGTAATGACACACTCTACAGCGTCTCCTGTAGGTGGACACCCTAGGATTGCTTAATGGGAAATATGGCCCTGGGTCCACGCATCTGTACCTTCAACAAGGGAACAGACAAAACTGTGATTTATATTGCTAGAAGTCTGGTATGGAAAGACTTTCAAACTTTTGCCTTGCCATGCATATTGAGCATACTGCCTATTACAGCACAGAATCACCTGTGGGAAGAGGTGGTATGGTCTAGGGTGGCCCAAGCATGTGAGGACCCAGCAATCGAAGGGGATTGTGTGTAGGATTGTGTGTACTGTAGAAGGTAAATCTGTCCCGGAATAAAGGCTTCCCAGGGAGCATGTAGGTTTGCTTCAACAGACATCTTCAACATGCATAGATCGATGTTACACTAGGTTATCACAAATTACATCAGCAGGTCTGTACAGTTGGTAAGCCAGAGTTCGGACGCTAACTCCTCTATTTTATCAGGCTCCGACTCCACGTCCACAGCCCTGGTCATCAGGGATTATTTTACTTTGGCATTACGTTTTACGGCAATCTATTCTTCTTCAGACGATAGTCTGTCCTAAATGCCAGAGCAATTCATTTTCTATACATCTACCTAATGGAATGCTTGTCTGACACGGAAGACAAGACTAGAGGCACTTAAATTCATGCTGAGGATAGACAATATTTATCTTGTCTTTTTCCCCTTGAGGGATCATTCTTTGTTGATTAAAGACATCTTATCAGCGACATGTGACAGTAATAAGTAAACCAAGTCTGACTGTCACTATGGCAAACCACTCAGTACTAAGATTAAGGCTATGGCTTGTATGAATCAAGCTCTGTGATCATTCAATAAAATTATTAAAATTAAAATGCTTTAGGAAAATCTGAAGTAAAATAATAAAGATGCAACTTGCAGACGCCACAGTAAATGACTACATGAAAAGCAGGTCCCCAGGGTTCTGCTGGAGACCCAGCGGTGCACAGCTGAGTGGGTCATATTAAACCGGACCTTCAGCATGATTTAATGAAAAGCCCAAACCCTTAAAAAACTATTCCCCAGCATCTAAAATAATATATTTTCATTTTTAGTCGCTTACTTTTAGTCTTTCCCCCATTGGGCTGCAACTCTGTTCAGGACTCTAGGATACGGGCGCCGCCATCTTGACTCAGAAGCATCACATACTGAGGAAAGGAGAGCAGGATAAAGTACAGGGGAGAGGGTTATAGCTGTGCTTTGCACAGACAGAGCAGATCTGGGGTCAGGGAAAGGACAGCAACCCCAGAATGCAGAGCAACACAGTCAGAAGACACTTCCTGTTTGCAGGCTGCCTGATGCTCCATGAGCCGCCATCTTGGATGTTTAAAAGCTCATAACATGCAGTAGATGCAGGTAGGATGATTTTTAATGTGGACAATCTGTATGTACAGGGTGTGGGAAACATATAAGATATGATCTTTTTCAGGGTGAAGGTCCGCTTTAAGGGACTTGGTGGCCAGTGGCAAGGGAAGTTTAGCATGTCAAAAATGGCCACTTAAAAAAAGGACCTGAATACAGGACAGGACTAAAATTACATTACCTCAGCTCATCCTCTTTATCATAAATTAAATGGGCCACTATGGAAATATACTCACTTTTTACACCACTCACCCCAGCCTGGCTCTCTGAGTTCTTGGCTGAGGTTCAACACATTCCCTGTACAGAGCTAGAATGCTGCCCCCTGCTGATGTCACGATCTGAAACTCCAGAAGGGATAGGAAAAGAGGGGCTATCCTAGAAAGTAAAGTATTTACAAAGTGCCCTGCACAAGGAATAATAGATTAACCATCATGCCTTGCAGTGGGCGGGGCCATGCAAATGATCTCTTTACATCTTGGGGCCATCCAAGGCACACTTAAAAAGAAATTGCAAGGATTTGCTAAAAATGTACACAGCCAAACACCTTCCACTTGTAGACACGTGTTTCGAGCTCTTTGGCGAGTACCAAAACAAACTCAAAGGTAAAGGAAAAGAGGTGCTTTCCTAGAACGGAAAGTACTAACACATCGCCCAAAACACAAGAAATAACAGATTTACCCATCACTCCTAGCTCCGGCCACTGCTAGCAGTGATGGGTAAAGCTAATATTCCTTGTGTTGCGCACTGTGTAAATACGTTCAGTTCTAGGAAAGCACAAAGAGCTCGAAACACGTGTCTGCAAGTGGAAGGGTTTTGGCTGTGTAATTTTTAGCCCTTGAGGGTCCTTTAAACAAGGTTCAGAGACAACGAACACATATTTATGCTATATGACATTATATGCAACAGTGGATCAATAAAGGGGTAGCACCAGCAATAAATGGATTGCTATTCATTCTCGAAACAGTAAATCACTAGCCATTAAGGAATGCAGAAATATTTTACCACCAATCACAACTTGAAAGCAGACATAAGTCACTCAGCCATGTCCGATGGAATGTGAGATTGAAATGGAGGAATATTTACAGCGTATGGTGCTGGGTGGAGAGTGAAACTTGTCTTGAAAGATTCATTACTCTCTGTCTCGGGGTATTTTGCAGAAGTAGAAAGAGACTGGGATGCAGGAATTAATAAACACAATATATAACCACTATATACCTGAGCCTATTAGTGCTGTGTGACTGCTGGAGCTGTGGAGTCGGGAGTCGTGAAAGCAGGGTCTGAGCTAGTTTAGGCTGGAGTCAGTGTCAGAGTAGGTAGAAATATACCAATTCAGACTCCAGCATAGAAAAACTTTTATAGGAAGTTTAGAAATGTGGATCACTAATATATTTTTATATATATGTCTTATCAATCTAAGGCCTTGTTTATAAAAATCAGTGATAAGCTGCAGCAGCGGGGTGTCCTATGATGATAGGTGAGTTCTCCCATCCCCCCTGTCACCTATACTCTGTATCTTCATTCTGCCCCAAAACCCTTAGTTATGATGTGTTACTGTGCTGCACACGCTCCTCCACTAAAGACCAGAGGAAGTTCATCACCGAGTGGGCTGCAGTCATCTCAGAAGTACTAAACAGAACAGAAACATGGAAATCCATGTTGAATTAACCTTTAACAAACTTTACATCAACCAATAGTCCGGTCTGGCATTTTGTAACCGTTTGATGTAGCTGAACATCTAGTTACAGTTCTCTCTCATGGCAGATGGAGACCAGCTTCACCATCTACTGTACAGAGAAAGGAGAGGAGAGGCTGCTTCCTAATCTGTTCTTATGTATGTCTCTTTGGTGTCTCACCTGGAATCCTGTCTCACTTACAAAAATGTGTTACAACCAATTATTGGCCTAAAATAAAGCATGGATATGGTGGTTATTTTCAGGAGATAGTCAAGGCCACTGTTTTTTCCAGTAACGTTGTATAAAACAAGTCCCCCAATAATGATTTCAGGCCTTTTTTTGCTAGAATGTCTCTCTCCAACATAAGCCTGTTGAATAACAAAGGCTGCCGCCTTCAATTCCAGGCCGAGTCATTCACAGCTATGACCTTTTGTTGTCCTGGAATTCCCTCGTAGCCAATAGCGCTGGATCAGCGTACACGTAGGCAGAGATGACCGTCCCCGACATTGCACTGTGTACAAAGGCAGATTTCATGCTCATTACACCGCTGCTATGGAGAAAGCAGGCTCTACAGAAAGTGTCTGGGGGGAAAAAGGGAAATTTGAGTACTCACTGGTAAATTTCCTTCCATTTCGGGGCACCACACTCGTTGTGATACAACTGTGTTGATGGCGGTTCCGGTCGGCAAGCGCTAAGGCCTGTAACCGCTGCAGGCAAGGCTTTTGCAAGCATATGTGAAAGTACCCATAGATTATTATCGCATCCACGTTGGTGTGAAACCAGCCTACCTGAATCAGAGTTACAAGGGCGAGTTTAGGTTTGCCTAAACGTTGATCTTAATCAGGGGAGTAACTACAGGTGGTGCAATAACAGGATTTGTTTCTGCTATTTACATTTTTGGTAATCTCATAGTATCCAATTCCATTAAAGAGGAATAAAACACCCGTAAACTCACCTTTCTGGCAATCGCACTGCATGCGTGGGATGCCGGCCAATCATCGGCTCGCGTTCCATTCAGCTATTACTACAATGCCGCTTTGAGATCAGTAAGCAAGAAAAGTTAAATGGAGTGTGCACTGCTATCTGCTACCCCACACTGCTGTCCACTACCCTGCTACTACATGTACCTGCACCAGCCATACAGAAATGCCCATCCCGAACTGGGTATGTACCTGGGGATTGCCCAGTATACCTACCTAGTCAACAATCCCATGGCGCATGCACGGGCTGTAGCCGCATCCCTGTTATACACCAGCTCCCAAAGAAGCAGACCAAAGGCCCCAGAGTCCTGTACAAGTCATGGCAAGACCCCATTTGATGGTTGGGCCAGGACCCAGCAACACTCCATTTTATATAAAAGACTGACATGTCGTGGCCAGAAAGGTTCTGCACACACTGTAACACTTAGAATCTGTCACATGATTGACATGTTTATATTTGCAAAGTGTGAATTAGCTGGATGAGGACACTAACTACAACCCCCTGTAGCCTCCCAAAAACAGGAAGACCCCTGCACAGAACAATATTTTTCAGTTCTCAACCACAAAGTTATCTAACTTTACGTAGGACTGGAAATGAATCCCCACATCTTTCAGCAGCACCAGCATAAACTTTGCTGAAAATGCATCAGAATGAATGCAGGTGAATAAAACAGGAATAAAACTTATCTTTCCTTTGCAGTAGTTTCCTCAGTGTCCGAATCTTTAAAACTTCCCCAGATCTGGCTGTAGGATCTGAGACCTCTCTCCTGCCATTTCATAAGCATTTAGCACCTCTAGGTAGTAGACAAAGGCCCTTATTTAACAAGGGATAGCGCCAGGTAGCGAATGGTGAGCGAACGGTAATGACGGTCACCGCCACGAGTACGCCGGCTCCCCTCCGCAATCACACATTTATCAAGCCGATCCTGCTTAGCGACTGACAGAGCGCCAGATAGCAACTCATTCATCATTATTCCAGCCTCACCCCACAGCGCCAGCGAGCGACCTTGAACAGCGACAGGTATGACCTCTCGCTACCTGGCGCTCTCCAATGCATTTCAATGGAACAATCTTTAAATATTCATAATTAATTGCTATTAATGTTTTTTTTTTTTTTAAATGTCAAAAATTCTGTGACCACTTCTTCAACGTTAGATAAAAAGGTTAGGTTAAAAAAAAAAAAAAAAAAATTGTGCAGAATTGATATTACAGGTCTGATATTAATGTATTCATATTACAAAATGTTTTGAAAAACATGTTTTTTTTTTTCAAAAAATATGGTTGTTTGGGGGTTAAAAAACTACTTTTAAGCCATCGCCGCCAGCGCTCTGGGGTTTAAACAAGCATTTCACAGCGCGAGAATTTTTTGAGCGTGATTTGTTAATGAATATGCTGGGAGCCGTTCGCTATGGCCAGTCGCTGTCATGCGCTCCCATACAGCGCGGAACCTGTCAAACAGCGACTCCTAAACCCGTATTCAACATTACTGAGTCGCTGTCAACAGCCGAACAACGGCCAAGCACAGCGAATACTAGTGTGCGCTGTGAAAATAACGCTACTGTCGCTCATCTGTCGCTACCTGGCGCTATTAATGAATCGGCCTCAAAGTGAATACAGCTGTGAGTTCAAGTTACTGTGATGGGGCAACTTCACAGTGACTGGGCAAAATATTCACTAGCTTGTGCTTCAAGAGTTCTGTGGCACGATGTACATGGTACTATTCTTCCAATCTTACTTAGGCAAGTCCTACCTTTAATGGCCAACATCAGGCTTGACCTTAGAGCACTCTGCTACAGTGTGGTCTAGATTTTCCCCTAAAATATTAAATAAATGTTATGCTCACTGCACACTACAAAGCATTTTGGGAGCTAGTTTATTATGTTTAGTTTATAATAACTCAGGGTCAGTTCATTGATTATTATTAAATCATTGCCTACAATAGGATGCGCATGTGCCTAAGTCCTACCACAGTGCCCAGAGTGGAATTGGAGCTCTCCTTTTTCTTAAAGTGGTCACTAAGGGGAGCACAAAGCTGCAAAGGTTGCATCGCATGAGGGTCCACCACCGATATACTATCTGCAGTGGACGCCTATATGCGCACAAGGGGGGGGGGGGGGGTGATCAGGAGCATGTGGTTCATCCAGAATGCTGATCCCACAGCGCAGGTGCCTCAGTCCTGCCTCAATGCCAGAGGTGGACTTCATCTTTAAAGTGGAATAAAACCCAGTGTGGCTGGTCTTCCCACTGGGCATCCCGAATTGGGATACCCCACTGTGTGACAGCCCCCAGGTCGCTGGTATTCACTCACCTTTCCCTGGTCCAACAGCGCATGCGCAGAATCTCAGCCAATCAGAGAACCTATGTAATTTGACAAATAGCTCACTAGGGGGAGCACTTACCAAAGCAGCAAAATAAATAAGTGAAAAAAATACCAATTACTGATGTATAGCTGGAGCTGTTGCCCATGTACCTATTTATAAAAAAAATATTTGTGGAGGTCTCCACATAAGGCGACAAACTCTCCCAAATTTTTGTCAAGTGCCCTATAAGTGACTTCTTGTACCAAGGAGAGAGCTTTCAGGCAAGATGGTTTAGTTTCAACCTCTGATGATGGATGCATTGCACACAACTGATGGGATGTTTAAAAAGGAGAAAGTTCTTCAAATGAGACCTGTAATTCTTAGTAAATTAGCCTTCTAAACGTAAGACTTCGCTGTAATGACAGCACAAAAGCCTCGTCACACAACTACTAAGAAATCCAGCTGCTCACAATGCTTTCTAGTGGCTTCCGGACACCCCCACCTTTTTACATTCTAATGTTACAGTGAAGCTGTATGAGGGAGCTGACAGCACACACAGGAGGCCCTGGGGTGTGAAAAGACAATGCAAGCATAGAGGACAATGCACACATACCAGGGTAAGCGGGAAGAGGATCTCTAAAAACTTATTCCCACAGGAACAAAAGTGCATCTGGGGGTAGGGGTGGTGAGGAGCAATTAACCCCCTGGCTGTGATCATAATCAATCAGAACACCATAAAAACGCATGCTACAACAACAAAGCAACAACAGAGTCTGAGGCTACAGCGAGCCCTGTGCTGTGTTGTGATATCTCGCAAGGCCCTTGAGAAGATTAAAATGGAAAGTTCAGTGGGCAATGGCACAAAAAACTAACCATTGCCTTGTTAGTAATAACTATCATGAAAAAAATGCACACAAAATGCACACACCATAGTACCATACACGTATATTTGAAAGTATGTAGCATCTGTAAAGCACTACATAAAAACAAAACACCACACATGCTACATTCACCTTAGAAGTAACCATGAATTTCTGCAACTGACCCACATAGGACCCAACCTTAAAGGGTAAGACCACTTTCGATTGAATTTTTGAAAGGTGGCCTGGACATTCTTGACTACAATGCAACCACACCGTTTTAAAACAGACCTGTAAAATGCAGAAACGCAAACATATCCGGGCAAGTGTGAACGTAGGCTAAGGGGATTTGTGCTCTGAAACACGTCCTCGTTGTACTGCACTTTTCCTTGTGGGGATTGCCAATGTAGCTGTATATTTAATAGATCATTAAAGGTGAAAATATGCCAGGCCCGCTTTATTCCTCACCCCCCCCCCATCTCCCAATCTCCTCTGCTACAGTGAATGCTCCAATCAGCATTGATTGCCATGCATATTGATACCCAGCAATGCTGAATTAATGGCATACCGGGCACCTCCCGGTCACTGCTTTCTGCGGCTACGCGCACCTGCTACCAGATATTTATATCTGCTTAGCGCCAGTGCGTGCATCGGATGGATTGGTGCTGTAAATATTGCCAGAGGTCGCAAATGTCATGTGGAGTCAAGGAATGAGATAAGATTATGGGCAATCCCAGGGGAATCTCAAACTAGAGCATTCCAAATCTGGATGCCCCTGGGGAGGGCTTTCATCTGGAGACTCTAGGACCATGGTAATATAAAAAAAACCTTTGTTTATTACCCCCACATTTTGCCCCTCAACCCAAATACCTGGAGGTGATTCTTCACCCACCTCCGTTGCTTGGTTTTTAGCAACCGGCTTGCTGGCCCATGCTAGCCACTCCCATCTGGCAAATTTGAGATTGCTGACTGGCGGATTTCAAATTTGCTGGGTGACATGACATGACTAACCGCCTCCCCAGGCTGAATGGTTGACCATGCTAGGGATGCGATGTGAGTATAACCAGGGGTTTTTACACACTAGGGCATCCCAAATCAAGATGCCACAGTGTCAAGCAATCGTCCAGCCTTGAGATCTTTTAGACTCCAGGGGTTTTGGTTGCTTTAATGGTGACCACACACATAATTCTTACCACTTACTTACTTTACTATAGATCACTTTTTATTTGGTCAATATAATAAAAAAAGATGATTTGGAATGTAGGAACATTTGATCAATCATTCTATCATTTAGCAAATTAGCTTTTCATTCCTTACTGAAAATAACACTTGATGTAAATACACATTGAATTAAACAGGATCTAACACCTGTGGAAAGTCAAAAGTAAAATAGTTTGACTGATCACAAAAAAGTAATACAATGAATGATCAAATGAACAAATGAAAATCACCGATACTAATGAACCCAGCCTTGTGTTAAACACTACCAGAGACAGACTATATGGACCATCTGGTCTATTTCCGGTATCAACCTTATGTTTCTCATACATTTTTCTAGCACTCTTTTTCCAGCAATTGATTCCTATGCAGTTTTCACTTTTTCTACTCGCCAAATCTTTTTTATAAATCTGTGTATGTCTTTCTTCCCGACAGATAATCCTGACATAAAGGTCAAATCACCATGGATGGCTAAACCTGTTGGAGATCATTTTGCCGCCAAGGAAAGTCAGGCGGCCTAGTCTTTGTAAGTATTACACTGCTTGCTTCCTTCCTTCTCAGATATATCTTGACACACATGAACAGGAAGGCATGGAGGTGGGAGGTGCTGCATTTATTATTCATCAGCTTAATCATTTACCTTCCAGTTTCATAGTCTCAAAAGTTCACTAAGCCATCACTGCAGGCAGATGTTCAAACACAAACCCCGCAATAAAGCAACAATGCTCCCAGTGCCCAACAGTGCATGCCCAGCAGCTCGTTCCCGCAATAGAGAAGATAGCCAGGAAGACCGCAGACCTTGATCCAATAAAAATTAAAGTGGACCAACCATGTCCTATAAAAGGTTAAATTAAAAAAAAAACATGTATCAACTCCCGTTAGTGTCCTAGTAATGAATTGAATAAAAATACTCACAAACAATGTGGGCTTCAAAGAAAAAATTAGGGGACAATGCAATCTTTTGGCTCTTAACTTCGCTCTAGCACTCTTTTCAATAGGCTCTAATTTCTCCCAGCATGATTTTGTAAGGAGGGGGGGGGGCTTAAACTGCTAGTTCAAAACATTAGAATCCTGTCAAAAACCAATGGCATGCAAATGGCATATCTGGGGAAAATGAAAATCACTGTAACAAGAATACAAAGCAGCAATGAGGGCAGAAAACACACAAACGATAATGTACCTGGGGTGGGGGAGCAAAATGAACAAATGAAAATCACTGATACACTACCAGAGACAGACTATATGGACCATCTGGTCTTTTTCCGGTATCAACCTTATGTTTCTCATCAATTTGTCTTGCACTCTTTTTCCAGCAATTGATTCCTATGCAGTTTTCACTTTTTCTACTCGCCAATTCTTTTTATAAATATGTGTATGTCTTTCTTCTCGACAGATAATCCTGACATAAAGGTCAAATCACCATGGATGGCTAAACCTGTTGGAGATCATTTTGCCGCCAAGGAAAGTCAGGCGGCCTAGTATTTGTAAGTATTACACTGCTTGCTTCCTTCCTTCTCAGATATATCTTGACACACATGAACAGGAAGGCATGGAGGTGGGAGGTGCTGCATTTCTTATTCATCACCTTAATCATTTACCTTCCAGTTTCATAGTCTCAAAGTTCACTAAGCCATCACTGCAGGCAGATGTTAAAACACAAACGCCGCAATAAAGCAACAATGCTCCCAGTGCCCAGCAGCGCATGCCCAGCAGCTCGTTCCCGCAATAGAGAAGATAGCCAGGAAGACCGCAGACCTTGATCCAATAAAAATTAAAGTGGACCAACCATGTCCTATGAAAGGTTAAATTTAAAAAAAACATGTATCAACTCCCGTTAGTGTCCTAGTAATGAATTGAATAAAAATACTCACAAACGATTTGGGCTTCAAAGAAAAAATTAGGGGACAATGCAATCTTTTGGCTCTTAAATTCATTCTACCACTCTTTTCAATAGGCTCTAATTTCTCTCAGCATGAGTTTGTAAGGAGGGGGGGGGGCTTAAACTGCTAGTTCAAAACAATAGAATCCTGTCAGAAACCAATGGCATGCAAATGGCATATCTGGGGAAAATGAAAATCACTGTAACAGGAATACAAAGCAGCAATGAGGGCAGAAAACACACAAACGATAATGTACCTGGGGTGGGGGAGCAAACAGATTTAATTATTTTGGACGATTTTGGTCCACTTTAATGACATGTGTAAACCATTAAATGGCCACTGCGGAACCTTCTCTGGAGATAACTTCTCACCACAATGGCCACCTACATTATATCACCGGACATATCTCTAAATAGGCCCCTTTGGAACATCAAGGTCAAACAAAGTCCTGTCCAGGTACACACAAACTTCCTCCCAGCTTTTCTCCCTTGAGAACAGTATAAAATAAACCATTTTAAAGTATTTCAAATTCTCCAATCAGCACTGTGAGAATTTTTTTTCTCATGTTTTTTTTTTTTTGTGAGAAAAACAGCACCAGTTATTAAACTGGAACACAACCAACCCTGGAGTCTATGAGACTCCAGGGCAGACTTACTCCCTCCCCCTGGGTGTGTGAAACCCCCCAGGGCGCCCATATATTCTTACCTTTTCCCTGAGCCCACATCGCATGCGTGGCCGGCATCACTCGCCTCTCTTCTCGGCAGTGCGTGCTCCCGTCCGCTACAACTGAATGGAAAGGGAGGAAGTGATGCCGCACAAAAAGTGCATTGCTGTATCAGCCCTTATATGTCAATACCTTATGTATTCTACGCAAAGTAGCTTTCCTGACTTTAATTTCTGGGTTGTGGCTGAGCTGGGAAGGGCAGGGCACCTCTTCATGGGCCTACTATAGCCAGAAACCAGCTTTGGAGCCCTGCTACGGCTTCTACCTGGCTGCAGCTGCTTGCTGCCTTATTATTGCCATTGTGTTTGCTGTCGCTTTAAAATGGACCAATCACCAGGATTTTAACTATCCTGGTGATTGGTCCCTGCCCCAGGCATTCCGATGTATAATGCCCTCATGTGAAACTTCCCAGATCAGCCAATTTCACTCACCTGTCCAACCTTCATATGGCGCATGCGCAAGCGCTTGTCCAATATGCGTTTTATGTAGTGCATACTAATGCGAGGCATAAAGCCACCAATTTGAACTTCACACCGGCATCTGAATGGCCTATCTGAATGGCGCGGCGTGGGGAGCATGCACAGCTACAGGTAAGCCGGGGATGCAGCCGCCAGCGAAGACAGCGTCACACAAAGGGGCATCTGCTGGGAGAGATTGGTCCACTTTAAGATGTTATTTTATGTTTTTCGTGATCAGCACAGCATTTCACTTTGATACCAAGAAAGCTTTCTAGACTGAGGAACAGAGCTCCAGATTTAATGATGCAGAAAAGCACTGAATATCATAGGATGCTGAGCACTAATCAGACAATCGTATATACAATCCTAGTCTCCTAGGAAGAGCAGAAGCATTCCCCAGCAACCACTCATTCCAATTTGGGATGTTGTCTGCTGGAAGTCCAATAGGAACTCAAAAATTTGGTCATAAAAGTCACACTTCCGCTAAACCAGTCACCACTAATGTTTCTTACGGTAAAGGAAAACAACAAACTTTGTCAGGAATTCTTTTTCACACAGGATGTATAGGCAGACTGTCCTTTTGCTATTTAGCATGTTTATAAGGAGCCTTCAAATCATATATATATATATATATATATATATATATATATATATATATATATATATATTATACCACTGCACATGAAATAACAGTTAAAGCAGAGAGACTGGCAGGCACTGTAGGCTAAGGCTGGAATAATGATGTATCGGACGCTACATGGCGTTGTTCTAGTCGCTCACCAGATTTGGCTTCATAAATGTGTAATTGCGTGCCGTGTCCGGTGTTCACCTGACGCTACTTGACGCTACCTGCCGCTGTACAGGCACTACCTGGCGCTATCCCTTCATGAATAAGGCCCTAATTTTTCTTTTTACAATGATGTCATATATGGTAGACACAGACACATCCCTTTTCTCACAATTGGACAGGTCTGAAAATTTTGTCCACATCACTGGATCTTTTCAGGGGCAAACGAATATGTGCAATATGAATTAAAGGTTGTAGTACACTATTTAAAGAAATATAGAAAAAAGTTTATTTACAAAATTCTATACGGGGTTCCAAAATTCCAAGGTGCGCCTACTCACTGCGAACCAAAATAGACTATACATACAGGAATGGAAGATTGAACAGCCTTCAAACATAAGTGCATTTAAGAGGAATAATTTTTAATGCTGGTAGCAAAAAAGTGATAACATCAATCAAGTGTATATACAATTGTGCTATTTACAATGAATAACACCAGTACAAAAGGACATAATGATCCAGAGGATGACCGCGAAAAAAAGTCACTTGTGCTGTAGCCAGAAATGAGGGACGATTGTCCATATGATATGCCCCAAGGACTATATAAGGCAAATGGTTGGAGTATTTTGCTGCAGCCACCTAGCCTGTGATCTTTGTAAGTGCTTCTGCATCCATTTATTCTTTATGGCATTTGATCGGATGAATTGTGGGACTTCCATTGATCCACTCCAGGGATATCTTACCTCTACTCATCTCTGAACTATACTCCAACTATTTGCCTTATATAGTCCTTGGGGCATATCATATGGACAATCGTCCCTCATTGCTGGCTACAGCACAAGTGACTTACCATTTTTTCGCGGTCATCCTCTGGATCATTATGTCCTTTTGCACTGGTGTTCTTCATTGTAAATAGCACAATTGTATATACACTTGATTGATGTTATCACTTTTTTGCTACCAGCATTAAAAATTCTTCCTCTTAAATGCACCTATGTTTGAAGGGTGTTCCTGCAAACGAATATGCGCCCACCATCCTTTCCTCTCAGCAGAAGACAGGTAGAAGCCCCTGGGAGAATTATGTACTGCTACCGGTTGGCAGACATCAATGAGGAAGAAGAATCAAGAAGCTTGGCCTGCTGCCCTTGGAAGGCTATAAGCAATCTTGGCCTGGCCATAAATAGGGCTGCTGCCACCCCAAAAATGCTACACTGCTGCCTGTAACCACAGCTATGCTTGTCTGGCATGCAACCTTGTTCTTTTGGATTCTCTTTTCTAACTATTTCATAGTGAATCAGTCCAAGTTACTGGAGAGGCTTGCTATCAAGGTGGTATGATTGTGTACTGCTTGTACAATCAGGTGTACACATGGGTAATAAAACAATAGCATATAAACCAATAGCTTTTAACTCCCAACTGCAGACATCAGTAATAAAATAACACCAAAGGGTTGATACAGCACTGTGTATCAGATGAATGATACATTTCCAGGCAACTCGTCATGAGTGATTTACTAAAGACAATTGCATGACTTTCCGCGATGAAATAGACCTTTAAAGGGAACCTGTCACCAGCAAGGCTCTAAATGTCACTTAGAAGCTTCTGTGCATACAACAGAATGTAAGCACCCTAATGTAAAAAATGGGATGGTCTGACTTTTTGCAAGTTTTATGCAAATATACTGAAAATATATATGCATTAGCAGATTTTCATTTGTGCTGTTTTTTGGGGGGTCAGAATTATAAACAGTGAATTTGAATCAGATTGTACCATTAGATTGAATTTTAACCATTTCCATACTTACTCCTTTCTCCTTTCCTCACAATAATCATATCCTCTCACATTCAGTAATCATGCTGATTATTTACTTCTTTTCAACCAGACCGCATGACAGCCTTCCATTTACCAACTCTTACTGTACTCCCGATGAAGCCCCACATCTAATGCCTCGGGCTAAGTTTCCTTTTTCTCAATGTAGAAAAAAAATAATATTATATTCTTAATAAGTTTTGGAGCATTTATAAAGTAGCCAAACAATCGATTCTCACTCAAAATTAAGACTGATTAAAGTGGACCAACACCCAGGATTTTGACTATCCTGGGTTTTGGTCCACTTCGGTGGGGCACCCCGATCGGGGGTGCCCCGCTGTGTGAAACCCCCCAGAAACCCCAAAAAACTCACCTCTCCCCGCTCCCACGTGAACGCCGCAGCCAATCCCCGCCAACGTCCAGGCGGGGGACAGGAACGTACAAGCCGCTTCCGCCGCCGCTGCCTCCCGCGCGTCACTCTCGGCGCCCGCGCCGGCCATTCACAGAGGGCCGGCGCGGGCGCGCGCACGTCTGGAGGGGCGCGCGGGAGGCGGCGGATCAGGTAAGGTCTTTTTGGGGTTTCTGGGGGGTTTCACCCCGCGGGACATCCCGATCTCGGATGTCCCGCGGGGTGGGAGGTGATCGGCCCGGGAATCTTATAGATTTCCGGGCCGATCACCCCTGGGTGTTGGTCCACTTTAAATTAATACAAACCAGTTAAAATATTCCCAAAACTCTTAGACTAACAAGTAAATGGTAAATACAATCTAATGGTAGAATAAGGGGCATAATTTGAGGGGGTGCAGGGGATACAACTGCACTGGGGCCCAGAAAGTAATGGGGCTCATTTCAGTCTTTAGTTGTCTAGCTGTGTCCAACTGAGTTAAAAGACAGAAAAATATTTACTGTTCGAGCCATGAAAGGGCCCCATTTAATGTTCGTGCCGGGGCCCTGTCACATTTAGTTACACTACTGGGTACATTATCCATTCAATCTGCACAGAAATATTGCACAGCTAAGTTTTCGTATGAATTATAGAGAAGCCAATCAATGAATTGAACACAATCTGATTGTACAATCTTCAAGCCATCTTCAAAGAACTATTAGACTACCATGTTTGGTATGTTGTATAGCAAAGCCTAACAATCAGTGTAATACAATCAAACTGTATAAAATCCATTTCAAAATGATCTTGTAAACTACCAAGTTTTAGCATGATTTATAAAAAAAGACAATAAATACAATCTCCATCCAAACTTCACAGAACTATTAGACAACCAAGTCTTGGTACAGAGTATACTGAAGCAATCAATTGAACACACTGCAAATGTACAATCTTCATCCCACGTTCAAAGAATTCTTAGACTACTACATTTAGGTATGCAGTATAGAGAAGCCAAGCAATCAACTGAATACGATCTAATTGTACAATCTCCAGACGCTCTTTACAGAACTGTTAGACTGCTATGTTTTGGTACGCAGTATAGAGAAGCCAAGTAAAATTCTCATGGTAGTAAAAAATTCACTTCATGAAAAAAAAGCATGAGAATGTTAATGCTGATGAATCACCAGCTAGAAAGACAATAAAAGTCAATGGCACTTTTTACTACAGTGTCAAAAGGAGCGAAAAGTTCACTACTTTTCTCAGAAGTAGAAAAAAGTGCCACTGGCTTTTATTGTCTTCCTATCTGGTAATTCATGAGCATTTTTTTCAACTCTTGATGACTCGAGGCCAATGAATTAAATAGTCAAATTGAACAATTTTCTGACAAACTTCACAGAACCATTAGACGACCAAATCTTGGTATACAGTAGGGGTCCCCAACTTTCTTATGTTGGAAGCCACGTTTATCTTTGTGAGATGGCCTTGAGCCACATTCGGCATGACGTTATGGCCACTGTGCAAATCCCCCTTAACCTATAAAAAATAAAATATTTGCCCCTATAGAAGCGAATCCTCTATTTCCAAAAGGTTAAGTGGCAGATGTGCTGGCTTACCTGTTGGCTTGCCTCCCTCAATGGGAGTATGGGAATTGTGCCGATGAAAGCTGCAAATGCAGGTAAGCTGACACGCTTGCCCACCTGCCCACTACAATAATGCCAGGCAGCCTCATGTGGCTCCTGAGCCATAGGTTGGGGACCAGTGGTATACAGAAACTAATCAAGAAATTAAACACAATGTAATTGTACAATATCCATCCATAGGATGTTATAGAACTCTCAGACTATCAAGCTCTGGTATGATTTATAAAAAAAAAAAGTCTTGGTACAAAGTATACAGAAGCCAAGCAATCAACTGTGCTAATCAATTGTTATGACACTATATAAATAAACAATAATAATAACTAAACACAATCTCTAATTGTACAATCTTCAGACACTCTGTTAGACTACAGGGTTTTAGTATGATATAATATAGAAGCCAATTAATTAAACACATGTTATTGTCTAGTCTCCATCCAATCTTCACAGAACTATTACATACCAATCTTCGGTACAAGCTATACGAAAGATAAACAATCAACTGAACACAATGTCATTTGTAAAATCTCAATCCAGTCTTCATAGAGCTCTAGACTATCACGTTTTGCTATGATTTATAAAAAAAAGCCATTTAATACAATGTAGTTGTACAATCTCTATCCAATCCTCCAAGTACTATTAGACAACCAAGTCTTAGTATAACATATACAGAAGCCAAGCAATCAAGTGAAAACAATGTAATTGTACATATCCATTCAATCTTCACAGAACTATTAGACTACATGGTTTTGGTGCATAGTATAGAGAAGCCAATCAATCAGATGGAAACAATCTAATTGCACAATCTCCGTCCAATCTTTCCAAAACTGTTAGACTAGCAGGTTTTGGTATGAAGTATAGAGAAGCCGAGCAATCAAATGGACACAATCTAATTGTACAATCTCCTTCCAATCTCCCCAGCAATGAAGTATAGAGAAGCCGAGCAATCAGCTGAATACAATCTGATTGTACAGATCCATAAAACGCCATATAAAAAAACTGGTATAAACAAGCAGAGCAATGGAGTTGCAAGCATTAGAAAGCTTTCCTGGACATGACAGGTCCACTGCCCTTTTAGTACATTGCCACTTTCTATGGAAGACGTCTACATCTGTGCTCCTCATCAATAATAAATGATCAGACCCCCTCAGGGCTCATCCGGATATCCGATCATTTATCAATGATGTTACCAGATCGGCCGATATCTGATCTGATCGTTCGCCAGACCTAATCTAGGGGACCCTCATGTGACCTCCGAGGGGTCGCAGCTGCCAGTCCGGCCCAGGTAATATCCAGAGAGGTTCCACAGAAGGTGAATGACCCCGGCGGGCGGCGGAGGAGGGGGGGGGGGGGGCACTTACAATCGCCGGTCCTGAGGATCCAGCTGCCGGTGCATTGCCAGAGAGAAGCCGAACAGACTCCCGGGGTCCCCGCCTTTGGTGATCACTCCTCCGGTGTCCAGGTTGAAGGCGGCGGTGAGCAGAGCTGAGCAGAGCAGGTAGATGAGCCTTGTGGTAGAAGCTGAAGCCATCCTTCCCGGAGCCGCCATGTGGAGGGAGAGAGCACGGTGTGTGTGAGAGTGTGGCGGCTCCTCTTTATACCCCGGCCCCTCCCTGCTGTGCGGGCAGCTCAATGCTGAGCCTTGTTCTCTAGAGAGCCCGGCTCTATCTACCAGCAGGAGAGAGAGAGAGGGAGGGAGGCGCCCGCCCGGGGCTATGGCGAACAGGTCTCTGCTCCGGGGCTTCCCCGCCCAGCTCCTCCTCCGGCAGGTGCCTCTCCCCGGGCTGCCGTGCTGTGCTGTGCCCTCTCCGGTACCGCACGCGTAACCACGCGCCTACCTCAAACTTGCTCCCGCCAGACACCTGTGAGGAGACCAGAAGAGGCGTGGCTTTACAGTTACCACTAGTAACCAATCAGTCAGTGTTCTACTTCAGGCTCAGCGCACATAGCAACCAATCAGGGTGTGTTCTACCTCAGGTTCTACGCACATAGCAACCAATCAGGATGTGTTCTACCTCAGGTTCTAGGCACATAGCAACAAATCAGGGTGTGTTCCACCTCAGGTTCTATGCACACAGCAACCAATAGGAGTGTGTTCTTTCTCAGGTCCTACGCACATAGCAACCAATCAGGCTGTGTTCTACCTCAGGTTCTACGCACATAGCAACCAATCAGGGTGTGTTCTACCTCAGGTTCTACGCACATAGCAACCAATAGGAGTGTGTTCTTTCTCAGGTTCTACTCACATAGCAACCAATCAGGGTGTGTTCTACCTCAGGTTCTACGCACATAGCAACCAATAAGGGTGTGTTCTACCTCAGGTCCGCTTAAAAACACGCCTGTCTCAAACTTGCTCCTGCCAGGCACCTGTGAGGAGACCAGAAGAGAAGAGGAGGGAGGCGTGGCTTTACAGTTACCACTAGTAACCAATCAGTCAGTGTTCTACCTCAGGTTCTACACACATAGCAACCAATAGGGGTGTGTTCTTTCTCAGGTTCTACGCACATAGCAACCAATCAGGGTGTGTTCTACCTCAGGTTCTACGCACATAGCAACCAATAGGGGCGTGTTCTTTCTCAGGTTCTACGCACATAGCAACCAATCAGGGTGTGTTCTACCTCAGGTTCTACGCACATAGCAACCAATCAGGGTGTGTTCTACCTCAGGTTCTACGCACATAGCAACCAATCAGGGTGTGTTCTACCTCAGGTTCTATGCACATAGCAACCAATCAGGGTGTGTTCTACCTCAGGTTCTACGCACATAGCAACCAATCAGGGTGTGTTCTATCTCAGGTCCGCTTAACAACACGCCTGTCTCAAACTTGCTCCTGCCAGACACCTGTGAGGAGACCAGAAGATAAGAGGAGCAAGGCGTGGCTTTACAGTTACCACTAGTAACCAATCAGTCAGTGTTCTACCTTAGGCTCAGCGCACATAGCAACCAATCAGGGTGTGTTCAACCTCAGATTCTACGCACATAGCAACCAATCAGGGTATGTTCAACCTCAGGTTCTACGCACATAGCAACCAATCAGGGTGTGTTCTACCTCAGGTTCTACGCACATAGCAACCAATCGGTGTGTTCTACCTCAGGTTCTACGCACATAGCAACCAATCAGTGTGTGTTCTACCTCAGGTTCTACGCACATAGCAACCAATCAGGGTGTGTTCAACCTCAGGTTCTACGCACATGGCAACCAATCAGTGTGTGTTCTACTTCAAGTTCTACGTGCATAGCAACCAATCAGGGTGTGTTCTACCTCAGGTTCTACGCACATAGCAACCAATCACTGTGTGTTCTACTTCAAGTTCTACGCACATAGCAACCAGAGTTTGTTCTACCTCAGATTCTACACACATAGCAACCAATAAGGGTGTGTTCTACCTCAGGTTCTACGCACATTGCAACCAATAAGAGTGTGTTCTACTTTAGGTTCTGCGCACATAGCAATCAATCAGGGTGTGTTCTGCCTCAGCTTCTACGCATATAGCAACAAATCAGTGTGTGTTCTACCTCAGGTTCTGCGCACATAACAATTAATCAGGGTGTGTTCTACTTTAGGTTCTGCACACATGAAAGCGACCAATCATGGTGTTTTATCTCATTTTCTACACACATAGTAACCAATCAGAGTGTGTTCTACCTCAGGTTCTACACACATAGCAATAAATCAGGTTGTGTTCTTCCTTAGGTTCTGCGCACATAGCAACCAATCTAAGGTGTGTTCTGCCTCAGGTTCTACGCACATAGCAACCAATCAGGGTGTGTTCTATCTCAGGTCCGCTTAACAACACGCCTGTCTCAAACTTGCTCCTGCCAGACACCTGTGAGGAGACCAGAAGATAAGAGGAGCAAGGCGTGGCTTTACAGTTACCACTAGTAACCAATCAGTCAGTGTTCTACCTTAGGCTCAGCGCACATAGCAACCAATCAGGGTGTGTTCAACCTCAGATTCTACGCACATAGCAACCAATCAGGGTATGTTCAACCTCAGGTTCTACACACATAGCAACCAATCAGGGTGTGTTCTACCTCAGGTTCTACGCACATAGCAACCAATCGGTGTGTTCTACCTCAGGTTCTACGCACATAGCAACCAATCAGTGTGTGTTCTACCTCAGGTTCTACGCACATAGCAACCAATCAGGGTGTGTTCAACCTCAGGTTCTACGCACATGGCAACCAATCAGTGTGTGTTCTACTTCAAGTTCTACGTGCATAGCAACCAATCAGGGTGTGTTCTACCTCAGGTTCTACGCACATAGCAACCAATCACTGTGTGTTCTACCTCAGGTTCTACGCACATAGCAACCAATCAGGGTGTGTTCAACCTCAGGTTCTACGCACATGGCAACCAATCAGTGTGTGTTCTACTTCAAGTTCTACGTGCATAGCAACCAATCAGGGTGTGTTCTACCTCAGGTTCTACGCACATAGCAACCAATCACTGTGTGTTCTACTTCAAGTTCTACGCACATAGCAACCAGAGTTTGTTCTACCTCAGATTCTACACACATAGCAACCAATAAGGGTGTGTTCTACCTCAGGTTCTACGCACATTGCAACCAATAAGAGTGTGTTCTACTTTAGGTTCTGCGCACATAGCAATCAATCAGGGTGTGTTCTGCCTCAGCTTCTACGCATATAGCAACAAATCAGTGTGTGTTCTACCTCAGGTTCTGCGCACATAACAACTAATCAGGGTGTGTTCTACTTTAGGTTCTGCACACATGAAAGCGACCAATCATGGTGTTTTATCTCATTTTCTACACACATAGTAACCAATCAGAGTGTGTTCTACCTCAGGTTCTACACACATAGCAATAAATCAGGTTGTGTTCTTCCTTAGGTTCTGCGCACATAGCAACCAATCTAAGGTGTGTTCTGCCTCAGGTTCTACGCACATAGTGACCAATCAGCGCGCATTCTACATCAGGTTCGGCACTCATGTTAGCAAACAATCATGGTGTTCTACCTCAGGTTCTACATACATGATAGCAACCAATCAGGCTGTGTTCTACCTCAGGTTCTACACACATAGCAACCAATCAGGGTGTGTTCTACCTCAGGTTCTACGCACATAGCAACCAATCAGGGTGTGTTCTACCTCAGGTTCTACGCACATACCGTGTTTCCCCGAAAGTAAGACACCCCCGTTTGTAAGACGTATGGGGTGTTTCAGAGGGTTGGCCTAATATAAGCCGTACCCCGAAAGTAAGACGTATGTCTTACTTTCGGGGAAATAACATTGTTGTCGAACGGGACCTACCTGAGAGGAGGAGAGGCGGCGGTGGATCCGGGGCTGCGAGCAGAAGACGAGCGGCGGTGGATCCGGGGCTGCGAGCAGAAGACGAGCGGCGCCGGGTACAGAGGCTCTCACTGCAGCTGCGGGTGCTGCGAGGAGCCTGACGTGGAGATCATCCCTGCGCATGGGGCACGCCCACCGACCTTCGCGCAACACCCAGGAAGTGCCGGTAAGTGCGCGCGTGTGTGTGTGTGTGAGAGAGAGCGGCGTCAGGGGGCCAGGCTGACCCTCTGCTGGTGCTGTGCTGTCAGAGGCCGGGGGGAGAAGACGGATTCACAGCAGAACTCGCAGGTGGGTGATGTGAGGGGGACGCAGGGGGTATGACGAGGGGGGCAGCTTGGGCCGGGGGTTCCCTCCATGCTGCCCTTGTGTCATCTGTAAACTACTGCAGCACCCTTACTTGTCTGACCCACACAGATGCTGCAGTACTACAAGTCCCAGCATGCCTTGTTTATCCTCTGTAAAGGCAAGGCATACTGGGAATTGTAGTTCTACAGCATCTGGGTGATCTCTACTTTACAGTCTGACTGTGGAATCTTTGTGGTGGCCATCTTGCACAGACAGGACAAGCAAAGGCTCCAACATTTAAAGCGGAACCCCAGCCAGAGCTGATCAGTTTGAATTAGGTCCACTTAGATGTGGGCAGGGTTACAACCCTTTATCTGTCTTTGACTCCTCTGGGGAGATCTAGGGGCTCATGTACTATCATGATCACCCTATGGGGTGAGCTTGTCATTTTTTCCAATATAAGACATACCCCGAAAGTAAGACGTAGTGGGGCTTTTGGGGATAAAAAGAAAGTAAGACGGTGTCTTACTTTCGGGGAAACACGGTAGCAACCAATCAGGGTGTGTTCTACCTCAGGTTCTACGCACATAGCAACCAATCAGGGTGTGTTCTACCTCAGGTTCTACGCACATAGCAACCAATCAGGGTGTGTTCTACCTCAGGTTCTATGCACATAGCAACCAATCAGGGTGTGTTCTATCTCAGGTTCTACGCACATAGCAACCAATCAGGGTGTGTTCTACCTCAGGTTCTACACACATAGCAACCAATCAGGGTGTGTTCTACCTCAGGTTCTATGCACATAGCAACCTATCTGAAGCGTACGTTCTACTTCAGGTTCTGCACACATGAAAGCAATCAATCATGGTGTTTTATCTCAGGTTCTACGCACATAGCAACCAATCAGGGTGTGTTCTACCTCAGGTTCTACGCACATAGCAACCAATCAGGGTGTGTTCTACCTCAGGTTCTATGCACATAGCAACCAATCAGGGTGTGTTCTACCTCAGGTTCTATGCACATAGCAACCAATCAGAGTGTGTTCTACCTCAGGTTCTACGCACATAGCAACCAATCTGAAGCGTACGTTCTACTTCAGGTTCTGCACACATGAAAGCAATCAATCATGGTGTTTTATCTCAGGTTCTACGCACATAGCAACCAATCAGGGTGTGTTCTACCTCAGGTTCTACGCACATAGCAACCAATCAGGGTGTGTTCTACCTCAGGTTCTACACACATAGCAACCAATCAGGATGTGTTCTACCTCAGGTTCTACGCACATAGCAACCAATAAGGGTGTGTTCTACCTCAGGTTATACACACATAGCGACCAATCAGAGTGTGTTCTACCTCAGGTTCTACGCACATAGCAACCAATCTGAAGCATGCATTCTACTTCAGGTTCTGCACACATGAAAGCAATCAATCATGGTGTTCTACCTCAGGTTCTACGCACATAGCAACCAATCAGGGTGTGTTCTACCTTCAGGTTCTACGCACATAGCTATCAATCAGTGTGTGTTCTACCTCAGGTTCTACACAAATAGCAATCTATTAGGGTGTGTTCTACCTTAAGTTCGGTGCACATAGCAACCAATAAGGGTTTGTTCTACCTCAGGTTCCGCCTCAGACTCTGCACACATAGCAACCAATCAGGGTTTGTTCTACCTCAGTTTCCGCCTCAGACTCTGCACACATAGCAACCAAACAAGGTGTGTTCTACCTTCTGTGCCAATAACAACCAATCAGGTTGTGTTTTACCTCAGGTTCTGCACAAATAACAACCAACCAGGTTGTGTTCTATCTTAGGTTCCGCCTAAGATTCTGCACACATAGTTGCACAGAACACTGTTGCTTGGCATGTGTAGGGTTGAGTGAGCTCTGCCGCTGTTGCCCTCCATTAAAGCAGACAGAAAGTCAAAAAAGCAAGTTCAGTAAATTGCATCCCTAAAGCCCTACTCTGGAAATCAATGACATAACCTATTTGAGAGGACTTAACATGAAGATGTTATGGAATAGCAGGCAAATTCTGTGCTGCATAACTGTATGGCAGTGGCCATCTTGCCAAATACATGAGTCCAGCTTATGAAAACCCAATCCCACAGTCAAAATCGCCTCACACATCAGTGCAATCCTCCTTTATTTCTAGTTGAAAGCTCACTGCTTAAAGAATTGTAACACTTTAGAAGAAACATATTGTTTACATTGACTGAATGGGAGTGCGTTAAATCCAGAGTTCGCAGTGAACAGTGATAAAGAAACATTGTTGCAGATTTCCCTTTACACACACACACACACTACCTCTTGCAGCTGGTTATTCAGTGTGTGTGTGTTTATATAACATAATACACAAGCTGCCCGTGTTTCTGAGACATGTATCGCTGTTTAGTGTGTGGGCTGCTTCTGGCACAGCACCCCCCTCATTCTTATGTGAGTGACAAGATGGCTGCTCCCATGCAGTTCTGCAGAAAAGAAGCGGTCCGTTATTCAGAACATCTGCATGGAGTAAAGGCCCTCAAATAGTTTTTGCCAGAGTGGGGCTTTAGCGGAGCAATTTACTAAACATTCTTTTTTTGACTTTTGGCCCGCCTTAAGGTGCTGCTGCCACTACATGTCATTGCGATTATATGGAGTAAATGCTAATTGTTAGGTGAAGCAAGGTGCGCTTTGTGTGTGTCTTACTGTGTGAATTGCAACCTGCATGAGGGAGCTTTTTTGTTTCAACACACAAGAAAGTTCAATAAAAAAGTTTTATTCCACCTGTACCTTCGATGGGGCATTTTTACATATGAGATCCATCATTTTTCCAGTGTGTTAAGAATAATAATAATAAACAGTATCCTGAAGAAGTATGGAGATAAAAAATGCCACAATTTTCTGCATGGTGCTGTTATTCCCAAATGTTAAACCAGACCAGACAGGGAATAATAAAAAGCTCAAGGGGGGATCCAGAATGCTGGAGCCCCCCGAACATAACCCTCCAAGAGCACCCGATATCCTTAGCTTCAATTCGAGCCAGCGCCAGGAAAGTAGTCCCGCAATTGGCCGCTGGGTGGTCCCGTCCTCAGCACCAGCCACCAGAATGCCCTGCACGTGTTTACCAGCGGCCACTCACAGGACTCCTTTCCCAAAGTGAGAATATCAGGAGTAGTGAGTCACATGATGTCACCTTTAAACTCCTCATACCACAAATGGAACATCTCCTGCTGCTGATCGCCCTCTAGTCCTTGTCAGCTGTCACCTGGTTCTCGCCACCTTCTGAGCTTCCATCAATTGCCCCCCATTCCGTGCCACCTTCTCTATTGTTGCTGATCATCCCCTGTTGCTGAGGCCAGCAATGAGCAGGTCTGCACACAGCACCCGGCATTTGGTGGTTGGGTCCATTGTTAAATAATACCATGGCCAAGCGCGAGCCTGAGTGGGCCCCTGAAGATGCCAGGGGCCCTGGCAATTGCCCAGGTTTGCCCTGTGCTGGCGTCGACCCTGTCTGGGGGGGTTATGTTCTGGGGTGCTCCAGCATTCTGTATGACCCCCGAGCTTGTTCTTATTCTCGGTCTGACACCTGTTAAAAGGAAAATTGGTGTTGGTCCGAATTTAAAAAATGTCTTGACCTTATTGGAAAATGATGTACATAGCTTGGAAAATTGCCCCATCACAGGTGCAGGTGATTTTTTGTAGAAATAAAAGACACTTCCTGTGTCACATGAATACTATCAGGGTCAGAAATCATTCTTGAGGCCCACCAGAGATAATAATCCTTGGGGCCCACTCTTCAGCTAAAACACAATTGGATTGTAAAAATATAAAATCCAATGTTTATTGACCAAATAGCAAATACATTTAGGGAATAAAATGAAATACTCCGGGGACCACCAAGGACCATTGTTTTAGTCTTGGACATTACGTACTGTCCCTATGGTGGCCCTTGGATAGTGTCCAACCGACATATTGGCCTCGATTCAATAAAGGTATAAAAACATTCTCATGGTAGTAAAAAATTCAATTCATGAGAAAAAAGCCTGAGAATATCACTGTTACTGAATCACTAGATAAAAGGACAATGAAAGTCAATGGCAGCTTTTACTACAGTGTAGAAAGGAGTAAACAGTTCTCTACTTTTCTCAGGAGTAAAAAAAAGTGCCTTTCATTGTTTTCTTAGCTGGTGATTCAGCAACAGTGAAATTCTCAGGCTTTTTTTCTCATGAATTGAATCTTTTACTGCCATGAGAATTTTTTTCTACCTTTATTGAATCGAGGCTATTCTCTGGTGGGCCAGTCTGACACTGAATACTATTATTAAATACAATCAATGGGAGTCATTCTAAAAACTTGGTGCGACTTGCGGTGACTGGTGTGCATTGCGGTGTGGATCGCTACCTGCGTCCCATTGAGATTTTTAGCAATAATACACAAAAAAGTGCCAAGAAAAATCTTTGCCCTACATTTCTCCCAAAAAACACCTGTACATGCGATGGCACATTTTTACAGTCCAGATATATAATTTTTCCAGTGATGTAAAGATATATTTTTATGTTTGGAAATAACAGCACCCTATGGGCTGTGCTAAAGATTCAATCAATTGTTTCTGTATAGCCCATAGAGTTTTGTTGTTTCCAAACTTAATAACAAATATCCTTTGGAAAAATGATGCCCCTAACCTGTAAAAATGCCCCACATGCATTTTGGGGGAAAAAAAGGTAGAACAAACACATTTTTTGCACCTTTTTGTGTCTACATACTAAAAAGCACACCACAATGTACACTGCATGTCACACTGGCTACGCCAAATAATTAGCATGTTCCCCTATGTATCGGTATCAACTATCATCATTATGATCACTGATTAGGACACGGGAAGCTAAGCTGGCGAACCCTGATGCCGTGTATATGTGTGCTCTATAAGACCAGATCTGCTGCAATAGAACACCAGAGAGTGTAGCTACGAGAATAAGGCCCCAAACCTATTACAAGTGAATAGCATGCAGGGTCCTGTCCCCCAAGCAGAGTGACAGCTGCCCCAACACCATTGTCCTCATCACTTCCCCCTCATTTCCATCACTGTGCCTTTTCTTACAAGCTTAGTGTCGCTTTTTTTTTTTCACTCCGTTCTCCTCCCTCTTTTTCTTGTCCTTTTATCATCTCTCCTACTTTGTACAGCGCTATGGACAAAGACAACACTATATAAATAAACAATGATAATTATCTCCATCTTAGGTCATTGCAAAAGTAAGAGACACAGCCATTCCTCGTAACAAAACCGTCCTATCCAGAATACAAACTATGATTCCCATTTTTATTGCCATGATTCTAAGGAAAAACATTTAATAAAAATACATTTAAAGTGGACCAAAACCCACGCCGATCAACCCGGGATTCTATAAGATTCCTGGGCTGATCAATTCCCTCCCCCCGGGGCATCCAAAATCAGGATGCCCCACTGTGTGAAACCCCCCAGGTCGTCCCATACTCTTATTTTGCTTCCCGGTCCAACGGACCACGTGCGAGCCGCAACCGCATCCCCGCTATCCCTCTAGCAGGGGGTGTGTCTGTGCCAGGCATTTGTGAATGGCCGGTGTGGGCACACTCCCTGTTAGAGGGAAGCGGGGGATGCGGCCGGCAGCACATGCAGAGCTGCTGATTGGACGAGTGGCCACGCATGTGTCCTAGGACCAGGAAGAGGTGAGTTAACTTTGGTGATCTGGGGGGGGTCTCACGCAGCAGGGCACCCCTGGTCGGGGTGCCACAGGGGAAAGGACCAAAACTCAAGATAGTCAAAATCCTGGGTTTGCCCAGCCAAAAGAACAAGTGCTTCTTAATGAGATCAGAGATTAAGTGCCTCAGTGGTCTCTTCTGTCTAAGGTGACCATGAATGCTCCGGCCCCACAGAACACCCACTCTATTCAATGCAATGGAGGGGGCAAGGTCATGCAGGCATGCCCCTATATTGCAATACATGAAGTGGACGTGCCGCAAGTCATATGCCTGACACATTTTGCCCACCATATTGGACCAGAGGGTGCTCGATCTCTGATCTTAGTTGTACACCACTGGGTCCAGGCATTGAGGCAGTGTTGGACAAAAGGTAAGTAGAGTAGCTTTTTTATTTTTGGCTGGACAATCCCTGTTCCAAGGTTTTCCTTGGAGTCATGAGAATAAAAATGGGATTTAGATTTTGTATACTGGATGGTGGGAGAATCAGTTTTCTGGGGTATGGTTTTGTTTTGGGGCATGGCTGTGTCTCTCCTTGGCCATGGATATTTAGGCAGTTGCAGCACAGTGTGTGTCACCTTAGGTAACTAACGTCCCTGCTATCAGCAGCATCATAACTTTCTGCATAGAATTGATGTATCAGGTCATATATTCAGAGCAGGTTCACATACATACATACATAAACGACCAATATATATGCCTATATGGACCCAGGGAAAGGTACCTGTCATATCGTTCAGTGAACAGGCCCATCACTTGTGCAGCTCCATTCTGCTCTGGCACTATAGTCTTGGTCAGAACTCATGCACCTGTTCTCCTGGTTTATGTTCCTGGTCCATATATCCAATGCATTTTCCTTGCTCTGGTCTAGGTTGTCTCATTCCTGTGTGAATCAAGGTCCTGCACCAGTTCCTTTGTTTTCATACTTCGTTCTGTACTTGTTTTCTGGCTGCACAAATGAGACAACATGCTGTTGGACATTATCTTTCAGCTTTTGCATATCCCCCTGATAGTCTCTGAGCTGAGTCATAGAGTCAGGAACCTGCAGCCTTCTCAGCCAAGCCAAGTAAGTATACACACAATAGCGTATAGCCCACTCCTATATGTAAGCACTATGGTCCTCAAAATGGGACCACACCCACTTTCCAGCATTTTCTGGGCAAAGTAAACATTTATTTTCTCAGCTTTGGGTGCTCTGTTTTTAAAAATTTAAAATAATGGGAAATTGTTTTAATATGACACGAAACAGGGCGGCAGTGCAGAACATGAAGTAGGAACAGAAGCTTTGTGCAGGACCTGAACCAGGAATAAAACAACCAAGATCAGATCAAGAAAAGTCACCTGGAACATTGACCAGGAACACAAAGCAGGGGAACTAACTAGGACTATAGACCAGGAGTACTGACCCAGACCCTAGAGTAGAGTCAAAATGGCAAAATGGAGCAACCGCCCCCCTCCAGTTGAATGTAAGCAAAGGTCAATATCCCCTTTTTTCTTTTGCCCAGAGAAGCCTTTTTAGAAAGAGCAGAAACTGTGCATTTGCATATTGGATAGTATGGTTTTTTCCTGGGGGGTTAGAATTCTTGACTAGGTCACATGTAATTTGCCAGTGAGACTTACTAGTGAAGCATTAACTGATCAGCATCACTGATTTTGAAAAGCGAAGCCTAGAAGGAAAAAGATAACAAAGGAAACATTGCAGGGCTTACTCGTCTCGTGCCAAACTTTCTCTAAACATGGACCATTAAAAATTTCTCTTTCTGTCCAGATAATTTTGCTCTAACAACTACATGCCTGCTGATAGTTATAGAGATCACTTGGCATTACTCACTTCCCGTGTGATGCTCCTTGCACACCTTGGGCCTGAATTAACAAGTACAGAATGCCATGTTGCAATGTTTTAAATGGTACAGGGCTAGCACCACAGAATGCTATAGTGTGCTATATTTTTGTCGTACTACAACATCCAGCACAATGCAGCATTGTGGGAAAGACCAGCAGCATAAATGGTGTTTATAGTGGCCATACATAGACTGTGCTGGGCTACACCAGAATGTGCTGAGTTTGACAAGCCATATGAACTGGCACAGCCCAGCACACACAGCAGTTATACCTATGCTGTGTTGGGGGACAAAGAAATATTGCTATTTATGTTATATATTTGCAGGACCCATAGACCCGGGCGAGCAGTACACTCACCCTGGGCACCAGATAGGCGGGGGCGCTGAGCTGACTGCTGAGTCTTACCTTTTGGCTTCGAGCACAGCATCCATTGGATTGTACTGGGGTGGCTGAGAAGCATATAGTCATATTTACCCCAACTCCTGCAATCTGCATGTTCCGGATCAGTCTGGGTTAATGACATAAGCTGTCATGTGACATCTATGTCACCTGCCTGAGATGCAGGTGATGCAGTGCAGAATGCAGGAGTCAGTGCCGCATCTCCCTCAAAGTGTAATAAAGTGATTCAGCGGGCAAATAAAAAGCCCTCTCCATTGACCTGACACACCCCTCCTCCATTGTAGTAGTGGCCATGCTCCTGCACCTGATGGCGGAAAGCGTGGCCCGACATGGAAGTGCCGGTGGATGAAGTTTGAGGCCCCGGACAGTGCGGAATCGGTGGCTGCGGCACAGGCTCATATTTAGTTGAGTTGCTGATCGGCGGCCTAGCACTGATAAGCAGTGGGGGTCAGTTACCTTTTGTTTTTTTCCCTGCAGAATGACTTCATTTTATGTTTGAGGGGGATCCACTCTGCATATAAATTATAGGGTCTGGGGGTCCACTGGCACTACATAATAAATATTGGATTTGTGGTGTGGCACTGACTACTATGGTAGAAGGAGAAACTGCCCTGTATATGGGACATGTAAGTTTTGGTGCTGTATTATGTTATTCCGTAGAAGTTTTTAAAATGTCAAAAATGCAAATAAATTAGTGCTACTTCCCCAATTTTGCATAGATCAGCTCAAGCACCATTGCAGAAGTTTAGTTCAGAGCACGGAAATGGGGCTCTGACCACACACAAATGCCTCTAATTAAATAGAATACAGCTCCTCTGAAACCTTAAAGTGGACCAACACCCAGGGGGGATCGGCCCGGAAATCTATAAGATTCCCGGACCGATCAGATCCCTCCCCGCGGGGCATCCGAAATCGGGATGTCCCGCGGGGAGGAACCCCCCAGGAGGCCCACAATCCTTACCTCAGCCCCGTTCCATCGGCGCATGCGCGAGCCGCGGCCGCGTCTCTCGCTTCCCTCTAGCAGGGCGCGCTCCCGCGCCGGCCGTTTTGGGAATGGCCGGCGCAGGCGCGCTCCCTGTTAGAGGGAAGCGAGAGACGCAGCCAATGACAGCGCTCTGGTATGCGCGTCCAAGCGGCTTTGGACGCGCATACCAGAGCAGCTCTGAGCGCTGTCATTGGCCGGACGAGGTCACGTGGGAGCGGGGAGAGGTGAGTTTTTGCGGCGATCGGGGGGGTTTCAGACAGCGGGGCACCCCCGATCGGGGTGCCCCACCTAAGTGGACCAACACCCAGGATAGTCAAAATCCTGGGTGTTGGTCCACTTTAAAGGGACTCTGTATGTAAAGTGCATACACTGTCATTCAGAAGCTCACTTCATCATGGTTGCTCTCTCACTTCCTGTCAGAACACAGCTGCTTCTGAAAGTAGAAACAAGGCGGAGTAGTGGCACATCCACTGAATTTCTTTGCCATAGACCACCAATAAAAGGACTAAGCTGGTGGTCTAAAGCTCCGCATCATTGGACTGTGGACACTGGGAAAGAGGGAGAGCAGCCAGGGTGATGCGAATGCCTGTCTTACAGACCCCGCCCATTATTCTGATTTATATGCGGCATCACAGAGCCAGGGCCCACGTCCAAATATTTCGAAAGATAAATCATAAGGTAAAACTGTAAACCTTGATATCTCGCCATTTCTTTTTCAATTTAAAAACGGAAAAAAAGTTGAGGACAGTGCCAAACGTAGCCCGATACAATGGTGTAACAACTGCCTTTTAACTAGCATCCCCTGAATTGCTCCCCCCATGAGTATTACCTTTTGCCAATTTTTAGTGCTCATGCTTTACTCTAATCCCAGATAATGGCATTTGTTTTTGCTATAAAGCTCCGCCTCCTCTATTCATTGCCATTGTTGTGTGTGCCAATGATGTCATCGCCACACCTATGCAATGACTGATCTCCTGCCATCTTACAGAGAGGAACAGCAAGAAAATCAGTGTTCCACTACGATTCGAAAAGCGAAAATATTAAATTCTAGTTCTACACCCTAGGAAGGGAGTATCAGCAGGGGCTTTGACCAAATTTTATTCACAAGTTGAGTGGGTTTTGGTCCGCTTTAAATGTTCAGATTTACTCATTGATTAAAAGGCATGTAGTACATCCAATGACCCCCGAAACAAAACGTGATGGCAATGCATTTCAGGGACGCAGTCCTCTGAGACTAAGGGTTTTATTTATCAAGGGCTAGCGCCAGGTAGTGTCTGACGAGCGCCAGGTACCGCCAGCTAACGGCGGCTACCGACTCAAGTACGCCCGGCGGCGGTCACAATGACGCATTTATCACGCTAAATGAGGCTAGCGCAGGTGAGAGCGTCAGCTAGCGCGGGATTCATCATGTAGCCGACTGCAACGAACAGCGCCGCTGATAATCCCATCACAGCTATGTCCTGGCGCTCCCTGGCGTTGTCCAATGCATTTCAATGGAGCAATCTTTAAATAATCCTAATTAATTGCTATTTTTTTTTTTTTTTTTTTTTTAATGTCAAAAATTCTGTGACCACTTCTGCAATGTTAGGATTTTTTTTTAAGTAAAAAAAAAAATAAAAAAAAAAATTGTGCAGAATTGATATTACAGGTCTGATATTAATGTATTCATATTACAAAATGTTTAGAAAAACTTGTATAATTTTTACATTTAAAAAAAATGGTTGTTTGGGGGTTAAAAACTACTTGACACACATCACCGCCAGCGCTCTGGGGTTCAAACAAGGAATTCACAGCGTGAGAAATTTTTGAGCGTGATTTGTTAATGAATCTGCAGCAAGCCGACATTCGCTGTCAGGCGCACCCATACAACGCAGAACCTGTGAAACATCGACCCCTAACCCCGTATTCAACATTACCGCACACCGACTGAGTCGCTGTCAACAAGCAAACCCCGGCCAAGCACAGCTGTGAAAATCACGCTACTGGCGCTCATCTGTCGCTGCCTGGCGCTATTAATGAATCGGCCTCCCCGTGAAACAACACTTATTTAGAATCAGTGATTAAAGGTGAAGTTTAATGCTGGATTCCATTTCATTACAAGCAAATAACTTAATAGCTATCCAGTCTGGAGTCCCCCCAAACCCGTCCTGCCCTCCCTTAATTTGTGCATTAAAAAAAACCCTTTTGGTGCTGGACACCTGGTTCCATGGAGCATCTCAGCGGCAGCGCTATGATTGGCTGAGGGCTATGTACCTTTCCCATGATATCTTATGGGAACATTGTGCATTGCACCAACTATACCAGGCATACAGGCCAATGGTGCACTGCTGTACACTGACAATTTAGTAAATGGGTGTTTTGTATTACCAGCAGATGCGCCAGTCAAAAACACATTTTCTTAAACAGGGCCCGAATTCATATTTTGGATGCCCCACAGTTGGAATCACCGTCTGACCCTGCTGATTGGGATGCCCCAAAGTAGGAATCACCACCTAACATCCTGCCTGAGCCACACATCCCAAGCCACAATCCAGCTCTGTATTCCCAAGCAGGACAGGAAGTGCACACAAAGACATCCCCTGCTCCATAGGAATACAGCGGTGGATCTGACTGGAGACATAGAAACATAGAAGGTTGACAGCAGAAGGAGACCATACGGTCCATCTAGTCTGCCCTTATGTGTATACTGTATGTTCTCTTTATCTTAGGATAGATGTGTGCTTATCCCAGGCATGTTTACATTCAGTGACTGTTGATTTTTCAACTACCTCTGCTGGAAGTTTGTTCCAAGCATCTACTATTCTTTCTGTAAAATAATATTTTCTGACATTGCTCCTGATCTTCCCCCCGACTAGCTTCAGGTTGTGCCCCCCCTTGTTCTATCATTAAGTTTCTTCCTAAAAACACTTCCCTCCTGAACCTTATTCAATCCTTTCACATATTTAAAGGTCTCAATCATGTCCCGCCTCTCCCTTCTTTCCTCCAGACTGTACAAATTAAGTTCTTTAAGTCTCTCCTGATAAGTTTTAAGTGTAAGTCCTTCCACCATTTTCGTTGCCGGCTTTTGGACACGTTCTATTTGAATAATGTATTTTTGCAGGTGAGGTCTCCAGAACTGCACACAGTATTCTAGCTGTGGCCTCACCAGGGCTCTATACAGCGGCATCACAACCTCCCTCTTCCTACTGGTGATGCCTCGAGCTATGCAGCCGAGCATCCTGCTTGCTTTTCCCACTGTCTGGCTACACTGTCCGACTGCTGCCTAGAAATCTGGACCGAAAGTCAAATATGCTAAACATTATGCCAATTGCGCAGGGCAGTAGAGACTGGCGCATTGAATGGTAAATCAGGCTCCTGGTGGTAAACTCACCCACCTCTATCACTAGTTATAGATCACCTGATTTCTCCTTCAGGGCAGGGCACTCGTTTGCTTTGACAGTGATATAGCCAAATGCATGGCCAGCCTTTGGCGTGTGTAGATGGAGCTGCTGCACGGGGCGTCATCACTCATGGAGCGCGGAATGGGCACCAGACTTACTGCTCTCCAATGAGTTTTGAATGTAGCAAAACCTTTTCATCCCTCTTTTGCACCCTCCATCTTCCTCTCTTTTTCAAGTTCCATTCTTTCTATTTTCTTTAACAGTCCCTCAATCTTAAAATACCCTACACCATACTCATTTTCACATTCACTCCATCTTTCTTTTTATATTTCTTCCATTTCTTTTTTCACATGCCTTCCTCCTTTCTCTCTTTTTCATCCCCCACACCTTACTCTCTCTTTTCCACATGCCCTCCATCTTTCTTTCTTTTTACATTTCTTTTCTCTGTTTCTCACATCCCCTCCTTTTTCATTTACCATCTTCATCTATTTTTTTTCATTCCACCAAACTTTCTCTCTTAAAGTGGACCAACACCCAGGGGGGATCGGCCCGGGAATCTATAAGATTCCCGGACCGATCAGATCCCTCCCCGCGGGGCATCCGAAATCGGGAGGTCCCGCGGGGAGGAACCCCCCAGGAGGCCCACAATCCTTACCTTACCGGCGATCCAACGGCGCATGCGTGAGACGCGGCTGTTAGAGGGAAGCGAGAGACGCAGCCAATGACAGCGGCTTTGGACGCGCATACCAGAGCGGCTCTGAGCGCTGTCATTGGCCGGACGAGGTCACGTGGGAGCGGGGAGAGGTGAGTTTTTGCGTCGATCGGGGGGTTTCACACGATCGGGGTGCCCCACCTAAGTGGACCAACACCCAGGATAGTCAAAATCCTGGGTGTTGGTCCACTTTAAAGTAGACCAAAACCCAGTATTTTGACCATCCTGGGTTTTGGTACACTCCCCCGGGGCACCCGGGTGCCCCGCTATGTGAAACCCCCCAGATCTCCCAAATAAACTCACCTCACTGCGGTCCTACGGCGCATGTGCAGCCGCTCGTCCAATCAGCGCGCTCGGAGCAGCTGAGCTATGCACGTCTAAGAGACATCTTAGCTCTGCGGCTCAGAGAGCGCTGAAGGCCACATCTCATGCTTCCCTCTAACAGGGAGCGTGCCCGCGGTGCCCATTTGTGAATGGCCAGCGCCCTGCTAGAGGGATAACGGGGATGCAGCCGTGGCCCGCACATGCGCCGTTGGAACGGAATTCAGGTAAGTGTAGCCGGCGACCTGGGGGGTTTCACACAACAGGGTATCCTGATTTTGGATGCCCCGCGGGGAGGGGATGAATCGGCCCGAGAATCTATAAGATCCAGCAGGGTTTTGATCCACTTTAATTACATTTCCTTCTCCCTTCATTCTTTCTCACATTCCTTTTATCACTCTCTCTTTTTCATACTTCCTTCTTCTTTCTCTCTTTTTCAAATTCCCTCCATTTTTATTTTTTACTTCTCTTCCATCAGTTTCTCTTTTCACCTACCCCTCTTTTCTCTCTTTTTTTTCATTTGCTCTATCTTTCTCCATTTCCCATATCTCCTCCTTCTCCTTCTTTTCTCATTTTCCCTCTTTCCCTCTTTTCTCTCTTTTTTTTTTCATTTGCTCTATCTTTCTCCATTTCCCATATCTCCTCCTTCTCCTTCTTTTCTCATTTTCCCTCTTTTCCCTCTTTTCTCTCTTTTTTTTCATTTGCTCTATCTTTCTCCATTTCCCTTATCTCCTCCTTCTCCTTCTTTTCTCATTTCCACACTCCCTTCACCTCTTCTTTTTTCCTTATCTCCCTTCATCTATCTTTTCCAAATTATCTGTCTTCTCTTCATTTTTCTTCTCTAAAAGAAAGTATTCTCTATACTTTCTCTCTATCATTGGCTTTGATTCACTAAGAGTTGAAAAAAAATTCTCATGGTAGTAAAAAAATCATTTCATGAGAAAAAAGCCTGAGAATGTCACTTTTATTGAAGTCAAGCACTTTTTACTACAGAGTAAGACGTAAACGTAAAATATTTTTCTCAGGAGTAAAATTGCCATTGACCTTTATTGTCTTCCTATCGGCTGATTCATTAAAAGTGAGATTCTCAGTTTTTTTTCTCATGAATTGAATTTTTTACTGCCATGAGAATATTTTCAACTCTTAGGCCCTTATTTAAGAAGGGACAGCGTCAGGTAGTGGCTGGTTAATGACAGGTAGCGACTGGTGAACGCCGGACACGGCACGCAATTACACATTTATCAAGCAGAATCTGTTTAGCGACTGGGATAGCGACTGGGATAGCGCCATGTAGCGTCTGATTCATCATTTTCACAGCCTCAGCGAACAGCGCCAGTGTTCAGCCTTGCACAGCGCCAGGTATGACCTCTCGCTACCTGTCGCTCTCCCATACATTTCAATGGACGAACCTTTTCTTCTCTTTTAACTGGGTTTTTTTTTTTTCCAAAAAATCACAATCAAAATTCTGTGACCTCTTCTGGCATTGAAAAAGCTGTTTATTCACATTTTTTTCATTTTTTATATATTTTTTCAGAAATGACATTACAGGTCTGGCATTAAAGTGTTCATGTTACAATGTTGTTACAATGTAATTCCATATGTTTTCGCTTTGTTACTAGTGGATAGATGCTGAAAAACAGACTTTAAACACACCGCCTCCTGCGCTCTGGGCATATTTTTCTGCGCCAGAGTTGTGTGAGGCTTTTTTTTTTTCTTGAATATGTTGTGAGTCGGTCGCACTGACCAGTCGCTAACATGCGCTCCCATACTGTACTGGTCATGTATTCAACATTGCTGCACAGCGACTGAGTCGCTATAAACTAGTGACTCACGGCCGAGCACTGCGACTACTAGCGGGCGCTCTGAAAATGCCTGCTACAGACGCTAATCTGTCGCTACCTGGCGTTAGTGATGAATCAGCCTGCCCGTTAAAGAAGGCCATTGTCAGAGAGTGAATGTGTTATTGTGTTGGTTGGGGGGGGGGGCACATTTTCCTCTTTCCACATTTCTCAAGCCTTCTTTTGTTTCCACATTTCCTTTATCTTTCTCTTTTCTCCATATTCCCTCCCTCTATTTTCCACATTCCCTTTGTGAAACCCTCCAGAACACCCAGAACAATTCACCTTTTCCTGGTCCAACGGCCTGCACTCTCATCCAATCAGAGCCATTTGCCCTGCATATGTAATGCTTGGCCAATGGCTCTGTTTACATGCAGGGCTTTGGCAATCTGTCGCATTCCCCCATCAAAATCCTGGGTTTTGGTCCACTTTAATAAGATAAAAATATATGCCCCAACATAATGTTTCCCCACCCCCCCATTCATTCATATACGCACTATACATTGCTCCGCCTTCACTGACTACCTGCCCGCCTCCTGCTGATATTTTCCACATTCCCATATCTCAGAATCATAGAAACATAGAAAGGTGACGGCAGAAGGAGACCATACAGTCCATCTAGATCTCCTCCTTCTTGTCTCGTTTCCATCTCTCCCTTTATCTATTTTTTTCATTATCTCAATTTCCTCTTCACTTCTCCTCTTTTCTCCTTCATTCTTTCTCTCTATCTGTCTCTATCAGAGGGTGAATGTGTGAGGCACGCGGAGCTCTAAGAGGTTGGCCATGTAGCCATGTACAGTATTTCCAGTGTTATGTGGAATGTGTTTTATATAAAACAGGAAGAACATCTAAACAGCATTGCTCACCGGCTTCTTGGAGTGCTTTATGCCATCCATCCTTGCATTCTCTGCCACTCCCCGATACAGGGGACAAATTGCCAGGATGCCACAGTTGTCCAGCAGACTATGATCTCTAGTAATGGCGCATACACAAAAATATGTTGAGCGAACCCAAACCCCCAAACTACTACTTTCTACCAAACTTTGAGAGTTTGGGTTCCTAAATCCGAACCAGCACTTCAGCCAGAAATCTGTGTTCAGCCCCAACACAGAAAAGTGACTTAAAGCGGATCTTCACCCTGAATAAGAGTCTTATATGTTTCCCACACCCTCTACATACAGATTGCTCACATTAAAATTCATCCTACCTGCATCTACTGCATGGTATGTAGATGGCGGCTCATGGAGCATCAGGCAGCCTGCAAACAGGAAGTGTCTTCTGACTGTTTTGCTCTGCATTCTGTTATTGCTGTCCTTTCCCTGATCCCAGCTCTGCTCTGCAAAGCACAGCTATAATCCTGCCCCCTGTACTTTATCCTGCTCTCCTCTCCTCAGTATGTGATGCTTCTGAGTCAAGATGGCGGCGCCGGTATCCTAGAGGCCTGAACAGAGTTGCAGCCCGGTGGGGGAAAGAATAATAATTAAGTGACTAAAAACGTATTAATATATTAATTTTAGATGCAGGGGAATAGTTTTTTAAGGGTTTACACTTTTTATTAAATCAGTTAAGAGATTTGACACTGTGACATGTGTTGGATTGCTGAGCTAGCTGTTACTACTACTGATGTGACCATAAAAGTGGACCAAAACCAAGGATTTTGGCTATCCTGGGTTTTGGTCCTTTGCCCTGGGGCATCCCGATCGGGGCTGCCCCGCTGTATGAAACCCCCCAGATCGCCCGAAGAAACTCACCACGTCCTGTGTCCCATGTACGGCCACTCGTCCAATCAGCGCTCGGAGCCACTGACGTTACACCATTTAAGACAGCGACTAAAGCCAGCGGCTCCATCCCCGTGCTGACGGCCGCATCCCCCGCTTCCCTCTAACAGGGAGCGTGCCTGCTCAAAAACAGCTGGCGTGGGCACGCGCCCTGCTAGATCGATATCGGGGATGCGGCCGTGGCCTGCACATGCGCTGGATCGGGAAGAAACCAGAAGTGACCTGGGGGTTTCACACAGCGGGGCATCACAATTTTGGATGCCCCGGGGGGGGGGGGGGGGGAGAGAATCGATCGGCCCGGGATTCTTATAGATTCCTGTGCTGATCGAGCTGGGTTTTGAGCCACTTTAAAGCTGACCCTGATACTACCATTACAAGTGATAGACTCCCCAGAAAAGAAACAAAAGCATTAATAAGGCGACAAGGAGCTCACCTAATGGTTGTTCCACATGCCCCTCCTCCATTTCCTGCAGTGCCAGGTAGAAGCCAAAGGACACAGGATTCCAAGGTTTTCCCTTCTTTCAATTTCATTCCTCCAGGACCACACAAAAAAGTGGTCTAACAGCCACTCCGTCTCTTGGAGCTCTCAACGTGAGCGAGAATGGCAAGCCACAGTGGTCCCACAGCTGTCTCTGACCACAGCAAAGCATGTTCATGGACCATGACACATCATTTCCAGCTCAGCCCCAACCCGTAAATTGAAGCAAAGGAATCATTTTTTAAAATATATAAGGTATTGACATATAATGTGAGATTTGGGTATTTGCTCATTTTCTACTGTTCCCAAGAGGGATACGGTGAGAGAAAGTTATTGTGTGCCCGAGCAGGGACCTAAGTCTAACATGGGTCTCTGTGTTAAGCGGCTTGCTCCTTTGTTGTGTACAGGTTTAGAATCAGAGCAATGACAAGAAGTAGAAAATTCCATGTGGCTGGTGAAGCATGAAAAACATTAAAGCACCAGTGGGGGCTTGCATTAATACGGCAGAGACTGATACATTATGTATACAGTATAGTACAGCAGGTATTATAACAAGAGGTAACATTAAACAAATACATATTTTTATAAACATTTTACACTATATTCAAATTCAAAACAGAAACTCACATTCGATAGTAATAGAACAATAGGATTAGTGAATTCGCACATAAACAAAAACTATAAAAATTGTTTCCTAAAAAAAATCAGTCTGATAGCTCGGAACTAAGAGGACTCTGGGAGGACCACGGGAGGGCTCCAGGTGCTTGAGATTCCATGCTTTACATTAAAGTGGACCAACACACAGGATTTTCACTATCCTGGGTGTTGGTCCACTTCCTCGGGGCACCCCGATCGGGGGTGAAACCCCCCAGAAAACCCCCAAAACTCACCTCTCCCCGCTTCCACGTGACTCGCTCCACCAATCACCGCCGACGGACAAGCGAGGTCCGTCGACGGACAACGTGAGAGCGCCTGCCGCCACCTCTCGCCGATCGGGGTGCCCCGCAGGCAGGGAGCTGATCGGCCCGGGAATCTTATAGATTCCCGGGCCGATCATCGGTGGGTGTTGGTCCACTTTAACCCTACTATTATTAAAATGGGGCAAAACACAGTTTTTCGGTGATGCTAAACCAAATAAGCGCCCAAATCTTCCCTGGGTGTAAAAAAGAAATCGCTATTTTCACTTACTGTGGGAGTCATGCTCATTATTTGGTGAAGCCAGTGTGTCTTGCAGTGTGCATTGCGGTATGGATTGCAACCTGCATCTCAGTGAGCTTTTTAGTGTTCAGACAAACAAATGTCAGTTCTACAATTTGCCCAAAAATTACCTGTACCTGTAATGGGACATTTCTTACAGGTTAGGTACATCAATGTACCCAATGAGTTAAGGATGTCTTTTTTTTTTACGTTTGGAAACAACAGCACCCTATGGCAAATTCTTTAGCATAGCCCATAGATTGCTATTACTGCTATTTTCCTATGATATTTGATGTACCCCACCATCGCAGGTACAGGTGACTTTTTGCGAAAAAAGTAGAATAACATTTGTTTTAACTTTGTTGTGTCTAAACACTAAATACCTCATTGGATAAATGGTATACCTAAGCGGTAAAAATGCCCCATCGCAGGTACAGGTACATTTGGGGGAAAAAGGTAGAAAAAAACTTTTTTTTTTACACTTTTTTATGTCTAAACACTAAAAAGCTCACCAGAATGCAGGTTGCAATCTACACCTTAAACCAGACCAACACCCGTTTTTTCTTTAACAAGTGCTGGTTTAGTATTATATCAGGAAAGGTCATGCTAATTAATAGGGTTCATGCTAAATATTTGTTGAAGCCAGTGTGACTTGCAGTGTGCATTAAACCGGACCAACACCTGTTTTTTCTTTAACGGGTGTTGGTCCAGCCCCTCTAAACTTAACCCCCCCATAACGCCCAATCTCATTTTACCTTCAACTTTGGGAAAGGAGTCCTGCGATTTGCTGCTGGGCACGTGGGCCATGGTCGCATCCTTGGTGCCACCACCGGAATGCCCCGTCCACGTCCGCACTGGCAGCCAATCTTGGGACTCCTTTCCTGAAGTTGAAAGTAATGAGATCGGGGCTATGTTCCGAGGGAAGAAAAAAAGAGGAAGATCCGCACTCCTCAAACTTGAAAATTTATTTGAAAAAAGATAAAATCCAAATCTCCATAATATCACGGCAGTGTAAAAGCAATACAGGACCCTGGCACATAAATTTGTGCCACACTCGCTAACGCGTATCGGACGCACAGGAGTGGTCCTTAATCATAGATGATGTTAATCATAGATTATGTTCCGAGGGGCTCCAGCATTCTGGATGCCCCCCCCCCCAGCTTATCTTATTCACTGTCTGCAGGACCAACACCCGCGCACAGCCAAAGTATGCGAGTGATGGCGCGTGCCGCCGATGTGTGCGGCTGGGATTCCATTCAGCTTCTCTAGCCACATATTAATATGTGTAGCCAGAGACGCGAATCGGTCGAGCGGCTGAGCATGAGCCATAAGACTGAGGAGAGGTGAGTTTACTCAGCGAATGGCAGGGTTTCACACAGCAGGGCACCTCAAACCGGGATGTCTTAGGCCTCAGGGGGACAGACCAAAACCCAGGAAATCGAGGGTTTTGATCTACTTTAAAGTGGACCAACACCCAGGGGTGATCGGCCCGGGAATCTATAAGATTCCCGGGCCGATCACCTCCCTCACCGCGACATCCGAGAGTGGACCAAAACCCAGGATAGTCAAAATCCTGGGTGTTGGTCCACTTTAAGTTCACAAACACCCTGGGGCATCCATAGAAAACCCCAAATTAGGCTTTAACACTTTTCTGAGGCTATGGACGCTGCAACCCGTCTTTGCCAGTGACCAGTCAAGCTTGTCAAGCATTAATGGACAGACAGAGCTTGTGCTTGCCTTTGAAATTCCATTGGCCTTTGAGGTCAACTATGATTTAGATTTCGAACTTCATAGGTATTATTTATAGAAGGGCATCCCAAATTGTCCTAATGGTGAGGGCATTAACAGAGCTGACATATTTTTTTACATTAAAGTTGACCAAAACCCACCCTGGAGTCTATGAGACTCCAAGGCAGGCATACAAAGCGCTACGGAAGATGATGGCGCTATATAAATAAACAATAATAATAATAATAATACTCCCTACCCCCAGGGCATCCAGATTCAGGCTGCCCCGCTGTGTGATACCCCCTAGTTCCCCCAGAAACTCACCTTCTTTCCTGGCCCAATGGCCAGCGTGGCATACTCCTTATTAGAGTGTAGCGGGGGATGCGGCACCAGCGCACTCAGATCCACTCGCCTTAGACAAAGGCTTAGACGAAGGGGTGGGAGCAGACCCGAAAGCGCTGAGGACCAGGAAGAGGTTAGTTCGTTCAGGTGACCTAGGGGTGCCCCGGAGGCAAGGACCAAAACCCAGGATAGTAAGAATTCTGGGTTTTGGTCCACTTTAAATCCCATTGAATAGTATTTTTTAAAAAAAAATTTACATGTGATTTTTTTTCTTCATAAACTTTTTTCATGTTTTTCCACTTGACTTTCATACTCCACTTTCATTCCTCATTTCGTTGCTATGTTTGGAAAATTCTACTTTAGAATGTAAATGCCGCCCCTTGTGCTTTTGGTAGCCTCTGCTAACCTCACAGTTAAGCGACAACCTGCAGGGAAACATAAATAGCTCTGTGAAGCCATAAAGAAGACAGGCGGCCTGTGAGCTGCTCATTATACAGTAACGCCTTTGCCAGGATGGGGGTCAGTGTGTATGGAGAATAGAGCCGGTCTATAAGAGGTGTGTGTCTGTGTGTGTACACAGTGTTAACACTGATACTTGTGTGTGGTGTTACAGGAAGCCTAGTGCTCAGGCCTGGAACAAAGTTTACCTTTCCTCAAGCCCTTGTTAGGTCGATGCTGGTTACAGGAATGTGAAAGTGAATGACACATTCATGTGATATAACATGGAGTGGAGAGTGTTCAGCAACAACTTCTAGAAAAAAATGTTTTTAATATTTAACTTTCCAACTTCTGACAGATTCATGAGGTTATCTCAGAATATTTACTTTCAGTACTTGGCTGAGTGGTGCACCAGGACTGTTACATGATCTATAATTGACAATGAAATGGTTAAAGTGGACCAAAACCCACCTCGGACGGCCCAATTCCCTCTCCCCCGTGCACCTCCATCTGGGATGCCCCGCTGTGTAAAATTTCCTGAATCCCCAGTAAAACCTACCTGAGCCACTATCCAGAAAGTGTAGGTTATTGTACTTTTTCAGTGTAGAAATTTTAAAGAGTCCAAAAATCCATCCCTTTGACCCCTCGCCATTTTGGCACCCTCCCCAAGGACCAACAAATAATTTTTTAGGAAGTACCAGATAATCTTCTGAGTCCTGTTTCCCAATTTCTCCCCTCTGTCTATCGCAAATTAATTTATTATTGCCTAAGGGTTGATTCATGGCCGTGCGCCTATGTATTTTTGGATTGCCAATTCGCGCTTGGGCTTCTTCCTGATTTATGGTTGTCAATAATTAGAAACGCATCGTTTAAGGAGGAAATTTGGGCATGAGTGCGCTCCAATGTGGAAACTTGCACCTGAAATTCTCTGGCACCCCAAACTGCTGCCTGATTTATGAGGTGTTTAGAGGGAAGAAATGGGTGTGCAGATATGTCAAGCGCTACGGAAGTTGATGACGCTATATAAATAAACAATAATAATAATAATAATGTGTCAAGAGTGAATTTCCTCCTGCAAACAGCTAGAGTTAACTGCCGACTTCACTAACTAACTAACAGGTTTATTTCATTCCTAAAACACACGTCGGCAGCATCCGGCATGTTTTTTAGCAATGAAAGTGTCAGACGCAAGCTTATTTTAGTAATTTTTGCCTTTTTAAGAGTAAGTAACATTAGTAGCACACTTATTAAGCACTAATACGCAAAACAGGGCAGGGAGGGAGGGGTAAAGAGAACATCTGGGACTAAACATTTGGGTAAACAACACTGGAGGGGACCTGGAATTAGGATATCCCCAATAAAACATGACACCTAAAAATAAGGAGAAATAAGCATATATAAAGAAGCTTATATAAGAAGAAGCTTATATAAAGAAGTATTTCTCCTCTTGATTTGCTGTTTCTCAGTTGCGATTTTGTCTTTCCAGCTTCTGTATTTTAGATGAAACTGTATTCTCCATTTCGGAGTGTATTCCCTGTCACTTGAGTCACCTGACTGGGAATACACTCAGAAATGTATAGAGATTCACCTAAAACACAGAATCTGGAGAGAAAAAAATCGCAATTGAGAAACAGCAAAGAAAGGGGAGAAGCATGGGGGGACCTTTGGGAGCAGTTAAGGGCTTAGCCAGCCAAATGTGCATGGGGCAGGGCCATTTGTGCTTCAAAACAGCAAAATTCAGACAGAAGTGTGCATGCCATTTGGTGCAATTTGCACGTGCGCTTGACATGTGCACCAAGCCATGAATCAGGTGCCTAGGCGCATGCAGAATCGTTTGCACTTAGTTTGGATTTTTTGCACACCGACCATGAATTGACCCTCATATGTTCTTATAAATGTTCTTATAAAAATGACATAAACCTTTATTGTTATTATAAAGTGTCAATACAAATAAGTACCAATAACAAATATTTAACCATAAATGAATCCATCCACCATGGCCCATATTCATACATCTCATCACATATTTCTACCCAGGGGATTGGAATGGGCACGACCAGCTGCGAGGGATAAAAAAGGGAGTATTACAGACCAAAAGCTTTTATTCCGGTATATATTATTCACTATAATTCAATTAAACTTTAGATCACCATTTTAGTTTACACACATGGGGATATCAAGATAATCTATCTAATGTATTCATATATTTTTTTAAAGCACATCCTATCAAGCTTATATGAATTTCTGCCCAGGAGACAATGGGTGGCTCAACCATATCCCACAGGGACCTATATATACCTGTCTTTGTTAACAGGGGGAGGCCGATTCATTAACAGCGGCAGGTAGCGACAGTTGAGCGACTGTAGCGGCTTTTTCAGAGCCCCCGCTAGTAGTCGCTGTGCTTGGCCGTTGTTCGGTAGTTGATAGCAACTCAGTCGGTTTGCCGTAATGTTGAATATTGGGTGAGGAGTCGCTATTTGACAGGTTCCGCGCTGTATGGGAGCGCATGACAGCGAATGGCCATAGCGACCGGCTCCCACCCCATTCATTAACAAATCACGCTCAAAAAATTCTTGCGCTGTAAAATGCATGTTTAAACCCCAGAGCGCTGGCGGCGATGGGTTAAAAGTAGTTTTTTAACCCCCAAACAACCATATTTTTGGAAACCAAAAAAACAAGTTTTTTAATATTTAGTAATATGAATACATTAATATCAGACCTGTAATATCAATTCTGTACATTTTTTTATTTATTTTTTTTAACTTAAAACAATTATTTAAAATGGCAGAAGTGGTCACAGAATTTTTCACATTTAAAGATCCGCTCACCAGTCGCTACCTGTCACTATCCCTTGTTAAATAAGGGCCTAAGTGTAAGTATATCTCTTTTCTTATATTTGGAAATGAAAGCTTGAAATCATTCTCCTATGTTGTGTTAGAATATTATTATTATTATTATTAATATTATTACTGTCATGAAACGGCAATCCAGATGTGGCTTTAATGTTAATAATTTCTAGCTAACAAAAAAATCCCACATATTGATTTGAGGCCAGTCTGGTTCTCTGTTCATTCCAAGGGGGACGATCATGCTCCAACATTGGTATGGGATTGTTGGCTTTAGGTGGTGGCCATCTTGGGTTATCTTGTGCTTCAATGTAACTCATTGCATTTGTAAAAGTCAGCACATAATTCCTGTACAAGTCAGCTCTATAGACTGTCCTTTGTGACAAGCCAACTGGGGAGGGACCGAATTCTGCTGACATTTCCTTTAAACTATTTAGTTGAAAAAAAAAGGAGGGAACAGTGTGGGGGAGTCATTGCTTTTCTTGCTTTCTGGGATCTAAGTACAGTGTCTGTTGGTGCCTAATGGTAAATCCAGCACTGCATATTAACAACTTTGAAGGGGGTCAAATAAGAATTTAATGTGGGTCAAAACCCCGGTGGCTGCGCATACCCGTGGGCTTGGGGGAAAGGTATGCATTTTGGCGAATTTTCCTAATTCCCCAGGGAAGGGGGGCCACTTTGAAGGAAATAGAATTTCAACAACTTGGTGGTTTACTGGGGGTGGATGCAGGGATTCAGCTGCAGAGGGAGCTGAATTTGACCGCCTTGGGATTCTGGAATTAGGTGAGTATGGACAAGGAAGATGAACAGGGAAGTTTCTGTAGTGATACACACTGTAAAGCATCCCAAATCAGGATGCTACCTAGGGGAACATTCTTAGGCCCTTATTTATGAAGGAATAGCGACTGGTGAGCGACCGGTAATGACGGGCACCGCCACGAGAACGCCGACTCCCCACCACAATCACACATTTATCAAGCCAATCCTGCTTAGCGACTGAGATAGCGCCAGATAGCCACTCATTCATCATTATTCCAGCCTCAGCCCACAGCGCCAGCGTCCGACCTTGAACAGCGACAGGTATGACCTCTCGCTACCTGGCGCTCTCCAATGCATTTCAATGGAACAATCTTTAAATATTCATAACTAATTGTTATTAATGTTTTTTGTTTTTTTTTTTAAATGTGAAAAATTATGTGACCACTTCTGCCATGTTAGATAATTTTTTTAAGGTAAAAAAAAAAAATTTGTGCAGAATTGATATTACAGGTCTAATATTATTGTATTCATATTACTAAATTCTTTCAAAAAATTTTTTTTTTTGGTTTCCAAAAATATGGTTGTTTGGGGGTTAAAAAACTACTTTAAACACATTGCCGCCAGCGCTCTGGGGTTTAAACATGCATTTCACAGCGCGATAATTTTTTTAGCGTGATTTTTTTGATGAATGTGGTGGGAGCCGGTCGCTCTGACCAGTCGCTATCATGCGCTCCCATACATCGCGGAACCTGTCAAATAGCGACTCGTCACCCCGTATTCAACATTACTGCACACCGACTCAGTTGCTATCAACAACCGAACAATGGCCAAGCACTGCGACTACTAGCGGGCGCTGTGAAAATACTGCTACAGTCGCTCAACTGTCGCTACCTGCCGCTATTAATGAATCGGCCTCTTAGTGGATCATGAGTCTATTTAGAGTTATGGTCCCACTGTAAGTCTCTTTATGGGGTTACTTTTGTGTCGGTTTTCATGACGAAATATGATTATACCAAAAAATCATAAATTACCCTGTTGTGTATTTCTATCCAAAAAATACAATATACGCTGAATTTTATATAAAAAATGTGACATTGTTTCCTTGACCAGTGAATACAGGGCCATTTGTTACAGCAGCTCTTGACATAATTAAGTCATTCATGCCATACATTGCTATGAAATAGCGCAGAGAAGGGACAGATGGCATCCAAAGGGCAAAGCAATGACATCAGGCCACAAGTAGGCTTTATACTTTCTAGCCAATTCTTTGGGATTAAAATGTAAGTTATCTTACTGGGTTTACTTAGAACATTTTTAAAAATATAGCGGTTAAAGTTAAAAGATCTTGAGATCCCGTCTCAAGTTGTTTTGGCTCTGATTGTTTGTGATGTCGGGGTAGAGTAAAGCTGAGCAAAATTGTTCAGAATTGTTTGGCCGGTGATTATTTACTCTAAAAGTGGAACAAAACTAGAGATTTTGACTATCCCAAGATTTGTTCCCTGCTGTGTGAAACCCCCAGATCGCACAGAACAACTCACCTCTACTCTGTCCTATGGCACACGCGGGGACTCTCAGAGGCTCCAATCAAAGCCGTTTACCGTGCTTATTAAATGTTCGGCAAGCGCAACTTGTTTGTGGCAATCGGAGCGAGAGTGGCTGCATCCCCTGCAGAGCGCGTTCTTCCGCCCACAGTCTATCTATATTGCAGTGCATGGGAGTGAAGATGCAGGGGATGAGTTTACATCGGTCATTTTCTTGAGGTCTGGGGGGATCTGCTTATGGGCTGCCCACTAGTAATTGGATATGGTGTACTGAGCTTTCTATTATTTCTATTATTTTATGGGGCCTGTTGGGCAGATGCTTGCAATTTTGGGGGCTGGGGGTTATGCTCACATACTTAAATTTTTTTCACATTGTGTCTTTATACACTTTTGTAAGAAAAAACAAATTGGGTATGCACAGCTATATTTAACCAAATGTAAATAGGGTAAAGGTGCTGGCAAATGAGGACAATATATGTGAATTACTGCAAACAAGGGCCCTAGATGTGGCCCAAATGTCCTACATAGAGACTGCCGCACACGGGGAGGCCGATTCATTAATAGCGGCAGGTAGTGACAGTTGTGCGACTGTAGCAGTATTTTCACAGCGCCCGCTAGTAGTCGCTGTGTTTGGCCATTGTTCGGTTGTTGATAGCGACTGAGTCGGTGTGCAGTAATGTTGAATACGGGGTGACGAGTCGCTATGCGCGATGTATGGGTGCGCATGATAGCGACTGGTCAGAGCGACCGGCTCCCACCATATTCATCAAAAAATCACGCTCAAAAAATTATTGCGCTGTGAAATGCATGTTTAAACCCCAGAGCGCTGGCGGCGATGTGTTAAAAGTAGTTTTTTAACCACCATATTTTTGGAAACCAAAAAAAAAATTTTTTTTTAAAGAATTTAGTAATATGAATACAATAATATCAGACCTGTAATATCAATTCTGCACAATTTTTTTTTTTTTTACCTTAAAAAAATTATCTAACATGGCATAAGTGGTCACAGAATTTTTCACATTTAAAAAAAAAACAAAAAAAAACATTAATAATAATTAATTATGAATATTTAAAGATTGTTCCATTGAAATGCATTGGAGAGCGCCAGGTAGCGAGAGGTCATACCTGTCGCTGTTCAAGGTCGGACGCTGGCGCCGTGGGCTGAGGCTGGAATAATGATGAATGAGTGGCTATATGGCGCTATCTCAGTCGCTAAGCAGGATCGGCTTGATAAATGTGTGATTGTGGTGGGGAGCCGGCGTTCTCGTGGCGGTGCCCGTCATTACCAGTCGCTCACCCGTCGCTACCTGTCGCTATTCCTTCATAAATTAGGGCCTAAGACAATATGTATGAATAAATACTGAATTTATTAAATCATTTTAGATTATGACAAACAACTACATAAAAGACTTAATTAAAAAACATATATACATATAAGACATACTGGAGATAGTATTCCTGTTATTGGCTCTTTGCTAAAATATGAAGAAATATATAAATCACATAATTTAAACATATATGGCGAAATCGCTTTAATATGATGAGACTATTGTACCTGTATGGTGGCGTTTTAGGAAAAGAATGTATAATACACTTTTGGTCTAGAAAAATGTGTGTACGCTCACCCCAAAAGGGCCTACTGAGAGTCTATCTCCCAACAGCCCACATAAACCTGGAGCTGAGCCTGCTCTGCCCCATGCATCTCAGCTTTGTATATTCATTGTTTTTAATGATCTGTATGCTTTTAGCATAAAGGAACTTATTTGCATGGCTTCACCTATTGACTCAAAATGGCGACTCAATCCCTAGATTTAGACTGCAATGGTGACAGATAGATGCCTTCTGCTTTAAGAAGGCTTTTTTCTTTTCCTAATAGCATAATCCACCCTTGTTATACAGACATCACGTCTGTGGCTATTGCATACCCCGACTTAATCTAGTGTTTTTTTAAGCCTGGAAAGTTAATTGTATAAGTGTGTGTTCTTCTATGCACTTCACATAGAGAACCCAAAGTACACCTTATACTAAGGAATTAATTTGATGGGCTTAAGACTGACATGAGCAAGTAAAAGGAAAATTACTACTCGGTGACTGTTGCGAGCCAACACCCAGATTTTTTTGTGGTTTGTTTCTACTTGCAAAGACATAGCCTGGAGTAGAGGATTCTGCGTGACGTGTTGATCTAGGTAAGGTAGCCTTGGCAGCGGGCACAGGCTGTTGCGGATACAGTCACTTCGTCGTGTTCAAGAAATCTGGCAAACCAGCCAGGCACCATTTGCCAAATCATTTGGGTTAATCATGGAAATGATACAGTCAAGACTTCCGGCATAATGTTCTTTTCAACTTATAGTAAAGTAGTGCTGACAAAATGATGACTCCCTTTTTTTCTGGATGGTCTGACCAATACATTATTATTTTTCTAGCATTTCCACCATAAGATATTTCATTTTGAATTTGTGCAAGGGGGTGGGGGTCTATAGCTGTAAGGGGGGGTTTCGACCATTCCCTACCATGTACTGCACTGAAGGCATAGGGCAACCACAGGTAACTTGCTCCCAAGGTATCCATTGCATTGTATGTCCCATGGGGGCTCTTCTTATATTAGAGATAGGACTGCACCTACACAGAGGCGCCTTGGCTTTGGTGGTGCAGTTTTACCATACGTCCACAGATGTGTGCCAAATGAGACCTCTATTTTGGTGACAGATTTTAGGACTGGTTGCTAGCTTGTGTAATGTGACCTCTTTTTATCAGGGCCAACATCATGACAGGACAGATGAGACTCATATGGGACCTGGCTATAAAGTGGTGTGGGCTGCTATTAGCCCAAAAAAAGTGATGGGTTGAGTGGATAGCAGAGACTCTATATAGGGTTGCAGGCTGTCTTCATAGGGTTGTGGTTTTGGGGGGCCAAGGCAGGGCTATTCATGTAGGATTAACTTCTGGACAGGGCCCAAATGTTTTTGATAGAAGCCCTGACTGGCATTGGCCAGCTGAACTAGGTAAGGGTGTACAATCATGTAAGAAATTGTAGATGTGTTTTCATTTATAACCTTGGGATCCCAATTCATTGCTAGTGGTAAGAAGCTAGAAAGTTTAAGTGATTGACCACCCATGTAAAAAACTAAAAGGTACTCAAAACACTCCTACTCCAGCAATCAGCAACTCACTCAATTGCTGGATACCATCCTGCGATGCTTTTGAGTCCGGCTCGTGCTCCTTCATCATCAGTCACGGGAGTGCTACAACGCCCACTACATTCACTACAATGGAGGGGATATGTTAGGCCTCAGCACACCCCCTCCATTACAATTAATGTAGAGGGCATGGCAGCACTCCTGTAACTGATGGCGGATGTATTGAAAGTGAACCTAAACCCTCCTTGTCTACTTTATGCTAGTTGTGGTTTAGGTTAGCATGAAACGTTACCCATCTACTCCTGCTGCCAATTAGCCCCACATTTAGGAGATACTTGTATGCTGGGGAATCAGGAAACTGCAGTGCTGCATGTAGGGCCAGATGAAAGGGTGGAGGGGTAACCAGGGCTTCCACCACTTTTTAACAAGGGTAGAGACTGAATTACAGTTATGTATGGAAAGCCTCCACTGAACCCAGGGGCCTCAACCATATGCCCCCTATTGGAGGTGCGCATACAGATGTGTAGCAGCTACCTGTCCTCCCTTGAATAGAGCTTCACTAGGATAAGACAAGTATCTCTCTAATGCAGGGTTCAATTATGGCATGGTAATGAGGTAGGCTGGGCTAGTTTAATGTCCCTGTGGAACAGGGCCCTCTCTGGGTTCACTTTAAAGCGTCCCTAACTAAAAAAAATGACTTTAGGTCACTTGAAACAACACCCCCAGGGCATCCTGATTTATCTGATGTTCATGTTTGTGGGAATCTACTGAAAGGTCTGATACTTAAAAAGCCTTCCACATGTTCTCCATTGGTATATTTGCAGCATTCAGGACCCACAGTGGCATACAAGTTCTCCTTTATCTCTCTTTATCTAACCCCCATATTGCGGACAGTGCCTTCTACTCGCCTCATAAACTGAATGTACTCCCAGCTCTATGGAAGATGATGGCACTATAAATAAATAATAATTTATTACATTTAAATAAATTATGAAATCATAACAATAATATGGTGCATGGGACAGCAAAGCAAACATTATTGGCTGCCCCCAGGCTTGCCAGTTGTGCCAGTTTTAGTAGCAGTTCTGAATTTTGAACATTAAGATGAATGCAGCGATAGGCTACAGCCACAACATAGTTCCTACAAACACAGCTAAGTAAAGAGAAGTGATTGTTGTGGTCGGGGCTTGTCTGCAGGTCACCAGCTGTGATGCTAATTGTTGTGTCCTTTTGGCACAGCATTGACAGTGCGGTTCCCTCATCCCCTGACAATGAGTTTCATGTTGGGAGGTGTGCTGTGATTCCTGTTTGTGCTTCTGGTGATGGTAAACAAGTTATGTTCTGGCAGCTGTACTGGTTCCAACAATAAGATTGTGATGCATGCTTTGAGAAGACTGCTCCCCATGCAGCCGCCGGTGGGAAAATCTAACTACTGGGTCCCTTGCTTAAAGATTGCAGTGGAGTGCAAGACTAGGCCCAGGTATCCATAAAAATAATGCACTGTTTTTTGTATAGGCAAGTATGAAATTCTGTTCTTATACAGGCAAGCATTTTCGTGGGACAATCCCGCTTTCTGGCATTTGTCCCGGTGTCCCGCGGCGCCATCATATGTCCCACACTGCTTGCCGTCGCCTGTCACTTCATGGCCGCTCTCCGTCACTCACCACTGCCTCCGACTCTAAGAGGCCGATTCAGTAATAGCGCCAGGTAGCGACAGATGAGCGACTGTAGCGGTATTTTCACAGCGCCCGCTAGTAGTCGCTGTGCTTGGCCGTTGTTCGGTTGTTGACAGCAACTCAGTCGGTGTGCAGTAATGTTGAATATTGGGTGAGGAGTCGCTATCTGACAGGTTCCGCGCTGTATGGGTGCGCATGATAGCGAATGGCCATAGCGACTGGCTCCCACCATATTCATTAACAAATCACGCTCAAAAAATTCTCGCGCTGTGAAATGCATGTTTAAACCCCAGAGCGCTGGCGGCGATGGGTTAAAAGTAGTTTTTTAACCCCCAAACAACCATATTTTTGGAAACCAAAAAAAACAAGTTTCTAAAAACATTTGGTAATATGAATACATTAATATCAGACCTTTAATATCAATTCTGCACACATTTTTTTTTTTTTTACCTTAAAAAAATATCTAACATTGCAGAAGTGGTCACAGAATTTGTCACATTTAAAAAAAAAAAAAACATTATTAACAATTAATTATGAATATTTTAAGATTGTTCCATTGAAATGCATTGGAGAGCGCCAGGTAGCGAGAGGTCATACCTGTCGCTGTTCAAGGTCGGACGCTGAGGCTGGAATAATGATGAATGAGTGGTTATCTGGCGCTATCTCAGTCGCTAAGCAGGATCGTCTTGATAAATGTGTGATTGTGGTGGGGAGCCGGCGTTCTCGTGGCGGTGCCCGTCATTTCCGGTCGCTCACCAGTCGCTACCTGGCGCTATCCCTTGTTAAATAAGGGCCTAAGTGTGTAGCCGAGCACTCACACAGCTTCTCTGGGGCGGCACTGGCTGCTGTTTTTTCATTGTTGGTAATAAATAAGAGCACTATGTGTGTTTGTTTGTTCGTGTGTGTTGGAGGTGGAGGGATGCCTCACTGGCTGTAATGGAGGGATGCCCCTCACTGGTTGTAATGTGGGATGCCCCTCACTGGTTGTAATGTGGGATGCCCCTCACTGGTTTGTATGGGAGGGATGGCCCTCACTGGTTTGTATGGGAGGGATGCCCCTCACTGGCAGTAATGAGGGATGCCCCACACTGGCTGTAATGGAGGGATGTCCCTCACTGGCTGTAATGAGGGATGCCCCACACTGGCTGTAATGGAGGAATGTCCCTCACTGGCTGTAACGAGGGATGCCCCACACTGGCTGTAATGGAGGGATGCCCCTCACTGGTTGTAATGTGGGATGCCCCTCACTGGTTTGTATGGGAGGGATGACCCTCACTGGCTGTAATGTGGGATGCCCCACACTGGCTGTAATGGAGGGATGCCCCTCACTGGTTGTAATGTGGGATGCCCCTCACTGGTTTGTATGGGAGGGATGCCGATCACTGGCTGTGATGAGGGATGTCCCTTACTGGTTGTAATGGAGGGATGCCCCTCACTGGTTATAATGGAGGGATGCCCCTCACTGACTATAAGTATGACTATGTACTTGTGCTTTTCTGCCATGTATTGTAAGTTAGTTGTTTTACACTCTTTGTAATTTCACATTGTACAGTGCCATGGAAGATGTTGGTGCTTTAAAAATAAACTTTACTAATAATAATTATGTGAGTGCCAGCAGTCATTCGTAGTGCTGGATTTTGCCAGGGCTTTGCGATGAAGGTGAAACTATGTTTTGCGGTGAGGGGGCTCCAGCAACCTGAACACCCCCAGGACTGTCACATTGGCGTCCAACACTTATTTCCTAAATATTGGTTGTTCCTAATAATGTTCCCTCAGCTCTGAATTCTGCTTTATAAATTGTCTATTTGCCAGATTATTGTTCTATCAGATACGGTTATCCCCGGGTGGACTGTATATAGGGAGATCCGGGAGAATTTCAGTTGGTCTGTGCTTCTTTAGGCCGGATTGGGCAACTGCTCCTTACCCCACATCAAATTCCTGCCTCCCTATTCTTTCTCTAACGCCATTCTACCCACTGTTCCCCTTGAGCCAAGAAACCCAGTATATGTCCTGCCTTCAGTGTTAAAGCCTGAGCAATATGGCGGTAGAAGGGCATACCTACCCTGCCCTACAATGCTAAAGCTTCAATACCAGTGATTTTCCTCTTACTCTTGAGCTGTCTCTGAAATGCAATAGCCTCAGCCTTGGAGGGCATTGAGTGACTAGGAAGGTCTCAGTGAGGATGTCATAGGCTGGCCAGGTTGGTAAAATTCTGGGCTGATTTTTGTGCCCTAGTCCGCCAGTGAGCTACCCTAATTCAGTGTTTTTTTAGGGGTTTACTCATCAAGGGATTCCGGCCGGTAGTGCCTCGTAGCGACAGGTAGTGAACGGTGAACGCAGGGAGCTGTACGCAATACCACATTTATCAAAGCGATTCCGGTGAGCGACTCTAACAGCGCCATGTAGCGTACGATTCATCATCACAGACGGCTCAGCGTATACCGCCGGCGCTCAGGCTTCCAGAGCGCCAGGTATTACCTGTCGCTACCTGTCGCTCTCCCGTACATTTCAATGGACGTTACTTTTTTTCTCTTTAAACAGGGTTTTCTTTTATTTTTTATTTATTTATTTTTTTTTTTTTTATGAAATCGTTGTGTGACCTCTCCTGGACTATTAAAAGTCATTTTTGAAAACGTTTTTGATATTTTATATTTTTATGCAGAATTGTCATTACAGGTCTGGTATTAGAGTATTAATGTCACAATCTAATAACAATATAATTCCATGTATTTTCACTTTGTTACTAGTGGATATGGGTTCAAAAACGGACTTTAATCACACAGCTTCTGGCGTTCTGGGCTACAGTGACCCAATTTTGAGCGCCGGCGCTGTGTGAGGCTGTTTTTTTGATGAATATGGTTTAAGTCACTCACACTGACCAGTTGCTACCGTTCGCTCCCATATAGTGCTGTACTGGTCTTATAGCAACTCACACATCAAATTCATCAATGCCGGCCAGTGACTGAGGCCAGCAAACCATAGCCGATCAAAGCGACTACTAGCGGTCACTCTGAGAGCTTTGCTACAGACGCTCATCTGCCGATACCTGGCGCTAGTAAGGAATCAGCCTGCCCGTTTAATATGAACAAAGCATCATAAATCTTCACCTTCAATACTCAATTATTATGTACATGGTACAATCATTTGCTTTAGTATTATGTTCCCTATGTAGCATTTACAGATTATCTTTCATGTGCAGTTCTTTTTACACTAATTCCTCCAAGTTTGGTGGCTTCCTAATGCAACGAGGTTCAGATGAGTCACTCTGTTCTATAACATCGCTCTGATATCTGTCTGCCAGGACATGGTTTACTTTGTTCTCTAGATTAGCGATTAAATGACTTTTCCTTTTCATTTCTCTTAGATGGTAGATTACATAAAAGCTTTCATTCTATCCAGCGACAGTACGGTCTCAGAAACCCATGCCCGCCATTATCTCCAATTAAGATGTTGCGGGGGAGTCGGATTGTGCGCACAATAGAAGTCTGTGCAAAACTGATGCCTTCAGTCTTATTTGATTTTGCTGATGCATTTGAAACATGGACATTTGGGGAAAATGAACTGTTCACACTATCAAAAGCATCTTTCACTTGGAAAATAATGAGTATAGAATCTTTTGATCGTCCACATGTACAAAGTTAAAAACCTGTATTCAATTGCAGTAAAGCAAGAGTACTTGCAGCAGGAAACATGTGAGTACAGTGAATACGTCTGATGGGCACAAGGAGAGAGATAATTGTGACAATACTGATGGGCACAAGGAGAAAGATAAGTATGACAATACTGATGGGCACAAGGAGAAAGATAAGTATGACAATACTGATGGGCACAAGGAGAAAGATAAGTATGACAATACTGATGGGCACAAGGAGAAAGATAAGTATGACAATACTGATGGGCACAAGGACAGAGATAAGTTTGACGATACTGATGGGCACAAGGACAGAGATAAGTATGACAATACTGATGGGCACAAGGAGAGAGATAAGTATGACAATACTGATGGGCACAAGGAGAGAGATAAGTATGACAATACTGATGGGCACAAGGAGAAAGATAATTGTGACAATACTGATGGACACAGGGAGAAAGATAAGTATGACAATACTGATGGGCACAAGGAGAGAGATAAGTATGATAATACTGATGGGCACAAGGAGAAAGATAATTGTGACAATACTGATGGACACAGGGAGAAAGATAAGTATGACAATATTGATGGGCACAAGGAGAGAATTAAGTATAACAATACTGATGGGCACAAGGAGAGAGATAAGTATGACAATACTGATGGGTACAAGGAGAGAGATAAGTATGACAATACTGATGGGCACAAGGAGAGAGATAAGTATGACAATACTGATGGGCACAAGGAGAGAGATAAGTATGACAATACTGATGGGCACAAGGAGAAAGATAAGTATGACAATACTGATGGGCACAAGGAGAAAGATAAGTATGACAATACTGATGGGCACAAGGAGAAAGATAAGTATGACAATACTGATGGGCACAAGGAGAAAGATAAGTATGACAATACTGATGGGCACAAGGAGAGAGATAAGTATGATAATACTGATGGGCACAAGGAGAGAGATAAGTATGACAATACTGATGGGCACAAGGAGACAGATAAGTATGACAATACTGATGGGCACAAGGAGAAAGATAAGTATGACAATACTGATGGGCACAAGGAGAAAGATAAGTATGACAATACTGATGGGCACAAGGACAGAGATAAGTATGACAATACTGATGGGCACAAGGAGAGAGATAAGTATGACAATACTGATGGGCACAAGGAGAGAGATAAGTATGACAATACTGATGGGCACAAGGAGAGAGATAAGTATGACAATACTGATGGGCACAAGGAGAGAGATAAGTATGACAATACTGATGGGCACAAGGAGAGAGATAAGTATGACAATACTGATGGGCACAAGGAGAGAGATAAGTATGACAATACTGATGGACACAAGGAGAGAGATAAGTATGACAATAATGATGTACTGATGGGCACAAGGAGAGAGATAAGTATGACAATATTGATGGGCACAAGGAGAGAATTAAGTATGACAATACTAATGGGCACAAGGAGAGAGATAAGTATGACAATACTGATGGGCACAGGGACAGAGATAAGTATGACAATACTGATGGGCACAGGGAGAAAGATAAGTATGACAATACTGATGGGCACAAGGAGAGAGATAAGTATGACAATACTGATGGGCACAAGGAGAGAGATAAGTATGACAATACTGATGGGCACAAGGAGAGAGATAAGTATGAAAATACTGATGGACACAAGGAGAGAGATAAGTATGACAATAATGATGTACTGATGGGCACAAGGAGAGAGATAAGTATGACAATATTGATGGGCACAAGGAGAGAATTAAGTATGACAATACTAATGGGCACAAGGAGAGAGATAAGTATGACAATACTGATGGGCACAGGGACAGAGATAAGTATGACAATACTGATGGGCACAGGGAGAAAGATAAGTATGACAATACTGATGGGCACAAGGAGAGAGATAAGTATGACAATACTGATGGGCACAAGGAGAGAGATAAGTATGACAATACTGATGGGCACAGGGACAGAGATAAGTATGACAATACTGATGGGCACAGGGAGAAAGATAAGTATAACAATACTGATGGGCACAAGGAGAGAGATAAGTATGACAATACTGATGGGCACAGGGAGAAAGATAAGTATGACAATACTGATGGGCACAGGGAGAAAGATAAGTATGAAAATACTGATGGGCACAAGGAGAGAGATAAGTATGAAAATACTGATGGGCACAAGGAGAGAGATAAGTATGAAAATACTGATGGACACAAGGAGAAAGATAAGTATGAAAATACTGATGGGCACAAGGAGAGAGATAAGTATGACAATACTGATGGGCACAAGGAGAGAGATAAGTATGACAATACTGATGGACACAAGGAGAGAGATAAGTATGAAAATACTGATGGGCACAAGGAGAGAGATAAGTATGACAATACTGATGGGCACAAGGAGAGAGATAAGTATGACAATATTGATGGGCACAAGGAGAGAGATAAGTATGACAATACTGATGGGCACAGGGACAGAGATAAGTATGACAATACTGATGGGCACAAGGAGAGAGATAAGTATGACAATACTGATGGGCACAGGGACAGAGATAAGTATGACAATACTGATGGGCACAAGGAGAGAGATAAGTATGACAATACTGATGGGCACAAGGAGAGAGATAAGTATGAAAATACTGATGGACACAAGGAGAGAGATAAGCATGACAATACTGATGGGCACAAGGAGAGAGATAAGTATGACAATACTGATGGGCACAATGAGAGAGATAAGTATGACAATAATGTTGGGCACAAGGACTATCATGGGTTTTGGTCTTTGCCCTGCTGTGTGAAACCCAGGTCGCCGAAACAAACTCACCTCATGCCGGTCCTACGGCGCATGCGTGGCCACTCGTCCAATCAGTGCGCTCAGAACCGCTTGTGTCCCTTCATCTAAGCTTTTACTTAATATGAGTGGCTCCTAGTGCGCTGACGGCTGCATCCCCCGCTACCCTCTAACAGGGAGTGTGCCCACGCATTCACAATGCCTGGCGGGGGCACGCGCCCTGCTAGAAGGATAGCAAGGATGCGGCCGTGGCTCACGCATGCGCCGTTGAACCGGAAAAGAAGGTAAGTGTATGGGTGACCTAGGGGGGGGGGGGGTTCACACAGTGGAGCATCCTGATTTTGGATGCCCCAAGGGGAAGGGAATTGATCACCCAAGCGCCGTGGGTTTTGGCCCACTTTAATACATTGAGTAAGAATAGCACAATCTTAAAATGTTCAATACTTGCAATGGTCTCTCATCTGAACCAATGTGAGACAACAACCTATCTGTGTCAAGGTAAAGATTGTTTCATCTGTACATTCATTAATCATGAATACATTTAGGAATATGTAACTTGTTCGCTCATCGTCATTGTCTGAACGACATGATTTGAAGAACTTTGTACAATATTATTTATTAGTCCTGGCCTGGACAGGAAATCAAAACTAACATGTTAGGGGACTTTTGAACTCCAAGTCATGTCTGAAATAAAGATGAGAAATCTGAATAAATACACGGAGGATGCTGTGTATACCAGATAAGCAATCAAAACAAGCTGGAAAAAGGTCTGAATAAAGAATAAGGAAGCAGTTGTTTCCTCTGTCCAAGTCCCACTTTCTGAACTGAGTCCATGTAAGAGGACAGCACGAGAACTTGATATTTCTCGAAAGCAAAACAGAAAGAGCGGCCCGTTTCCATGACTGACATTGAAGCTATGCACTATATGCATGTGATCCTGCGTGACCCTGAAACAGTAAAAACGTTCCTGTGATATTTACAGGGGATGTTGTTGGTTACAGAAATGCTGTAAACAGTGCTAAATATTATTTCACTGAATTTATTATAGAAAAAAAAATATATATATTTATACATATATATATACCGTATTTTTCGCCATATAAGACGCACTTATTTCCCCAAAAGTGGGGGAAAAATGTCCGTGCGCCTTATCGGGCGAATGTAAAAAAAAAAATAAAAAAACTCACCCGTTCCCGGCGCTCCCGCATTGTCTGCCACACTGCGAGAGGCCAGAGGAGCGGCGGGGGCTCTGTCCCGGTCCCGCCGATGCGATCGCTGTCTTTTCAGGCAGCGATGACAGCGGCGGGGCCAGAGACAGAGCCCCTGCCGCTCCTCCATCTGCTGCCTCTTCCGGGCTCAGAGCACACGCGAGCATGAAGGTCCGGGCAGTGGGTGGGCGTGGCCTGCACTATGGGAATGGGGAGAGGGGGATGCCTCACAGCCTTTGGGAATGGGGAGAGGGGGATGCCACACAGCCTATACTAATGGGGAGAGGGGGATGCCACACAGCCTATACTAATGGGGGGAGGGGGATGCCACACAGCCTATGGGAATGGGGAGAGAGGGATGCCACACAGCCTATACTAATGGGGGGAGGGGGATGCCACACAGCCTATGCTAATGGGGAGAGGGGGATGCCACACAGCCTATGGGAATGGGGAGAGAGGGATGCCACACAGCCTATACTAATGGGGGGAGGGGGATGCCACACAGCCTATACTAATGGGGGGAGGGGGATGCCACACAGCCTATGCTAATGGGGGGAGGGGGATGCCACACAGCCTATGCTAATGGGGGGAGGGGGATGCCACACTGCCTATGGGAATGGGGGGAGAGGGATGCCACACAGCCTATGGGAATGGGGGGAGAGGGATGCCACACAGCCTATACTAATGGGGGGAGAGGGGGATGCCACATAGCCTATGGGAATGGGGGGAGAGGGATGCCACACAGCCTATACTAATGGGGGGAGAGGGGGATGCCACACAGCCAATGGGTATATGGGGAATGGGAGGGGGGGATGCCACACTGGGTATACGGGGAATGGGATGGGGGCATGCTACACTGTCTATGGAATGGGGGCATCCCACACGGCCTATAGGAATGGGATAGGGAAATGCCACACTGTCTGTAATGGTGCGTTTTTGGTTTAAAATATTTTTTTTCTTATTTTCTTCCCCCAAATCCTAGGTGCGTCTTATAGGGCGAAAAATACGGTATATATTACACGAGGGGTGTTCAATAAGTTATCTTCCCCAGTATGTTCTGTTTTTTAATTTAAGAGAGTTGAGCTTGTCTGGGCAGGTTAAGACATGTCTACACACAGTAGAAGTTCAGTCTGATGAAAGCACTGGAAGTGACAGGAAAGCAATTGCTGTACAGTGAAAGTGAGGGATATGGAGCTTCGTTTCAGAAGTACATTTCTTATACATGAAGAAAAGAAGCTTAAATAACTCCATGAAAGTATGATTGTTGTGTATTGCGATGGTGTACTTCTACTACCAAGTAAAATATTAAATGAAGCCGTTTAAATCAGGAAGGGAATCAACTTATTAAAGCGGTCCTTTACTCTGAATAAGAGTCTATCTTATATGTTTCCCACACCCTGCACATACAGATTGCTCACATTAAAAATCCTCCTACCTGCGTCTACCGCATATTATGAGCCTTTAAAGTGGACCAACACCCAGGATTTTGACTATCCTGGGTCTTGGTCCACTTCGGTGGGGCACCCCCGATCGGGGTGCCCCGCTGTGTGAAACCCCCCCTAACCCCCCGAAAAACTCACCTCTCCCCGCTCCCAGCGCCGACGTACAAGGGGAGAACTTGAACGTCTAAGCGGCGGCGGCCGCCGCCGCCTCCCTCGCGTCACTTTTGACGCGTGCGCCCCCGCGCCGGCCATTCGCAGACGGCCGGCGCGGAGGCGCGCACGCCTACAGGGGCGCGAGGTAGGTGAGTTGGGGTGTTTGGGGGGGGTTTCACCCCGCGGGACATCCCGATCTCGGATGTCCCGCGGGGTGGGGGGTGATCGGCCCGGGAATCTTATAGATTCCCGGGCCGATCACCCGTGGGTGTTGGTCCACTTTAAACATCCAAGATGGCGGCTCATGGAACATCAGGCAGTCTGCAAACAGGAAGGGCCTTCTGACTGTGCTGCTCTGCATTCTGGGATTGCTGACCTTTTCCTGACCCCAGCTCTGCTCTGTCTGAGCAAAGCACAGGTATAACCCGCCCCCTGTACTTTATCCCACTCTCCTCTCCTCAGTAAGTGTGATGCTTCTGAGTCAAGATGGCGGCACCCGTATCCTAAAGTCCTGGATAGAGTTGCAGCCCAGTGGGGGAAAGAATAATAAATACGTGACTAAATACTTAAAATATATTAATTTTAGATGCTGGGGAATCATTTTTAGGCTTTTCAATAAATCATGGCGAAGGTCCGGTTTAATATCCCCCCCCCACACTTCAAGGTGACCTGCTGAAGCATCTTTAGAGGAAATGTGCTGTTAAAGTGGACCAAAAACTAAAATTTTGACTATCGTGGGTTTTGGTCTTTACCCCCCAGGTCCAAACCCCCCAAGTCGCCCAAATTAACTCACCTTTCTCCGGTCCTACGGCGCATGCTTGTCTAGGCTCATCTTAGAATCCGAGTCCAGCCAAGCCCCGCATCCTCACTACCCTCTGACAGGGAGCATGCCGCAAATGCCTGGCGGGGACATGCACCCTGCTAAAGCGATATCGGGGATGCGCCGCTACTCGCACATGTGCCTTTGGACTGGGGAAGAAGGTGAGTATACTGGACCCAACACAGACAGGGGAACGGAATCAAGTGGGCCTGGAATCTTACAGTATTCTGCACATCCTTTGTACCTTGGTTGCCATGTCGTCTTCTTCTTCCCACTGTTACTCACCTCATACTTTAGCCACCTTCTGTTTCACACTGCTGTTTGCTTGCTTAGCATCTGCTATATGTAGTTGCATATAAATCAAGCCACCATGCAGCGTATATCTTTAAAACTATTGTTTTATTATATTTTTTTAATATGATATATATGATATATAATATGATATTATTTAATAACGTATTTATTTTTATTTTTTTAAAGAGTGTTATTTTTATTTAAAATATATAAAACAAAGATTTATTTTTTGAATTTTTTTTTCTGGGACCAACATGGCACCAACATTGCCACTTGTTTTCCCACGTGTGCCTGTACATGCACGCACATTTTTGCATACTTACCCAAACAGTTTGATGCATACTTTTAGGGGACCACCCTCCTCTGTGACACCATCCCTTCTTCAGTGTCTGTAGAGGGAAAGAACCAGACTTAGTATTTATGGGCATGTGTTGTATAATGCTTGGGTATAGTTCTGCTTCACTGTCTTGACACCCACATGAGTCTTGTGCCGCTTCCATCTCTGAATCTGTAGGGACAGAGAAGCACAACATACCAGCACTTACCAAACATGTTATTAGACTTACATGCACCACAACCTGTGTGTTTTTTTGGGTATTGGCCTACCAGAGTGCGCAGGAGCTGTGGGCGACTCCAAGCCCAACCCTCCTCTTTAGTGGGCTCCGTGGCTGGTGGTGGTGGTGCTGCTTCAGAGGAGGAAGAGGACATCGGAAGGGTTCTTGGCCCTAATGGTCAGACCCCTCGGGTGGGCTTGATCCGCAGCCAGAACTCCCCAGCTACAAAAGAAAATATAATTTTGTAAAGCATATTACTCATTACTCATGATAGCTCACCTTCTTTGTTGTACATCCACTTACCTGGGAAGTTCTGGCTGTAGAACCTCCGCTCCCAGGGCCACTTTCGCCATTTGAGGTCCGCCACTCACATGTGCTGCCACTTCCTCTGCCAAAATCCTTTTTTCATGTGTATTGGGCTTGAAGTCATATTGTTGGTCCATGAAAGTCTGCAAACAACAAACAAACAAACTTATGTCCTCTGTTTGGGTCTCCTTTAGCTCCACATGCACGTTCCTTTCCCTTTAAGTAAATTTCTGGGACACTGCAACCACCAAAGCCTTGTATAAGCAAGTGGATACCAATGCTAACTAATCCAGCACTCCCATCAGGCATGGCCGAGGAACTGGCAGCACCCGGTGTTGCCAAAAATTATGATCAAATGGCTGGGTCCCGGTCCCGCTTAACCCTCAAAGCGCTGCAGGAGCAGTTATGTTTGGAGATTGCACGCAATGTGACAGGGACAGAACCCAAAGAGAGCCCAGGCCATGAAAATGTTGGACAACCTGAAGGTGGTGGTTCAGCAGAAATTCAGCACCAGACAGGCTGAGAAGTAAGTGCTGAACATCCAGCAGGCTGCTTGTACAGTTAACATTGGATAGCTCACAAAAGCCACTCTTTCCTTTGAAAATAGCTTGCAAACTGGTGGGGGACTCCCCAAAACTCTACAATTTACCCATGCTGAGGAGCGGGTGTTAGGGATGCTCCACCCCCAACACCTACCAGGGGGTGTTGGGACCATGGACACCAATAGGCAGCATGTGCCCGCCAGTGGTAAGACTTGTTAGCAAAGCACCTGTCTTTGGTAAGGCGGTACCGAATCATGGAGGCAAACTGGAAGGCCAACAGCACCACTTTGCTGCAAACACCCAAAGCTGGGCTACATCCTCCTAACCTGCCATGCTAGACTTTGGGTTGTCGGCTTTATCTACGCCGGACAGGCACATTTTAATTGATCAATTTTCTGTTGACCTGTATCCACAGTTGTGCCATAACCCAACAACCTGTGACAATTAACATGTAATTAGAGAATAAATACCAAAAAACAGAAGTTTGTTTGGATGTTATTTAATCACACCCAGACAAGGCAAGGGATATAATAAAAAATGTGGAGAATAAAAATAACATTCAACAAAAAGAGGAGTCTACCAAATGCTGGCAAATGCTTTGGCCTGGATGGCTCTGGGTACCAGCAGAATCCAGGAATCTCTGGAGGAGACAACCCCTGCTTCTGCCCCAAATATGCTGCCACCCTCTTGCTCAAGGCAAAGTTATGCAGGCTGATGCATGCCATGATAATTTGCACGAACTACTCTGGCATGTATTTAAGGGGGTCCCCTGTGTGATCCAGACAGAGAAATCTGGCCTTCAACAAGGCACGCTCAACTACAGTCCATGTGTGGCGGTGGGCCCCATTATAAGCCTCCTGCCCAGGTGTCTGGAGCCTTAAGAAAGGGCGCCAGGAGCCTGGGCAGCAAGGATCTGAATCACCTGAATCACCTAAAAGACAAATGCAAATGTGCCAAAAGGTATCGGGGCACCGGCAGTAGGTCAATGGTCCATTTGTATGGCCTGTGTGGTGGTAAAGAATCAGCCCCTTCTTATCAAATAAATCCAGGAACTTCAGATGGAACCTGATCTTTGAGAGATTTTGAGAGACTTTTTTATCAGACCAGTTGATGGCAGGGTTATGGGAGGAGAGCTAAAATTACCAGAAACATTGGGGATGACAACAGGTCATACTGAATCTTCGCTTCATGACCCCCAGGAGATAAAGTAGACAAAGGAGCAGTATGATGCATAATTGGCCCTGATATAATGGGAGATCCAGCAGCAAGGGTTAAAGATAAAGGAGGGCGTTTAGGTTCTAGAGGAATATTATGGGACTGAGCAAAGTCAATGAGGTAACTGCTGGCACCGGAATCAATGATGGCTGTCACATTAATTCTTCGGTTCTGAAAATGTACGAAGGAGTGAATTGTAAGCACCGCATTTAAAAAATAACGTTGCCTATCTCACTTTACATGCAGTGCCCTTACCTCCAGGACAGGACAGTTCAAATGATAATGTCCGCTAGCGCCGCAATAGACAATTCAGTCTGTCATTTTTCTTCTGGGGTGAGTGGTTTGCATAGGTTCAGAAGCCTGAGTAGTGTCAGGTAAAGTGGTAGGAAGTGTTTGGTCAGAGCTAGACAAGGATGAGGTGCTTATGCCAGACCTTTCGGCTCATCTCTCTCTTAGTCTTCTATCAATTTGGGTAGCTAGATTAACAAACTTGTCCAACGTATTTGGGATGGCCACATGCGCCATCTCATTCTTAAGTGTGTCAGCTAAACCCATGCGGAACTGGTGCTTAAGGGCTGGATCATTCCATTGAATGTCTGCAATATATTCATCTACCGGACACCGCCCTTTCTGCAAGTTCCTCAGGGCTGCTTCGACGGAGGATGTACGACCTAGATCATCAAACATAGTGGCTAAGGCAGCAAAGAATGTCTTCACAGTATTCAGAGTCGGCCTCTTCTGCTCGAGAAGTCGATGTTTCCAGGACTGAGGACTGCCACGGAGGAGGGAAATAATGGACCGGACACAAACAAATTCATTTGGGTTTGACCTGGGCTGAAGGTCGAAGAGGAGTAAACAGTTGCTCATGATGGCACAAAATTTCTGATGCTCCCCAGAGAACAAATCAGGTGGGGGTTCTTTAGTGGAGTCTGCGGGTTCGGGTGGCAGTGGCACCGACTCAAGATTTGGGGATGAAACAACACTTGGTAGAGCATTCTGTATCGCCTCCAGCTGCCCTTGGAGGAGTCGATATCCACCCTGGAGATCTTGGATGGCCTGTGACATCACAGTCAGCTGCTCCACTTGAGACTCAAAAAGTTTGATGGTCCTCCATCTGAGCTCATGATAATAGCTGGATTTTTCTGTCAGACGCTAAGCCAAATCTACGCGATGCCCTTCACTGGAGCCTTCTGCAAGGTAGGACAGGCTGAGCTGCAGAACAGCACAGGTCATCCACCTGGCAGCACTGGGCACCAGGGCCTGGGTACGGCTGACAGTAGATAGAAAGCAAAGTATGTATTCAAAGCAGGATCAAAATCCAGGCTTGGGTCAAAGGGCAGGTGGTGAGAATCAAATACAAAAGTCCAATCAAGATGTCCAATCAAAGAAGCGTAGTCAAAACAAGCCATAGTCAAAATCCAAAGAAGCAGTCCAAGGGTAATCCAGAAAACAAAGTCCAAAAAGTCCAAAAAGAGGAATCTAATAAGGGTAAGCACAGTCCAGGAAAACAGGAAGCAAGGGGCTGAGAAGATCCAAAGACAATCTAGCAATTTCCTGGTGCAAGGCAATTCCTTATAAAACAGCCAATCGGGAGGGATGCATGCATCATGTGTTCACACTAATCATGTGACTGCTCTAATCACTTGACAGTACTACACACTTCAACTTGGCTGAGCTGAACTGAAAGCAAAAGACAGTGAGCAGATGGGAAAATCCGTAAGCGGACTATCTTCTTGAGCAAACACCAAGTCTCTTTACACTGAACCTGTTTTGCTGGTGATCCAAGGTGCGGATCTATGAGCTGGCAGGAACCTGACAACCATGTTCCTCCAAACCACATCTGCAACCTCTATTTGCCAATGTGCCCCTCCTATAACATTCTCTGTGCAATCACCCATCTTTACTGGGCCCCTATTTAACTATCTTTACACCCCTCTACTATTTACTCCTTCCACTTTCCTCACAGCAGGTCAGGGGCCACATCAGATGGCTCTGGGGCAAAATGTGGCAAATTTGTTTAAACTTCCAATAAGCTGCTTGTCTTTCCAAGATGCTTTAGGTACAAGAAAAGGGGAAACAAGGGAAAGGGAAGGAAAAAACAATAAAGAAAATAGAAGAAAAAAGGAAAGACGAGTAGGAGATAATATAATAAAAAACGGTGTATTCACTTAGATAAAAACAACCAAGAGGCCGATTCATTAATAGCGCCAGGTAGCGCCAGATGAGCGACTGTAGCGTGATTTTTTCAGCGCCAGCCAGTATTCGCTGTGCTTGGCCGGCGTTAGCTTGATGACAGCGACTCAGTCGGTGTGCAGTAATGTTGAATACGGGCTGGGGGGTCGCTGTTTCACAGGTTCAGCGTTGTATGTGAGCACCTGACAACGAATGGCCAGAGCGAACGGCTAGCTTCATATTCATTAACAAATCACGCTCCGAATGTGCTGTCGCTGTCCATTCCTTGTTTAAACCCCAGAGCGCTGGCGGCGATGGGTATTAACTAGTTTTTAACCCCTAAACAACCATATTTTTTGAATGTAACATTAAACATGTTATTCTTAGTATGTCACACACCCCGCTTCAAGAATCCATAACATGTGGGTAATATCGTCCTGAAGAGGGCGTTCCTGCAGAGATGATAGCAAAAGAAAGCCCCTCCCTGATCCATAAATACCTGGGACCTCCCACTCACTACCCAGTTTTCCATCTCTGCAGACGGCGAGCAAGTCAGAAGATGATGGCTCCTCCTTGCACAGGGGGATTTCAGGTAGCCGGGGTAACTCCCGGCCTCTTATTTTGTCTATTTCCGCTCGGACCCCTGTTTGTCCCAAAATTTACCTCAGATTACATGCCTCCACAGTCTTGGCTGCTGGCCCGAGCGAGGGTACATTGGCACCTCTGGTGCTGAGGAGCAGAGCTCCACCGTGAGACCCTAAAAGAGAGGGTAGGCGGTCATACCGGGTAGGTGATCCCGGTTTGGGATGCCCCGTCCCTTGACTTTTCCCCTGGGGGGGGGGGCCCTTCCCTTTACCAACTATGGGGGCTGGGGGTTCCTCTCATAGGGGTTAGCTTTATTCTCTTTCTCTTTATTCACTTTCTCTTGTTGATGTGGAGCGTCTGGAAGTAATCCCTCAATGAATTGGTTGCACTGTTGTTACTATGTTGCAGCACCGCGGCTGTCATTGCAGCCGGGTGCCGGGGTTTTTCAGTCTGTGAGGTAAATTTTTTACCTCACACGCTTTGGGGGGGCGGGGCTGGCACTCGGCGCTCTGCCGCGGCCAGCCCCCGTTCTCTCATTCATTCCTCGCCGCAGCGAGCGGGGCGGGTGCTCCGCTAGTGATAGCGGGAGCACCCGCTGTCATGGCAGCCGGCGCCGCGGTTGTCGGCGGCACCGGTCTCTGGGCTGGTGCGTGAGGGACTTCTTCCCTCACGCTTCATTCACACTGGAAGGGGGGGCGGAGCCGGGCTTTCGGCGCGTCGCCGCGGCTCCGCCCTCCTCTGTACTGGCGCCGCTGCGGAGCTGAGCTCCCTGTTACTAGGCAGCTCCCTGTTACTAGGCAGCTTAAGGGGCACAGATCAGCTTTGCACGGGCTGCGCAGACCACGCCCCTGACAAGGCAGTTCTTCTTCTCTTCACTTCACCTCAGAAATCGCCATTGTTCTGAGGCGGATCGTTCACCGCAGCGTTTGTGAGTGGCCCTGTGGGCCTCATTTATTTCTTCTTTTCTTTATCTGTTAAGTCTTATTGTAGGGACTTATGGGTCTCTCTCTGTCTTTTAGGTGAAGGTTATCCAGGAGGATCTTCTGTAGTATTGGAAGGTCTCTCCTGATCCTGGGTCCCTGGGTCCATTTTAGCATCAAAAATCCTCCCACTCGGGACATTAAAGGGGCATCCCGGGTTGTCTAACTGGCGTAATTCCCTGGGTCATAGCGACCACTCAAAATTCACCTTATGGAGGCATCCCCGGATACTGGGACTGGGACCCCTTCGGGGCATCCCAAAAAGTGTATGTTGTGTGGGATTTCCATTACTGGGGATGATGTGTTACTGTGTATACCATGTGCACAGCAAACTATTACGCGGCAGTCCGAACCCCAAGCGGCGGGGTCAGCACAGCCGGCCACCTCAACTCCCCCTCCCGCCTTGACTCGTGCCCCGTGTGACGTGGTCATGGACAGGGATCTGCAATCCGAGATGTGTGCCAGATTGGCTAGCCTTGAGAAAATGCTCTCTAGCTCGGTCGCCCGTAAGGCTCCGTCTAAGAGAAAGCATTTGTCGCCGGCTCTGCCGGTGGATGATCTTGATGACAGAGACAATCTGGATTGGTCTGATTATCCTCAGCTAGAGGAGGGGGAAGTTGATGAGGGTTCAGAATTTTCGGATGATGAGCAGTCTGCTGGCGCTGATGCCGAGCTTTCTGATTTAGGGAGATCCTTGGACTCTCCTCACGCTCTGTCTCTCATGCTGGAAGTTCTGAATATTTCCCCTCCCAAGGAGGCGTCACAGCAAAAAGGTGAATTGTTTGAGGAATCCAGGCCGCGCCTGGAGTTTCCTACGCAACGCCATTTTGATAGAATCATTGACAAGGAATGGGATAGGCCGGCTCGGCTCCCTGGCATCCCTCAGGGGTGGGATAGGAAATATCCCTTTCCTTCTGAGGCGGTCAAGCGCTGGGCATCTCCCCCCGAGGTGGATGCACCGGTTTTGGGGTTGTCTAACTCCTCGGTTTTAAACAGACCTGATTGTTCTACTCTCAAAGATGGAGAGGATAAACGTATTGATCAGATGGCTTCTCATGGCTTTACTAGCATTGGGTCGGCCATCCGGCCTGTGTGCGCTTCGGAGCTAATGGTGTTGGCTACCAGGTCTGTGGTCAGGGACCTGTTAACTTCTTCCGGGCTTCGTCCTGGTAGTAACGAGTTCCTTAGCCTTAAACGGTGTGAGTTGTTTCTATCCTTTGTGTTGACTGCCTTGGATGACACTTTGATGATGTGTGGTAGGACGTCGACTCTGCTTGTGGCTATTCGGCGGTCGGTGTGGCTGCGCCAGTGGGCGGCCGATTTTATGTCCAAAAAAACACTGACGGCTTTACCTTTTGTTGGTCTACGGCTCTTTGGAGAGACATTGGACTCTGTCACCAAGGGTGGTAGGTTACCTCAACGTAAGAAACAACGCCGCCCTTTTCGGGGGGCGCCTGCCTTTACCCCCTCCTTTCGGGGGGCCAGATCTCGTAGGGGTTCTGCATTTCTCTCTTCCAGAGGAGATTCCGGAAACAGGGGCAGAGGACGTGCCCGTTCTGGATACAGTTGGGGCTCTAAGCCCAAACCGGCTGCTAAGCCGGCTCAGCAATGAGGGTGCGCCCTCACCCATGCGGGTGGGGGGACGGCTGCAGCACTTCTCTTAGATCTGGGATCAAGAGGTCTCGGACAGATGGATCCGGGAAGTGGTGTCTTCCGGCTACAAGCTGGAGTTCGAGCTCCGCCCCCCTTCCAGATTTGTCAGGTCTCGGATGCCGTCGGAGCCTCTAGCGGCGCAGGGGCTCCTGGTGGCAGTGGAGAATCTTCTGGACATGGCTGTCATTTGCCCAGTGCCCCCTTCAGATCGGGGCAGGGGCTTTTATTCCAATCTGTTCACGGTACCCAAGAAGGACGGGTTGGTCCGACCCATCTTGGATCTGAAGTTTCTCAACAGGTTCATCCGGCCGAGGAAATTCCGCATGGAAACGCTGCGTTCGGCCATTCACTCTCTTCGTCAGGGAGACTTTCTGACGTCCATAGACATCAAGGATGCTTATCTACACGTTCCGGTTTTTCCAGCACACCAGAGGTTTCTCAGGTTCGTGGTGGAGGATCGGCACTTTCAGTTTGTGGCACTTCCTTTCGGTCTCACCTCAGCTCCTCGGGTGTTCACCAAGGTGCTAGCGGGGGTGATGGCTCTGCTCAGAGGCCAGGGTATCCGCATCGTGCCCTATTTGGACGATCTACTGATCATGGCCTCTTCCTTCAACCAAGCGGAGTTGGACACCAGAGCGGTGGTGTCCACTCTGGAAAGGTTCGGTTGGGTGATCAACCACCCCAAGTCTTCTCTTTCTCCGTCCAGAATTCTGACCTTTCTGGGAATGTCTCTGGACACTTCACAGGCCAGGGTGTTTCTACCCCAGGCCAAGATTCTTTTGATTCAGGAGTTAGTTCGGCTTCTCTTGTCTACCCCTCATCCGACCATCCGGTTAGGGATGAGGCTGGTGGGGGTAATGGTGGCCTCATTCGAGGCAGTTCCCTTTGCGCAGTTTCACACAAGGACGCTTCAGCTTCATCTGTTGAAGGTTTGGGACAAGTCTCCTCTATCGTTGGATCAGTCCTTCCTGATGACTCCCCGAGTTCGTCGATCCCTGCAATGGTGGCTGGGGTTGGTCAATCTGTTGAAGGGCAGATCTTTTCTGGCTCCGTGTTGGGAAACAGTCACCACGGATGCCAGTCTGTCAGGTTGGGGGGGTGTTTGGAAGGACCTCCAGTTTCAGGGTTTGTGGGGCCCGCGGGAGGCTCACGAGCCCATCAATGTTCTGGAGTTGAGAGCCATCAGGTTGGTTCTGTTTCGCTTGACTCATCAGTTGAGAGGCCTGCCAGTTCAGGTCCGGTCGGACAACAGAACGGCGGTTGCTTACATCAATCACCAAGGAGGCACTCGCAGCAGGAGTGCCCTCAGGGAAGTGTCTTTGATTCTGGACTGGGCAGAGACCCACGTCCCGTGTATCTCAGCAGTCTACATTCCGGGAGTGGAGAACACGGAGGCGGACTTGCTGAGCAGGGCCTCCTCACGTCAGGGGGAGTGGTCTCTCAGTCCCAAGGTGTTTCGTTCGATATGTCTCAGGTGGGGGGTCCCAGCGGTGGACCTCTTTGCTTCTCGTCACAATCACAAGCTTCCAGTCTTTGTGTCTCTCTCGCAGGATCCTCTGGCTCTGACAGTGGATGCCATGTCTCTAAACTGGAGGGATCTGGGGCTCCTTTACCTGTTTCCTCCGTTCCCAATGCTAGCCAGAGTGCTGCGCAAACTGGCCTTGGATGGTGCGTCGGCAATTCTGGTGGCCCCAAGGTGGCCAAGGCGAGTTTGGTTCGCAGATCTTGTAAGACTGGCAGAGGATCAGTTCGCCCTGCCTCTGCTGCTGGACCTGCTCACCCAGGGTCGGCTGCGCTATCCCAATTTACCATCGCTGGCTTTGATGGCATGGCTGCTGAAACCGCCATCTTGAAGGAGGAAGGTCTTTCTGACGCAGTGATTCAGACTCTTATCTGTGCCAGGAAGCGCTCTTCCTCTTCTATTTACTACAGGACTTGGAGGGCCGAGTTTCTCCAACATGGTCTAGATCTGGGGCTCCAGCTTAGTACATTGAAAGGGCAGGTTTCTGCCCTGGCGGTGTTCTTCCAAAGGTCTTTTGCACTTCATCCCTTAGTCAAGACCTTTTTCCAAGGTGTTACACATGTTCGGCCTCCTAGGAAGCCTTTTGTTCCTGTTTGGGATTTGAACCTGGTTCTGTCTGCTCTCCAGGGCCCTCCGTTTGAGCCCTTGAATGAGATAGCTTTGTCTTCTCTTACCCAAAAGGTGGCCTTTTTGGTGGCTATCACTTCGGTTAGGCGTGTTTCTGAGTTGGCAGCTTTATCCATTACAGCTCCGTACTTCGAGAAACATCAGGACAAGGTTGTCTTTCGTTTCAAGCAGGATTTTCTTCCTAAAGTGGTCTCGGAGTTTCATCTGAATCAGGACATTGTTTTGCCCTCTCTATGCCCAAATCCCAGCGACGACAAGGAAAGGGCATTGCATTCCTTGGATGTAGTTCGTGTTGTGGAACATTATCTGGAGGTTACGTCTTCCTTTCGTAAGACTGATGCTTTCTTTGTGGTGCCCTGCGGGCCTAGGAAAGGTTTGGCTCCTGCCAAATCTTCCATTAGTAAATGGATTCGTCAGGCCATCATTGGGGCCTATTCTGCCAAGGGGAGGAGTCCCCCTTTTCGTGTTACTGCTCATTCTACTCGTGCAGTTGGTGCGTCCTGGGCCTTTCAGCACCAGGCTTCTGTTGAACAAGTTTGTAAGGCCGCTACCTGGTCTTCGGTTCACACCTTTTCCAAGTTTTACAAGGTTGATGTTAGGGCATCAGCGGATGCTGTTTTTGGCCGCAAAGTTTTGCAAGCTGTTGTGGTTTAAGGTTGTGCATTGTTGCCTAGTTTTGGATCCCCGCCCTTGTTATGGACACTGCTGTTGGATGTCCCACATGTTATGGATTCTTGAAGCGGGGTGTGTGACATACTAAGAATAATACCATTTTGTGAATACTCACCTTGTAAAATGGGTATTATGAGTATGTCACACACCCCGCTTCAACCCGCCCTTTTGTATTCAGGATCCTCTTTATTGCGAACTTTGCGTGGTTGTTGTTTATATTTGCCTCTTCCTGGTCCCTTACCTTACTGCTTTCTGTATACTGGGTAGTGAGTGGGAGGTCCCAGGTATTTATGGATCAGGGAGGGGCTTTCTTTTGCTGTCATCTCTGCAGGAACGCCCTCTTCAGGACGATATTACCCACATGTTATGGATTCTTGAAGCGGGGTGTGTGACATACTCATAATACCCATTTTACAAGGTGAGTATTCACAAAATGGTATTTTTAGAATCATTTTGTAATATGAATACATTAATCTCAGACCTGTTAGATCAATTCTGCACAAATTTTTTTTAAAATTTTTTTTTACTTAAAAATAAATCCTAACATTGCAGAAGTGGTCTCCGGATTTTTGACATTAAAAAAAAAAAAAATAAATAATACCAATTAATTATGATTAATTATAGATTGCTCCATTGAAATGCATTGGACATCGCCAGGGAGCGACAGCTCATACCTGGCGCTGTGAAGGAATTTGCAGCGGCGCTGTTCGGTCCAGGCGGCTTCATGATGAATGCCGCGCTAGCCGTCGCTCTTGCCGGCGCTAGCCTCATTTTGCTTGATAAATGCGTCATTGTGACCGCCGCCGGGCGTACTTGAGTCGGTAGTCGCCGTTAGCTGCCGCTACCTGGAGCTCGTCAGACACTACCTGGCGCTAGCCCGTGATAAATAAGGGCCCAAGTGATATGTATTCAAACCATGCTCTCCAAATATTTCATCCACAGGGCCCATATTTTCAGTAGAGGGTATTTAAAACAAATAGGAAAGCTCTGAAAAGTAAACCTCAAAAAATTCCAGAAGCTTTCGAAAATATCTAAACTTTGTATGATGACCCCAAGGGTGGGGGGTTAATAAATTGAAAAAATCTGGACCTCAACTTTATAACTTCCCCATCACAACACTTAGAGTGTAGAGGGGTTTTATGTTTTTGTCATTTTCTTGGTGTGTAGAGTTGGAAAGGATCTCTAATCTTGTACTGGAATCAGAGAGGTTCTCCAAAATTGTCTCTCCAGCCTTTAGCCTCTCCAGATGTTAATGCATTTTTCCTCTTGTATCAGCAAATGCCAGACCTCTCCTTGGCTACACTTTCCCCGTCTCACCGTCATGGCGTGGCTGAGCGGTGACTAATTGCAGGGTGTACAGGAACCCGCAGGTGACCAATTCCACAGGTTTAGAGAGAGTTGCTAAGCCTTGAAGGTAAACATTTTGAGGTTTATGACTATTACGATAGGTGTGTGCATGATAAAAGTTTATACATCTGTATTTCCTGTGTGTTTCATCATTTGCAAGCAAATAGAACATTTTTTTATTAGGAGCCACCACAACACCTTGGCAGCTAGAACATTGCAGATCCCCAGCATGTCCCGGCCTGCAGAGCTGTCTCATGGTTTTATAGCATGTTCCTGATGTATGTTCTGCTGACGCCTGTCACTGGAATGCTATATGTCAGGACCAGCAATGCTCAGCCATGCTTCAGCTAAACCTGTCATTACAAACGTCAGCTTGCTGCATGTAACGCCCAACTCCAGGCTAAGGAATCCCCAGAGAGGATCTGTTTTGCCTAATCAGCAAGATAAGAGCTACTAGCAAGCAATACAATTAGTTAATTAAGCAATTTAATTAGGTAAATGTGCCATGTGATAAACAATATAATTTAGTAATTAAGCAATATACATATAGGCTACGTTCACACCTGTCCAGTACAGCATGGGTCTATGCAATGGCAGCAGAAGCAGCATTGCCAGCATAAAATCCTACAATGGCTCCTTTATGGCCCCTTTCACACATCTCTGGTGCCAGTGACAGTATCACCTCATAGGCTCATATGGTAATGCATGATTACCTTACTGTAGTAATTCTAACCTATACTGTACATGTTAGTGCTAATGCCATCATTTTCTCCTTCCTACTGAGGTGGTCAAACTCTCCTGATGACATCCTTCCTCTACACAGATTTGCTTATTGTATCCTTCTTTTGTATCATTGGACTATCAGAGATCTGTATTTCACTGTATATATACTTGTTTGATGCCTTGATACACATTTTAATTACAAATTAACTTCTAGTGTGTGGTGTGCTTTTGATCCAAAAAGTTTTGCTATGTGTCTTATTTGAGGTGTTAAGTGGCGAGACACCTCGGATCTTATCTAGCACCCCTTCAATTAATCTTTTTTTATTGTATGGTGTGCCGATTACCAACCACTAACCCTATTGTACAGATCTCTGGTGCAAACTCATCAGCAAAAAGTCCTGCTTGCTGCATTCAGGATGCAACCGCAGGAATGAGTCCAGATGCCATCCCATATAAATCTGTTGTGCACAAAGCAAACTTACATAAACTTTGTATGAATTTGATTCTGTGTTTGTTTTTCATTTTATTTAAAATGATGTAGGGGCCCCCATAGCCATGCCAGAACACCATCCCCTATGCCCTTCATGGCCTGCCAGCCTCTAAGTGCTCCCCACTGAAGGGGGGTGCATTTATACCCCAGGGTGGGGTTTCCTCTGGGAATCTCCTCCTACCCTTTAGCTGTACAATGATGCTAGAGGGAATCCTAGGGAAGCCATGCCCTGGGGTATAAATATCCCTCCCTTCGGTGGGGAGGGCTCAGAGCCTGGCAAGAAGCCAGCCTATATAAAGACTGTGGAGGTGAGTAGAGTTTAATGTTAGATCATTAAAAGAGCTTTGTGTGGTGTTTTTTTTTTTACTAGTATAGTATATAGTATAGTATATTTGTATACTGTGAACTGTATACTTTTTCAAAGGGCAGGGGTAGTTACCTGCCTGCCCCCATCCTATTACCTGTAACCCCAATGGTCAAGGGGTACAGAAGAACCCAGTGTTATCGGCAGGGGGCTCAGTGTTAACCTCTGGAGGAGGTGTGCACCTGCATCAAAGGGCACAGAGACTGGTGAGATCAGAGGCCGGCTGTTTGGTATGCCTGGTGTGCATGTGCAATCTGGTAGCCTTGAGGGGAGGGCTATGTCATTAACAAACAGAAACGTAGAAGCAACATAAAGGAATATGTAAAATGCATTTATATGTGGCTGCAAAACACAACTCCTAGCGCAAGGTTTTCCGCAAATGCAGCCGGACATGTGTGAAGGTAGAGAACTCATACTGTACATCACCGGGAATTTCCACCATTCTCACCACACACACTTCTTGGCTGGCGACCCCATAACAACCAGGCAAAAAGCAATCCTGAGGAAACGTTTCTGAATAAAGCTAACAGATCACGAGCTACAGTATATCTTTTTACACTTAAAGTGTTATGTAACAGTAAAATTGCAAAAACAATGTGTGGTGAGGTGAAAAGGAAATGATTGAAAATTACATGATTAAATTTGATGTGCATCCTATCCGTGCCATAAGAGCAACACACACAAGTGAACCGCACACATGCAATAGCAGTGTTAGGGCAAGCGCTGCACGCCCGTCTCACAGCAAGTCACTTACCTCCATGGCTGCATCCAGCCGTCATCCATTTTGCAGCACTTCCCTCATGGCTGTTCCCAGCTGTCTCCCTTCCCCCCATGCTTCCTCCTCACATGCTCAGGTGCGCGCACGTCTCCGTTCTTTTCCTGAGATTTAAAGGGCCTGTACAGCACTGATTGGTGTTTGGTCATCCATCCTGCATACTCTTCCCCTATTTAAAGAGGTACTTCCTTCCTTCAGTGCCGGATCTTGGTCTCTCCATGCTTGTTGAAAGTCAGACATTCTTGGATTGCTCACCCGTGTACCGACCTCTGCCTGTTCCCGATTCTGAACCTTTGCTGCCTGCCCCGACCTCTGCCTATACTTACTACGCCTTTTGCCTGCCACTTGTGTACCTCGCTGAACCTCGGCTGACTGTGGGACTGGGCCGCTGTTGGGGGGTAGCGACCTGGGGGTCACTCGCCGCACAAGACCAACCTGCCTTGCGGTGGGCTCTGGTGAATACCGGTGGCCCCTTAGACTCCGCTCCCCTGACACGGTACCCGCCATCGGTCCCACGGTTAAAGCGGATCCACACCCGAGTCCGCTCCATCCGTGACAAGCAGATTGTGCACAATAGCACTTCAGTTATTCCCCAGCCAGGAACTGAACCTGCAACCCACTGGTCAAAGATTTTAGTCCCTACTCACTAGGCCATGACTGACCCACACCCCATATGTTAACACTTGAAGCCAAATAATCATCTGGGCTTACCTAGACCAGATTTACACCTTAGTAGAGTAAATGTGAACTGAAAGATGTGTATTGGGCCAACTGCAACAAAACCACAGAAATCAGCAATGTACCACTATCTGTATGCAGGAGTGGATTGGCCATAGGGAGCATTGGGAGAATTCCCATTGGGCCTTACTACTTGAGGGAGAAATAGGATGATGACTCACTCAGAGCCTGTGCCAGAATTTCTCATGATTGTAGTTCCATGAGATAAAAAGGCCTGTCTTTACAGTGGACCAGCATCCATTTTAGAGTAAATAGGTATTGGATGCAGTATGGGGAAGCATCCTATCAGACATGAAGCTAGCCTCCCTGCTGCTTGAGGTGAACTTTAGAAAGATGCACCCCCACCTTATTAAATAGACTACCTACAGTATTTATCCATATGATTTTTTTTTATTTCGCTCAATCTTTAATGGCTCAGCTGATCCCCCGTAAAAAAAACTTGATGGCGTACAGTGGTGCCACCATTCACTGAACTACTAATACAAAGAAAATGGTCCAGCAATTGCTGCTCACCCCTTGTCTCTAGATGGTGCTACCCGAATAATGTTTCCGGCTACTTGCTCCACCGGCAAAATAAAGCAGTGTGATTGGTGACGACCAATCACATGGTCTACATCTTCCCATGGAGTCTGGATGACGTAACTGCAGGCAGCCAATCACAGTGCTACATTTTTCTGGTGGAACAAGGAGAAGATACGATTACCTTGGACTGGAGGAGCCGTATGCGTGGGGGGCATCACGGATGGGGATGCCCTCCTCTGCACCAAGCTAGAGGGTGATCAACATCCACCTTTAAGTGGCCCAAAACCAAGGATTTTGACTATCCCCGGTTTGATCAATGCCCTCCGGGCAACCTAATTTGAAATGCCCCGCCATGTGAAACCTCCCAGGTCACCCAGTACAACTCATCTTTCCCTGGTCTAACGGCGCATGAGTGAGCCCTTGTCCAATCAGTGCACTTGGCTGTGCACTTCAGTTTTGGCTAAGAATCGACTAAGAGCCAATTCTAGCCGAAAGCAGCTCCGCCTGGAGCCACATCCCCACTACCCTCTAACAGGGTGTTTGCCCGAGCCAGCCATTAACAAATGCCTGGCATGGATGTGCGCCTGGCTTAAAGTGGACCAACACCCAGGGTGGATCGGCCCGGGAATCTATAAGATTCCCGGGCCGATCAGATCCCTCCCCGCGGGGCATCCGAAATCAGGATGTCCCGCGGGTTGAAACCCCCCAGGAAGCCCACAATCCTACCTTTTCCACTTTCCAGCGGCTCATGCGCGTCCGCCGCCTCCCGTGCGTCCCTCTAGCAGGGCGCGCCCCCCGCGCCGCCCGGTTGTGAATGGCCGGCACGGGTGCGCTCCCTGTAAGAGGGACACACGGGAGGCAGCGGCAGACGCGCTCTGCTTGTCCGGCGCTGCCTCTCGCTTGTCCGCCGGCGGGGATTGGCTGCAGCGGTCACGTGGGAGCGGGGAGAGGTGAGTTTTCGGGGCTTTCTGGGGGGTTTCACACAGCGGGGCACCCCCAATCAGGGTGCCCCACCGAAGTGGACCAAAACCCAGGATAGTCAAAATCCTGGGTGTTGGTCCACTTTAAAGGCATAGCTTACGGCGGCCGTGGCTTGTGTATGCGCCGTTGAATCAGGGAAAAGGTTTTCCACTGGACTGGGATGCACCGGGGGAGGGAAACAGGCGGCCTTGGAATCTTATAGATTCCAGGGCCGCCAGCAGTAGATTTTGGTCCACTTTAAAGATTGTCCAGGCTAACATAAAAAAAACCTCTATACTGACCTTTTGTCCCCTGTAAATGATTGCTTTACCTGAACCACGTTCCATGCCGCCCCCTGACCTGATCATCCGTTGTTTTTTCATTCTCAACAAGCCCCGCCCCCAAAATAAGTAATGCCGACCTGCCATCAGTGATACTGGCACATGGAGGGATCGGGAGGGTAAAGACCCGGCATCTTTGAGGGCCACTGTAACATTTGATATTGCATCTTAAAGTGGACCAACACCCAGGATTTTGACTATCCTGGGTTTTGGTCCACTTTGCTGTGTGAAACCCACCAGAATGCCCGGCACCTCACCACGCTCCTACGCGGGCACTCGTCCAATCAGAGCGCTCAGAGCCGCTGTGGTATGCACGTACAAGCAGCGTTCAACCACAGCGGCTCTGAGCGCTGGAGGCCGCGTCTCGCGCTTCCTTCCAACAGGGAGCGCGCCCTGCTAGAGGGAAGCGCAAGACGCGGCCGCAGCCCGTGCATGCGCCGTTGGAAAGGGCGTTAAGGTAAGGTTTCTGGGCTTCCCGGGGGGGTTTCACCCCGCGGGACATCTCGTTTCAGGATGCCCCACGGGGAGGGATCTGATCGGCCTGGGAATCTTATAGATTCCAGGGCCGATCCCCCCTGGGTGTTGGTCCACTTTAAAAATGAGGGTAGGAGTGGGAAGGGGGCCCAGGTGCCTTCACATTTTTATGATTTTTACTAAGTGAGGAAGCCAAAACTATTTAAATGTTTTGTTCTTCTTGCTGTCTGTGGGTTTACATATGTAGAGTCTGAGTTACAGTAAGGCCAGTACGTTTTGCCTAAAATGTTTTGTCTTAAAAGGTGAGGCTCTCCTCTCTCACCTCAAACAGCTGGGAGACACCCTCTCGCCGCCGCCGCTGCAGGCAAAGCGATTCCATCTGACAGGAACACACCCAGATCCAGACATGAATGACGATCACCGCTGGCTGGAGATTTCTAGCTTTTATCACACAAATATTTGCAGGGCTTACCTAGAGCAGATTTAAACCTTTGTACTTTAGTAGAGTAAATGTGAACTGAAAGATGTGTATTGGGGCAACTGCAACAAAACCGCAGAAATCAGCAATGTACCACTATCTGTATGCAGGAGTGGATTGGCCATAGGGAGAATAGGGAGAATTCCCGGTGGGCCACACTACTTGGGGGAAAACTGGGTTGATGACTCACCCAGAGCATGTTCAGAATTCACTCAGTTCTCTTCTAACACCCTCCTCAGGTGCCTTCCTCCTAAGTCTTCCCCCCATACCTGGCCCCACTGAACCCCCAGTCACATCACCAGAGCCCACGTTATGTTATCATTTTGTTTAGTTTAATAGTATTGTTACCATTTAGGAGATAAAAGGAGTTCTTATACTTGTTGCTAGTAAGGGAGGAAGTATTTTCATTTTTTCAGCAGTTCTCACAATGCTTAATGCAGACCTTTACCCCGAATAAGAGCATATCTTATATGTTTCCCACACCCTGTACATACAGATTAAAAATCATCCTACCTGCATCTACTGCATGTTATAAACCTTTAAACATCCAAGATGGCGGCTCATGACGCATCAGGCAGCCTGCAAGCAGGAAGTGTTGTCGACTGTTGTTGACTGTGCCACTGTGCATTCTGGGATTGCTGTCCTTTCCCTGACTCCAGCTCTGCTCTGTCTGAGCAAAGCACATCTATAACCCGCTCCTTGTACTTTATCCCCCTCTCCTCTCCTCAGTATGTGTGATGCTTCAAGATGGCGGCGCCCGTATCCTAGAGTCCTGGGCAGAGCTGCAGCCCGGTGGGAGAAAGAATAATAAATAAGTGACTAAAAAGTTAAAATATATTCATTTTTGATGCTGGAGAATATTTTTTTAAGGGTTTGGGCTTTTCATTAAATACTGCATACTTTATTGACTGCCAAGTAAGTACAGGATACATACAAGGAATGCTTTTTGGCAGGAGATTCACCATTAGAGCTATAAACAATAACATATAATCATGGCTGTATTTACCATTAGGCAACCCTAGGCATGTGCCTAGGGTGGCAGCCTGGAAGGGGGGGCACTGCCCTTACTACTGTAGTCAAGAAATGAAATTAAAAATTCCATAGCCAGAACATTAATGCCTCCTAACAAGCACACCCTCCCAGCCACAGAAGGATGCAGATTGTATTTGTGTGAAGGGGGGGGGGGGGCAATGGGTTGAACAAAGGCCAGAGCATCTCCCCTCCATGCAGTAAAAGATGGAACATGCTTGTCTGCTTCTCTGCATTTCCCCCTTTGTGTCCTCATCCATACACACATTCTCTGCATCTACCCCATTGCACCCTTTGCCTCTACACACTTTTTTTTATATGGACAGTGACCTAATTTAAAAAAAAGGGGGCGCAAGCACCTAAAGTGCCTAGGGCACCATGGACACCAAATACGGCCCTGCATATAATATCTATAATACATGTAATACAAAGTAGTAACACAGTGACATAGTAGTGACAGGTAAAAGTTCAGTGCAGGTTATTCAGCGCCCTAACGGCCAAAGGAAAAAAACTATTTTTGTGCCTGGAGGTTCTAGTTCTAGAGCCAGAGGGTAAGAGTCTGAAGAAAGAATGTCCTGGGTGCGTTGGGTCCATAGCTATTTTTTTGGCCTTAGTGCAAATTCTGCTCTTGAATTGTCCCTCTAGAGATGGTAAGGGGCATCCTATGATCCGCTCGGCAGTCCTGGTAATCCTCTTCAGCCTATTCTGGTCTTTGGCTGTAGCCTCGCTGTACCAGACAGTGAAGGAGGAGGTCAGAAGCAATCCTATGGCAGCATTGTAAAAGGTTTTTGGGATCCTTTTAGACATACCGTATCTTACCAATTGTCTCAAGAAGTATAGCCTCTGTTGGAGCTTGCCTGCTCCACTTCAAGTCCTGCGTGATCACGGTGCCAAGACATTTTGTGCTGGTAACGATTTTGACTTCTTTATCACCAATCGAAATGGGATGGTGCGTTAGGTGGGATCGCCTGAAGTCAATTATGAGTTCAACTGTTTTCTGGGTGTTCAGGATAAGGTTGTTTGCATTGCACCAGGATTCCAGGGTTTTGACTTGGGTCCGGTAGGTAGACTCAACGTTGTCGTTGATGAGGCCTACCAAGGTCGTATCATCTGCATACTTGATGATCTTGATTGAAGGATCTGAGGAGGTGAAGTTATTTGTGTAAAGTGAAAAGAGAAGGGGAGACATAACACATCCCTGTGGGGCACCGATATTCGTGATCCTAGACGAGGAAATATAGGGGCCCAGTTTGACTCTCTGGGTCCTGCCAGTAAGAAGGCTAATAATCCAACCGGATAACCTTGATGAGATGCCCAGAGAAAGCAGCTTCCCGTGGAGAATTTGGGGATCAATGGTGTTAAAGGCAGATGAGAAATCCACAAATAGCAATCTGGTGTATGACTTGGGTCGATCAACATGATCTAATGTGAACTTGACTGCCAGATTAACTGCGTCCTCTGCAGATCTGTTTGCTTTGTATGCAAACTGCAGTGGATCGCACTGGGAGCCAATAGCCTCCTTGAGGAATGACATGACCAATCGTTCAAAAACCTTCAAGACCACTGGGGTCAGAGCAATGGGTCTGTATCATTCAAGGCTGAAGCGGATGATGAATTTGGTCTGGAATAATAATTGAATTCTTCAGACAGTCAGGAACAATTCCAGCCTCTAGTGAACTTCTGAAGATGATGGTAAGGACCGGAGCAATCTGTTCTGCACATATCTTGAGGCAGGTTGTGGAAATTCCAATGGAGAAATCTTTCTCTCCCTGGTCCCCTGGCAAAATGGAGCACCGCAATTGGCTGCAGTGGTCACATGGTTTCCGGCCTGCTTGAAATCTTTGTGAGCAGATACATACTGGTACAATCTTCCTATCAGACATTATAAGTTTTTGTGAATTAAAAAAGTATTGAACCTGTCAGGCCTGACAGAAGCAGCCTGGGCAGCAAGGTCTATAATATAACAACATAACATATTTAGAGGTTTCAAATGATAGTTGTCCTTTGAAGCAGATGAAACCCCTGTGTGACCGGCCCTGGAATCTAAAAGATTCCAGAGCCTGCCACTAGACTTCCCCCAGGGCATCCTATAGCAACATGCCCCAATGTGTGTAGCCCCTGGAGTCGCTGGTAAACTCACCTTACTGGTGGCTTCCTCGATGCTGCGGCCTATTTGAATGGATAGCTGCGGGAGTGGATGCACCCAAATAGAAGGATGTGGATGCAGATGGCCGGCTGCAGCTCATCATACTACAGTTTTGAGAAAAGCCAATCATTGGTCTCAAATCCGCTGGGCGTAGCTTCGGCAGTGGAAAAAATTGTTTTATTTGAAAACAGGGCCACCGCCAAGCCAGTAGCACCACCGGAGGTACTCGGGCAGGTGGGAGACTGGGCAGGGGCGGGGGGGGGGGGGCTAAAGATAGGCTTTATTCCTCTTTAACAATAGTGTTAAATGATCTATTTCACAGCATCTCAAAATCTCAGATTTTATGTCTATATGTCTCAGATTTTATGTCTTGTGTATTCTAAGTGAAGCCACTTTCTTAGCTTCAATTTCTATGTTGTAGCAGAGCTGAGAGGGGCGTGTAATGGCGCAGCTTTATAAGCATGCTCTGCTGAGGTCAGAAACAGCTGTAGGACCACTGAGCTGTGGCTTGCTGTGCTCACTCCAAAGGACGGAGCGGTAGTTAGACCACTTTTTTGCGTGGTCCTGGAGGAATGAAAGTGAAAGGAGGGCAAACTTTGGAGCTCTGCTATGACTTCTACCCTGTACAACACGACTGACATCAGGTGAGATGCTTTATTATTGCTGTTGGGTTTACTTACATCCCATTAAACCAGACCTTCACCCTTAATAAGAGCATATCTTATATGCCCCCCCCCCCCGTACAACATTAAAAATCATCCTACCTGCACCTAGTGTCTTCTCTGAGCCTTTAAACATCTAAGATGGCGTCCTGTGGACTCTCAGGCTGCCTGCAGACAGGAAGTGTCTTCTGACTATACCGCTCTGCATTGTGGGATTGTTGCCCTTTTCCTGACCCTGGCACAGCTATAACCCGCCTCCCTGTACTTCCCCCCCCTCCATCTCTCCTCAGTATGTGATGCTTCTGAGGCAAGATGGTAGTGCCCGTATCCTAGAGTCCTGAACAGAGTTTCAGCCCAGTGGGGGAAAGAATAATAAGTAAGCAACTAAAACTTGAAGTATGTTTTAGATGCCGGGAAATAGATTTTTTAAGGGTTTGGGCTTTTCATTAAATGATGCTGAAGGTCCGGTTTACCTTTCACTTCGGCTTGTCAGTATTTCTCCGGTATCTTCATATCTTCCCACGGACATCGTTTTACATCTGTCTATACATTGTATATACACAAATACGCTGTATCTGTTTCCTATGAAATAGAGGATTTTCTTGACCATTACCGTATTATTCCAGGTTTGCGATGCTATGTGATGTCATGTGTGATGTCATGTGTTGTCCTACCTGTCTGCATGCTCATGATAGGCCAGGATGAACCCGGAGGTCAGACATTGAGCTCAGCTGAAGTCACTTATTCCTGGCTTGGTTCCCAAGTGACCGAAATGAGAAAAAGTGGAAGAAATGCATTACACAATGGAAGGTGAGCGTAGTGTTAACAGCAGAATGGAGAGCAGTGCACTGCTGTATGTGGTGTAATCATATATAACTCTGCACTGGGGAATGTGTCAGGTGGACTGTAACCTCGGATTGGTTAGCTCTTTGATATCCCTGGCTAATCCCAGGAGACTTGCTCAGAGATTAGCTAGATTATCCATTGATATGCTGAGGTCATTTGTTAGAGCTTTAGAGTGGACCAAAACCCAGGATAGTCAAATGCTTTGACTATCCTGAGTTTTGGTCCTTTCCCTGGGTCACCCCGATCAGGGGTACCCCGCTGTGTGAAACCCCCCGAACAGACTCACTTCTTCCCGGTCCCACGGTGCAGCTAATTGCAGCGGCTCTGGCGGCTGCATCCTCCACCTCCCTCCAACAGGGAGCGTGCCCACGCCGGCCATTTAGAAATGCCTGGCGCGGGCACGAGCACTGCTAGAGGGAAGCAGAGGATGTGGCCAATAGAGCCGCTGCTCTTAGACGCGGCATGGGACTGGGAAGAGGTGAGTTGGCTGCAGCGATCTGGGGGGTTTCACACAGCAAGGCACACCCGAATGGGGTGCCCTGGGGAAAGGACCAAAACCCAGGATAGTCAAAATCCTGGGTTTTGGTCCACTTTAAAACCCTGGTAACCCTGCTCTAGAGTCCAAAAGACTTCATAGCCAGGTTACAGCTTTCTCCCTGATTTAGGTGAAAGACCACAGTTCACCAGACCAGCAATACCACGGCACATGTGCGGTCCAACAGTGTAATTCCCCAGCAGCCTTCTAGCGGGGAGGGGAGACATGCTCTTTTTTTATTATCATTTTTTTAATGAAAAAACCTGAATAGTTTCTTTACCTTCCGAGTCAGGACGAACCCCAATGTGTCTCATCACTAGCCACAACCAAACGGGTTTTTCTGTTTTATTTTTTCACTTAAAGTGGACCAAAACCCAGGATTTTGACTATCCAGGGTTTTGGTCCTTTCCCCCGGGGGACCCTGATCGCTGTCTGAAACCCCCCAGAATGCCAAGCATAAGTCACCTCTTCCCGGTCCTACAGCGCAAGTGCCGCCACTCGTCCAATCAGCACACTCGGAGCCGCTGACGTCATATCGTCTAAACCCTACTAGAGGGATAGCGTGTATGCGGCCGCAGCTTGCGTATGCGTTGTTGGACCGGGAAGCAAGGTAAGTCAATGGGGCGACCTGGGAGGTTTCACACAGCGGGGCATCCCAATTTTGGATGCCCCGGGGGGGGGGAATCAATCGGCCTTATTGATCTTATAGATTCCTGGGCCGATCGTGCTCGGTTTCTGGTCCACTTTAAAGTGGACCAAAACCCACATTTTTAACTTGCATCCCCTGAATTGGTCTCCCCATGGGGAAGACCTTTTTCCAACTTTCACTGCTCCAGCTTCACTCTAATCCCAGGTAATGGCTTGTGTTTTAGCTGTAAAGCTCCGCCTCCTCCAATCATTGCCACTGTTGTGTGTGGCAATGATGTCACTGCCACACCTATGCAATGACTGATCGCCTGCTATCTTACAGAGAGAGACAGCCAAAAAAATCAGTGTTCTAGGATGATTCAAAAAGCAGAAATATCCTTTTTTAGTTGTACACCCTATGAAGAGAGTATCGTCAGGGGCTTTGGCCAAATGTATTTCACAAGTGCAGTGGATTTTGGTCCGCTTTAAGCTGTCTAAGGGCCTTATTTATCAAGGGATAGCGCCAGGTAGTGTCTCACTAGCGCCAGGTATCGCCAGCTATCGGCGGCTACCGACTCCAGAACGCCAGGCTGCGAACACAATCACGCATTTATCACGCTAAATGAGGCTAGCGCCGGCGAGAGCGTCAGCTAGCGCGGGATTCATCATGTAGCAGACTTCAGCGAACAGCGCCGCTGCTAATCCCATCACAGCGCCAGGTATGACCTCTCTCTACCTGGCGCTCTCCAATGCATTTCAATGGAGAAATCTTTAAATATTCATAATTAATTGATATTAATGTTTTTTGTTTTTTTTTTAAATGTCAAAAATTCTGTGACCACTTCTGCAATGTTAGATATTTTTTTTAAGGTAATAAAAAAAAAAACATTTGTGCAGAATTGATATTACAGGTCTGATATTAATGTATTCATATTACAAAATGTTTATAAAAACATGTTTATTTTTTTTTACCAAAAATATGGTTGTTTGGGGGTTAAAAAACTACTTTTAACCCATCGCCGCCAGCGCTCTGGGGTTTAAACATGCATTTCACAGCGCAAGAATTTTTGGAGCGTGATTTGTTAATGAATATGCTGGGAGCCGTTCGCTATGGCCATTCGCTGTCATGCGCTCCCATACAGCGCGGAACCAGGCAAACAGCGACTCCTAACCCCGTATTCAACATTACCGCACACCGACTGAGTCGCTGTCAACAACCAAACAACGGCCAAGCACAGCGAATACTAGCGGGCGCTGTGAAAATAACGCTACTGCCGCTCATCTGTCGCTACCTGGCGCTATTAATAAATCGGCCTCCCCGTGTGGGGGGGAGGGAGGGAATAGTCATGGGAGCAGGGAGGGCAGTTAGCAGTTAGCTGGAGACTGTAGCTTCACTGTAATTGGTTGGCCTGCTTTGAACTGAAGATAAGCAGTTCCTTTTGTGAGAATCACTCCTCCATTGACCTGAATCCTAGTGACCCTCCTGCCTTGGTCCAGTTTGTCGGCCTTATGACTTTCATTTGAAGTTGTGGTCTGTCCACCTGGTTATACAATGTCTTAGCTCATCTTGTGGTTTGTCCTCATTTTAATGTGAGCGGCATGCTGCACCCGTGTGGCCTTTCATGTTTTTTTTTAGTAATTGTGGTTAATTATTTCCATTTCTCTGTGCTTCTCTGTGTTTATGTGTGACCTGCTTCTGCTTTTGTCAGCAACTGATATTTTGGGGCTTTTGCTTGAGTTAACATTTAACATGAAGACAACTGTTAACAGAGATGTAATGTCTAACAGACCATGTTAAAGAGGAACAAAACCCAAGATTTTCACTATCCTGGCTTTTGATCCTCCTTCCTGTGGCATCCTGATTTGGGATGGCTCACTCTGTGTATCGCCAGGGATCACCCAAAAACTCAGCTTTTTTACGCGCCCAGAGTGCATGTTGGTTGTCTCTATTTAAATCCAGGGCTGATTTTTGGCCCCACCACTGGCAGTCAGAGCAAAAGGTTGAAAGAAGGCCCAAGTTTTGCAATAGGGCTCTGTGATTAGCATGGATGTTCCTGTCTAAATGTAAACTTATTAATCATTTTGGTGCTTGGAGCTGGACCCTGCCTCCCAGCTGTGAGCTACCTGGACTTCCAATAAGCATGCATGACTATTTTCACTCACCACCAGATGGCAGTAATGTAGATCTTGAAGACAGTTTCACCTTGTGTGCATGTGTCTGTATCGGATGTTTTCTTACTCCATAAGGCTTAGCAGATAGCTTAGTCGGCTGATGATGAGGCACGTGCATAAGTTAATAAAAAGCTTTATGTCAGTACAGAATCTTGCAATAAACACCTCCTACAGCAGGAAAACAGATGGTTGACTGCTAGAGGAAAGCAGCACACATGTGCACTGCCTGAATGCAAAACACGAAATGGCAGAAGAGCAGAGGAAGAAGGACAGAGCTGCTTGTATCACAGCTAGACTACAGGGGCCAGGAAGGCACAAAAGCAGTTAAAGCAGACCAAAACCCACATTTATGACTAGCATCCCCTTAATTGCTCCCTCCATGAAGAGCACCTTTTGCCAAATTTAACTGCTCCTGTTCCACTCTAGATAATGCACCTGTTTTAGCTGTAAAGCCCCGCCTCCTCCTAAATTCATTGCCACTAGTGTGTGTGGCACTGGCCAAATGTATTTCACAAGTTCAGTGGGTTTTGGTCTGCTTTAAAGGCATATTGCTCAGACTATGTAAATAAACTCTATAGCAGAAATTTACCCAGTGTAGAATGAAACACGGGTCATGGGACATGACAATGCCAACTAACTGCCTCCCAACTTTCAGCCACCTAGACTTCCAGTAGACGTGCATGCCAACTTACTGCCAGGTACCTATATTTTAAGAAGAGCTGCATGCCCACTCACAGCCTCCTAGATTTGCAGAAGATGTACCCAGAGCCGGCGCCAGCACAGGGCAAACCTGGGCAATTGCCAGGGCCTGGCATCTTCAGAGGCCCACTCAGGCTCACACTTGGCCATGGTATTATTTAACAATGGACCCAACCACCGAATGCCGGGTGCTGTGTGCAGACCGGCTCATGGCTGGCCTCAGCAACAGTGAAGATGATCAGAAACAATGGAGAAGGTGGCATGGAATGGAGGGCAATTGATGGAAGCGCAGAAAGTGGTGAGAACCAGGTGACAGCTGACAAGGACTGGAGGGCGATCAGCAGCAGGAGATGACCCATTTGTGACAGCGGAGCTGAAAGGTGACATCATGTGACTCACTACTTTGGGGCCCATTAATGCCAACTAATTGTCTCCCAACTGCAAACCACCTAGACTTCCAATAGACTTGTATGCCAACTAACTGCCATCCACCTAGGCTTCCAGGTGACGCACATAACTGCCAGCCACCTAGAATTCCAGGAAAGCTGCATGCCAACTAACTGCCTCCCAACTACCAGCCACCTAGACTTCCAGAAGATGTGCTTGCCAACTAACTGCCTCCCAACTACTAGCCACCTAGACTTCCAGGAGATGTGCTTGCCAACTAACTGCCTCCCAACTACTAGCCACCTAGACTTCCAGAAGATGTGCTTGCCAACTAACTGCCTCCCAACTACCAGCCACCTAGACTTCCTGAAAATGTGCTTGCCAACTAACTGCCTAGCAGCTACCAGCCACCTAGACTTAGAAACATAGAAACATAGAAGATACATAGAAGGGTGACGGCAGAAGGAGACCATACGGTCCATCTAGTCTGCCCTTATGTGTATACTGTATGTTCTCTTTATCTTAGGATAGATGTGTGCTTATCCCAGGCATGTTTAAATTCAGTGACTGTTGATTTTTCAACTACCTCTGCTGGAAGTTTGTTCCAAGCATCTACTACTCTTTCTGTAAAATAATATTTTCTAACATTGCTCCTGATCTTCCCCCCGACTAGCTTCAGGTTGTGCCCCCTTGCTCTATCGTTAGGTTTCTTCTTAAAAACACTTCCCTCCTGAACCTTATTCAATCCTTTCACATATTTAAAGGTCTCAATCATGTCCCCCCTCTCCCTTCTTTCCTCCAGACTGTACAAATTAAGTTCTTTAAGTCTCTCCTGATAAGTTTTAAGTTTAAGTCCTTCCACCATTTTCTTTGTCCGCCTTTGGACACGTTCTATTTGAATAATGTCTTTTTGCAGGTAAGGTCTCCAGAACGGCACACAGTATTCTAGCTGTGGCCTTACCAGGGCTCTATACAGCGGCATCACAACCTCCCTCTTCCTACTGGTGATGCCTCGAGCTATGCAGCCGAGCATCCTGCTTGCTTTTCCCACTGCCTGGCTACACTGTCCACTCATCTTGCAGCTATCAGTAATCAGTACCCCTAAATCTCTCCCCTCCGAGGTCCTGGCTAACACAGTACTGCCCATACGGTGCTCAGAGCAGGGATTCCTTCTACCCAAGTGCAGGATTTTACATTTAGAGACATTAAACTCTAGTTTCCACACTTCTAGTAGACGTGCATGCTAGCTTACTGCCTTTCAATTGTCAGCCACCTGGACCTCTGGGATAGGTTTATGCCAACTTACTGCCCTCCAACAGTGAGCTGCCTGTACAGACACATCTCACAGAGACACAAGCTTCAAATTGTCAGGCAGTTATCTCCCAGATATTTGCATTTCAGCTGTCAGGCATTTGTCCATAGCCTAGCAGCACATGTCTCATCTGTGATGGGTTTCACAATTTTTTTCATTTGCAAAATAATACATCGATAGTCTATGCAATTATGTCTGCAATCAGATGCCTGTCCACACCAGCCCGAGATGCTCTAAATTCCTGTCCATCCTCCATGTCTGATCCTCAGCTCCCAGTCCCTCTGAAGTCGTCTCTTGCTAAAGTTCCTAAATGGCAACAGGAAAAACAAGATGTAAACTGATCAGAAGCATGGTGCAGGAGAAAACACTTTCAGTCTGGATCACTGTTTGGGGGTAAAAAGCCTGGCCTGAACCAGAGACCATTCAAATTCATAGTGACAACAAGGTAATGGGGAACCCACATATTGTATATGAGCTGTCTGATGGAGGCATATAGAATGGTAGTCATTTGTATCACCGACACCGAAACTGAATCTATTAGGTGTGTTTAGATCAGGGGGTACCTAGCCTTTTTTTCATCACGTACCACTTTCCATTTTCTGATTACATCAAGTGCCACGTGGGTGGTTCATGAGCATTGTCAGTCACCTAAAACCATAATCAAAACAGGCTTTAAAGTAAATTAATAACTCATTAAATGGGGACATTTTTTATTTATAGTGCAAATCATGCAAATCATGAGATGGCAGCAGATCACTTTGAGGTACAGGTCTTCAGCCTTGTAGAGTACCACCTGAGAGGATCTTGAGTACCACCAGTAGTACTAGTACCACCTATTGGAAACTCCTGGTTTAGATAATTAGAAATCCTAGCGTGAATTAAAGATGCTCTATCACAAAGATATCTAACATTAAAACATGCTGGATAGTAAGAGGAGGGGTCACATATACACTCCCACTGCAGGAAAAACTTGCTAAGCTTGTGGTTTTCTTTTACTGGTAGGTCTGCCAGGGGTCGCATTCATCCAAATAATGGTTGGTGCACATGTAGGAATAAATCAAGGCAACTGTTTTATTCTCTTGGAGAATCATTTAGAGAATCTCATCATCCGACTGACTTTCTAAGTTTAGGGTGACTTGTATAGGAATCTAGTAGGAATAACTAGCAGGGCCAATCCACGTTCCCCTTCCTTCTATAAACAGGATAGGTACCATAAATACGTCCTTGTCTGTTAGTACAAAATGGACCTGTTCATGAGCTCTAGCCGTTCGATGGCGTCCCCGATTGGCTACCAGAAAACAACCTGGCACCCACCACGGCAGTCACAGTGATTGCAGAATGCCCACTCCATTCATTTCAATGGAGTCAATAGAGCAGGTGTGGCCAGTTTCTGCAACTGATGTGTGTATGTGGTGGGAGGGGGGGGGGTGCTTGTTCCCCCAGAGGTTGCTAGTGAGCAGCAACCTGATCTCGAAATACGATGAGTTTTATATTACAGAACTGGGACAGATCAGGTGTGTGGCACAAAGCTGGGTATGTACACTTTTTACTTGTAAAGGGATTTAGGTTTTAGATCCTTTCTGATGAACAAATGTACTAGAAAGCAAAACAAAGTTAAAAGCCACCATGTGGAGAGACCCATGTTAGGTTTAATATGGGGGGGGACCAAAATACCCTCTACTCAAGGGTAAAGGGAATAAGGAGCTTTCCTAAAACAAAAACTATTTACGAAGCACCCAACACAAGGAATAATAGAAAACTAAACAGCCATTCTATTATTCCCTGTGTTGGGCACTGTGTAAATACTTTCCGTTCTAGGAAACTCTCTCTAGGAAAAGAAAAATAGAAGCAAAAAACACATTTTAAAGATATTGTCCAGGCTGTGTCAAAACAAATAATTGTTTTCGAAATAATAACAAATAATTGCATCCTGAACACAGCTGTTGTTTTCTTTAACGCAGACCCTGGATTTTATTTATTCATGACCACCATTTTTTAGCATTGAATGGTGGACCTATGTAAAAAAGCAGGGAAAAGACAGACCAGCAAAGCTGGATGCAGTGATCCTCCCCTGCATACACAAGCAGAGATGTGTCCCACACAGTCTGATTCAAGAAGGATGGAGGGTCTGGGAACCACCAGGGGAGCAGACTCTGTGGGGGAGCCCACCCTACAGTTGTACACAAATAATGCTGGCTTTTTTTTAGGTTTTATGCACACAGACATTAAACTTTGTATTGTGTAGGAGTAGATAACCTATGTAGCGATAACCTTTATCGCCGGAGGGCTTCCCTGCCAGAGACGTCCTTTTCCCAATGGTGAGAGGTGCTGCAGGAATTCCAGAGTCATCCGCGAGGAAAGCAGGAACAGCTCTTACAAGGGCTAGTGAATTGCGATATAGCGTTTCCCCCAATAAGAGACGGAACTCAGTATTGAGGGTGAAGATGAACTCAACTTTATTAGTGCCACACTGTGCCTTATATGCAAGTCTCCATGCAAGGGGGCCTCCCCTGTGGACCTGATGGAGAACTGCATGACAAACTCACAGACCAATGGGAGAGCCACACAATCCCTCAGCTCTGCCGGTAACACAATCAGCAACACAATAGCAGCCTGTAACACAATCAACAACACAATGACAGTCTGTAACACAATCAACAACACAATGACATTGTCTGGAACATGCTTAAGAAAATGAAAGTAAGGAATCTATGTAAAGTCCAAGGGGCAGAAACAGTGCCTTTAAAATCCAATATGCCCAAGTAGGGTCCCATGGGCCGTATAGAAAAAGGAACAGTGGGCATCCAATGAATGACCCGGTGGGCAATTGAATAGTGGTGAAATCCAAAAGGCAGAGAGTCTGTCACAACCTATACCGTCATTCCATAGAGCTGTTACATCCCGCAATACCTACTATTTCTATCATAGAGAAATGAGCAGCCCCCAAAGGGCCCATCAGTTTAAGGGCCTACTAGGGGATTTCCTGGTAACTTGGTGGGCCAGTCCAAGCCTGAGTGATAATAGATCCATCTTTTAATTCTAAAATAAAGGTGGCCATGAATAAGAAGTAAAATCCAGGGACTGGGCTAAAGGAATGGGACTAAAGCTCAACAACAGCTTTTTTCATCAGCACACCAGGATGACTCCTCTGCATGGCAGGAAAGCAAACAATAATTTGTTTTTACACTTAGCCCCGACAATCTCCCTATCTGAATGGCTGGGTGTGTGGGAGCACACCTCAGCTGCAGGTAGGCTGGGGATGCGACTCATGGTCTCAGCATTGGAGTCAGGGAAAGGTGAGAGAATTTCAGGAGATCACAGGGGCACACACAGCAGGACATCCCGAATCTAGATGCCACTCTTTAAGAGACCATTAAAGACACAGTAAAAATATAGTTACATCAGCCCACAAGTCTGATCCCATAGAGTCCTGCAGGCTAAACTGGTCTGGTTTTCATGCCACCAGCTATGGTGCCAACAGCACAATCCCTGGCTGGCCTCTGTGTATGTACTCAGTCACAGAGAAGCAGACTGACTCTGACCAGCCACAGAGGACCCATCACGTGAGTGTCCACCTCAAATATGCATTCTGCGGTGGATGCTCATGTGCATTGGGGGTGGCTGGAAGCACCTTACCAGCTTGTCAGCTTGTGGTCTACAGCCCACTGGACTTTGAAGGATCAAGCCTGCAGGCTGACAGGTAAGTTATTTCCTTTGCCATTACTATTCCTTTAGCATGTTTGTACTTCGGAGGGATTAAAAGCGGTACAAACCCATTTGGGGCTCCCCACGTCTGCCACCCACCCTCCATGCCCAAGTACCCTAGGCGAGGTGGCCGGCTCGTTGGGAGCCCAGTTTAAAAGAGAAGGGCAGGCTGACTCATTACTAGCGGCAGGTAGCGACGGATGAACGTCTGTAGCAGGCATTTCAGAGCGCCCGCTAGTAGTCGCTGTGCTTGGCCGTGGCTCGCTAGTTCAGAGCGACTCAGTCGCTGTGCAGCATTGATGAATAAGTTGTGGGGAGTCGCTATATGAGCAGTACAGCGCTGTATGGGAGCGAATGGTAGCGACTGGTCAGTGCGACCGATTTACAGCATATTCATCAAAAAAACAGCCTCACACCACCGGCGCTCAAAAATGCTTCGCTGAAGCCCAGAGCGCCGGAGGCTGTGTGATTAAAGGCTGCTTTTGCACATATATCCACCAGTAACAAAGCGAAAACATATGGAATTACATTGTTATAACATTGTGACCTGAACACATTAATGCCAGACCTGTAATGTCAATTCTGCATAAATATATAAAAAATGAAAAAAGTGTGAAAAAATTGCTTTTTCTAGGCCAGGAGAGGTCACAACATTATTTGAGATTATTTTTAAAAAAATAATAAAAACCCCCTGTTTAAAGAGAAGTAAAAGAACGTCCATTGAAATGTATGGGAGAGCGCCAGGTAGCGAGAGGTAATACGTGGCGCTCTTCAAGGCTGAACGCCGGCGCTGTACGCTGAGGCTGGGATAATGATGAATCGAACGCTACATGGCGTTGTTCCAGTCGCTCACCAGAATCCGCTTGATAAATGTGTAATTGCGTGCCGTGTCCGGCGTTCACCTGCCTTTACCTGTCGCTACCTGTCATTTACAAGGCACTACCTGACGCTATCCCTTCATGAATAAGGCCCATATTTTTTTTCCACCACGGTGGCCACCCTACCAGGCATTTTTTGAGATAGACGATTGGCTGATCTCTTGATTGCAGGCTGACGTGACCCAGCCCGCTGGTCATATCCGCGATTTCCCTGTTGACTTGGAAGCGCTACTGTCCCCATCTGAATGGCTGGACGCAAGAGCACGCCTCAGCTACAGGGAAACCAGGGATGGGGCCACAGGCAAAGACAGCACCATCGGTGAACGGGGGGGGGGGGGTTCATACAGTGGAGCACCCCGATTTCAGATGCACTGGGGGCAAGCTACAGCCACTACAGCATCGCTGTTTACATGGTTTTATATCAGCAAGCGATGACCTGTTTTGAGGACACCGCCTAATATACATACTTGTATCTATTAAGGAAACAGATGCTGCTGCTAAATAAACAGTCTGGACTAAAATAGCCTCCTTTGCATTTCTAGTGTGCTTATACAGTTTGGAGTTTAACAGAGCGACCATGAGGAGAGTAAAGGCATAGGCCTGGATGCAATAAAGGTAGAAAAAAAATTCAATTCACGAGAAAAAAGCCTGAGAATGTCACTGTTACTGAATCACCAGATAAAAAGACAATGAAAGTCAATGGCAACTTTTAATACAGTGTAGAACGAAGTAAACAGTTCTCTACTTTTCTTAGGAGTAAAAAAGCTGCCATTGACTTTCATTGTCTTTTTATCTAGTGATTCAGGCTTCTCAGGCTTCTCAGGCTTTTTTCATATAAATTGAATCTTTTACTACCATGAGAATTTTTTTCTACCTTTACTGAATCGAGGCCGTAGTGATGTAGCAAAGGTTAACTTGACTCTCAGGGTGATGCCAAGGATCTGCTGAAGCAAGTTTACCTTAGGGTGTGAACTGAAGCTTCATCTCTTCCTCCCCTCTATCACCCCATTTTGCACTTCTTTGAGCACTTGGTTGTAAATTTGCCTTATTTGCATCTTCAGGTTTGTTTACTTATACACTTGGGGTTCATGTGACTCTTTGCAGGATTATTTTTTGGATATCTTGCATATGGTTACGTGATGGGCTAGTTCACGTTTTTCACATTGACTGACCACGGTTGAGTTGGGCCCCAGCCCTGTGTATATATATTCATATTCTTTTCTTTGTTTTCGCGTTTTAGTTTGTTATTATATTTTTTAAATTTTTTATTATTTCACTTTTGTTTCACTTACAGCACGGCATCTTGGGTTGATCACACTTGGGCCTTGAAAAACTTGACCCTGAAGAACTTATGGTCTACTTGGAAAATTCATTTTATGGACTTACTCTTCTGTAAAACTCACTTTTAGTTAAGTTGGGGGCTGGGATTCCAGGTCTGTGGTAGTCAAAGTGGACCAACACCCAGGATTTTGACTATCCTGGATTTTGGTCCACTTCGGCGGGGCACCCCGATTGGGGGTGCCCCACTGTGTGAAACCCCCCAGAAACCCCGAAAAACTCACCTCTCCCCGTTCCCACGTGACCGCCACTGCCAATCCCTGCCGACGGACAAGCGGAAGGCAGTGACGGACAAGAGAGCGCGCCCACCGCCGCCTCCCGCGCGTCACTCTTACAGGGCGCGCGCCCGATCGGGGTGCCCCGCAGTCAGGGGTCTGATCGGTCCGGGAATCTTATAGATTCCCGGGCCGATCATGGGAGGGTGTTGGTCCACTTTAAGTGCACTTTTATAGAAGCCCTTTCTTCCTTTTTTTGGGGCAATTTGCCTAACACATTTATATGCTTACATAAGTGAGTAAAAATAATGGGGTTTAGGTCCACCTTAACCAGTCCTTAATCCTTACCTAGCTTCCTGTATACTCTGCGTATCCAAAACCAGCAAATATTGGCATCTGTTTGCCCTAGTTTGTACATTTCCGCTTGATGGATTCTTTGATTGTAAGTCAACTTTAATAGTGCCCATAGGATAAATACTGTCCCTTAGAGCATGCACCCTGTATATGTGGGGCATTCCTTTAGATTTGTGTTTGGAGACGTCCAGCACCTGTCACTATTTAGTTACTTTATATTAATAATTAATATTACATGTACAGTTAATGTAGCAGGCACCCAAAAAATATACATATATATTTTTTTTGCCTGGACAGACCCTCTAACATGAATCTGATCAGGAACTTCCACCATGAAAGCGTTCAGGAGAACACAAATCAGTGCGGCTGTAACACTATTATCATTGTCTTCCAGTAAAGTTCATTCATTAGGTGTGATGAATGAGCTTCAGCCAATAGCAGCATGCGATGCCTGTGCGCCACTGTACGCTGATGCATCCAGGAGCAGTCACTCAATTTTCTCTCTCCGGTGCTGCCCTTCAGGTCAAGCACGACTTCCATAATGGAATTATATTGTCCTTATTGTATTAGCTTGCTGTACATACACTGGAATGTCATGCAGCTGCCCCTGGTCTCCCGCGCCAGCTCTGCTAATGAAACGGCTGACAAATGTATCTGTCCATTTTATATTTCTCCACCATCGGATCTTCAGATAATCCAGCTCTGCAAGCTCTGTTATGTATATGTTATGTTATATTAAAGAGGAACACTACCCAAGAAACTGACTTTCTTGAATATTATTCCTCTCTGGTGGGATGCACCTCTGTGTGTATCCCCCAGTGTGACGATTGCACATGTTGATCAGACGTCTCGAACATTCATCTGATCAAACCGTCCAAGCGTGGCAACACGCGTGGCTATAAAATGCTGCCACCAGAATACGAGAAAAGTGGCGTATTCTCCACTATCTAAGCAACACACAACACAGGTTGAACAAATCGATCCACCCACAATCACTTCCAGGCAGGGGGCGATCGAGTGTCCTAAGCAAGTAACGTAGCCAGGCTCTTCAGAACTAGTGTGAGCTTTTTAGATCCTTAATTCAGAGCATCAGTTACTTTCTGCTGTATTTTCAGAGTTTATTTAAAAAAACACAAAAACACAAAAACAGGAATAACGGTGCGAGGTGATAAAACAGAATTAACTATAAAACACGTTACAAATAAATTGATAGCAATACAGATAAAGAGGGGAAAATACTTGAGTCTGTCTGGGCTGCGGTTCGAGAAAATCAATTGTCTCACAGGCCTCACACGTCTCCCAAAGAACCACGGTTCCTGGACTCCTCCTTAGGTGTTAAAAGGGAGCGTGTGTAACCCTTGATGGTAAGATACGACTGTCTGGCCTTTCTTCCAGCTCACCAGCTTCCAGCTCACCTTATTTGCTCTAACCAGGGGTCAGCTTCCATGGAAGGGGGGCAGGGGCAAGATATTGGCCCTGTGTCTGCGTTCTATGACTTGGGCCCTTATTTATGAAGGAATAGCGACAGGTAGCGACTGGTGAGCGGCCAGTAATGAGGGGCCCCGCCACGAGAACGCCGGCTCCCCACCACAATCACACATTTATCAAGCCGATCCTGCTTAGCGACTGAGATAGCGCCATATAGCCACTCATTCATCATTATTCCAGCCTCAGCCCACAGCGCCAGCGTCCGACCTTAAACAGCGACAGGTATGACCTCTCGCTACCTGGCGCTCTCCAATGCATTTCAATGGAACAATCTTTAAATATTAATAATTAATTGTTATTAATGTTTTTTTTTTTTTTTTTTTTTTAAATGTGAAAAATTCTGTGACCACTTCTGCCATTTTAGATAATTTTTTTAAGGTAAAAAAATAAAAATAAAAATTTGTGCAGAATTGATATTACAGGTCTGACATTAATGTATTCATATTACTATATTATTTAAAAAACTTTTTTTTTTTGTTTCCAAAAATATGGTGGTTTGGGGGTTAAAAAACTACTTTTAACACATCGCCGCCAGCGCTCTGGGGTTTAAACATGCATTTTACAGCGCGAGAATTTTTTGAGCCTGATTTTTTGATGAATATGGTGGGAGCCGGTCGCTCTGACCAGTCGCTATCATGCGCACCCATACATCGCGGAACCTGTCAAATAGCGACTCGTCACCTTGTATTCAACATTACTGCACACCGACTGAGTCGCTATCAACAAACGAACAACGGGCAAGCACAGCGACTAATAGCGGGTGCTGTGAAAATACCAATACAGTCGCTCAACTGTCGCTACATGTCGCTATTAATACATCAGCCTCCCCGTGATTTCTGATAACCCTCACCACATTACTTTGTTTATGCTGGGGAGTTTTATGAGGGGAGAAAGTCATCCCAGCTGACCCTGTGTGCATGCAGGGGGGTTTTATGGCAGGCAAGTAGGAGGGGGGAGACATGAGGAGAGGTATACAGAGCAGGGGGTTCAGCCAAGGTCCAAAAGAATATATTTATTTATATTTTGGATCGCAGTGCACCGTGGTGTTCAGTTGGCCTTGATGCTGACTGTGTGCTCCCCCCCCCCCGCTTTAGGCAGGGCTAGATTTAATGAGGGGTGAAACTGGGTTCCTACGGGGAGGAATCAACAACCTGGGCAGTGATCAATCTACAGTTACTTAAAGGGGCCTCAACTAAACCTTCTGCCTGGGGGGCCTCCACCACACTTAAACTGGACCTTCACCCTAAAATATGAGCCTATCTTAAATGTTTCCCCCACCCTGTACATACAGATTGCCCACATTAAAAATTATACTACTTGCATCTACTGCATTTTCTAAACCTTTAAACATCCAAGATGGCAGCCCATGGAGTCTCGGGCTGCCTGCAGACAGGAAGTGTCTTCTGACTGTGCTGCTCTGCATTCTGGGATTGCTGTCCTTTTCCTGACCCCAGCTCTGCTCTGTCTGAACAAAGCACAGCTATAACCCCTCCCCCTACAGTTTCTCCCCCTCTCCTCTCCTCAGTATGTGTGATGCTTCTGAGGCAAGATGGCAGCGCCCGTATCCTAGAGTCCTGAACAGAGTTGCAGCTCAGCAGGGGTAAAGAATAATACATAAGTGACTAAAAACATAAAATATATTAATTTTTGATGCTGGGAAATTGTTTTTTAAGGGTTTGGGTTTTTCATTAAATGATGCTGAAGATCCGGTTTAAAGTGCACCTATACCCAGATAGAAATTATATTTTGTCACTGTTGCTGGGTTGAATGTGAGTGCTGGGTGCTGCGGAGTCAAATCCAGACGTTTGTGGTGTAGCAGGAACTGACTTTACTGGAACATGAGTGCAGTAAGAGAAGGTCACCTTACATGGTGGACAACATAGACAGGAAAAGAAAGTCATAGAGTTCACCTCAATGTACAGGAAACACAACATGCAGTATATAATGTACAACAGAGACTACACATAGATATATGTAATACATTTTGTAAATGTATATTGCATTAAACTAGCAATATAGACGCAGATCACATTCAGAGACTAGATGTAAGACAAGATCTCTTACAGTCACCTTCTATCTGCAGCCCAATAGCACAAAACAGCCTGTGTTTCTTTTTTTTACTAAAGCCTTTGCCCAATATTCATAAAAAACATTAACAGGAAGCAGTATGATGTTGAATGTCAACCGTATGCTAAGTCATTCAGTTCAGCTAAACTCCCACATAATGGCAGTTGAGCTTGTAGTTCTTTCAGATTTATTGCAGTTATTATAACTGATAAGGCTGACCCCCAATGATGAGCTTTGTTTAACTGGATGTATAATTGCTGGAAAGCAGCAATATGGCTGACCATTCAAACAGCAGTCTGGTTAGTGTTTTTAATATACCCAGGAGTATTGTGGAATATGTACACCACCCAAGTGCAGAAAGATTACTGATAAGCGTGCAGCAGTTGTCATGCTTATCAAATTTTTTTTATTTTAAAAAGAAAGTCCAAGCACACTCCACCCCCTCCCCTCATGCTAAGCCCAATTTGCAACATAAACAACTCACTGGGTGGCAGGCAATCTGCACAGAAGCTGAAGCTAGGACCTTGAGTGACAGGTCAGTCTCCCATTCCTGTGCAGCAGCTTGACTGTATTGGTCAGTCACTTAAAGTGGACCAACACCCACCGGTGATCGGCCCGGGAATCTATAAGATTCCCGGGCCGATCACCTCCCTCCCCGCGAGACATCCGAGATCGGGATGTCCCGCGGGGTGAAACCCCCCCAAACACCCCAAACTCCTTACCTCAAGGCCGCCGCCGCCTCCCTCACGCCCCTCTAGACGTGCGCGCAGGGACGCGCGGGAGGCGGCGGCGGAGCCGCCGCTTGTCCGCGGCTTGTCCGCGGCTTGTCCGTCGGCGCGGGGAGAGGTGAGTTCGGGGGGTTCGGGGGGGTTTCACACAGCGGGGCACCCCGATCGGGGGTGCCCCACCAAAGTGGACCAAGACCCAGGATAGTCAAAATCCTGGGTGTTGGTCCACTTTAAGTCTACTGCTGCCATACATAGCTGCACCCCCACACTGGCATCAAGGGAGGGTTTCAAAAATTGTGGAAAAAAAGCCAAAACGCAACAGTTTCAGCAGAACAAAACCTGGGATTTTGACTATTACGGGTTTTGTTCCCTGCTCCGGGGGCATCCCAATTTGGGATTTCTCAGTATGTGAACCCGTGCTTAGATAGCCCAGTAGAACACACCTTTCCCTGGTCTTACAGTGCATGCACAGGCTCTTGTCCGATCATCGTTTGCCTGCATATGTAATGTTCTGCTTGGTTCTGTTTTTGTGAGCGCGAATGGCTGCATCACCAGAAGTATGCGCGCTCCTGTCCGCAACCAATTTAAATGCCTGGGGCCAGGAGAGCACATGCAGCCCAAACATGCCCGTGATACGGTAGCCAGTGTTTACATTGGCGAGGGAGCCAGCAAGAAGTTGAGTTTTGCGGCACCTAGAGGGGTGTCACTTCATGTCACTTACAATTTGGGATGCCCCCCGGGGAAGTCCAGCAGTCGCCCCTGGAATCTTTTAGTTTTGTTTTGTTTTCAGTTGGTCCTGCTTTTAGGTGACAACCCATACTGACCACCCAGGTGGTGCTGGAGACAAATGAGAACAATGACGGACAGGGGGACATGTACTCAAAAGAGGAACAGTCCCTCCAAATGGTGGACAGTTGGGAAGTATGTTATACCTCTCAAGTGTCCCTGATTTAGAGGGACTGTCCCTCTTTTGTGTCTGTGTCCCCCTGCCCCTAGTTGTTCTCATTTGTCTCCAGCACCACCTGGATGGTCAGTATGGGTTGTCATCTAAAACTCATATGTCTCTCTTTGAGGTTTAACATGCAGATCTGCATCAATAAATGATTAATTTGCCTATTTAAAGTGGACCAAAACGCAGGATTTTGACTGTACTGGGTTTTGGTCCTTCCCCCCAGGGCACCCCAATCGGGGATGCCCCGCTGTTTGAAACCCCCCCAGATCGCCAATGCCAACTCTCCTCTTTCCAGTGCTACGGCGCATGCACGGGCACTCGTCCAATCAGCACACTTGGAGCCGCTGACTACCAAAAACCTAGGATTTTGACTATACTGGGTTTTGGTCCTTCCCCCCAGGGCACCCCGATCAGGGATGCCCCGCTGTGTGACACCCCCCATTTCGTCGATGCCAACTCTCCTCGTCCCAGTCCTACGGCCCATGCACGGCCGCTCATCCAATCAACGCGCTTGGAGCCGCTGACGTCACGTCATCTAAGAGGCTGATTTATTAATAGCGACATGTAGCGACAGTTGAGCGACTGTAGCGGTATTTTCACAGCGCCCGCTAGTAGTCGCTGTGCTTGGCCGTTGTTCGGTTGTTGACAGCGACTCAGTCGGTGTGTCCTAATGTTGAATACAAGGTGACGAGTCGCTATTTCACAGGTTCCACGATGTATGGGTGCGCATGATAGCGACTGGTCAGAGCGACCGGCTCCCACCATATTCATCAAAAAATCACGCTCAAAAAATTCAAGCGCTGTGAAATGCATGTTTAAACCCCAGAGCGCTGGCGGCGATGTGTTAAAAGTAGTTTTTTAACCCCCAAACCACCATATTTTTGGAAACCAAAAAGAAAAAGTTTTTAAAATAATTTAGTAATATGAATAAAATAATATCAGACCTGTAATATCAATTCTGCACAATTTTTTTATTTTTTTTTTCCCTTAAAAAAATTATCTAAAATGGCAGAAGTGGTCACAGAATTTTTCACATTTAAAAAAAAAACCTTAATAACAATTAATTATTAATATTTAAAGATTGTTTCATTGAAATGCATTGGAGAGCGCCAGGTAGCGAGAGGTCATACCTGTCGCTGTTCAAGGTTAGACGCTGGCGCTGTGGGCTGAGGCTGGAATAATGATGAATGAGTCGCTATATGGCGCTATCTCAGTCGCTAAGCAGGATTGGCTTGATAAATGTGTGATTGTGGTGGGGAGCCGGCGTTCTCGTGGCGGGGCCCGTCATTACCGGCCGCTCACCAGTCGCTACCTGTCGCTATTCCTTCATAAATAAGGGACTCAGCTTCGTCTAAGGCAGCTGCTCAGAGCGCGCTGGCGGCCGCATCCCCCGCTTCCCTTTAACAGAGAGGGTGCCTGTGCCGGCCATTCACAAATGCCTGGTGCGGGCATGTGCCCTGCTAGAGGGATAGCGGGGATGCAGCTGTGGCTCGCACATGCGCCGTAGGACCAGGGGGCAAGGTAAGTGTATTGGGCGACCTGGGGGATGCCCCGGGGGAAGGATATGATTGGCCCGGGAATCTTACGTGGGTTATGGTCCACTTTAAACTGTTTATATTGTTTTAACAGTGACAACATATTTTCTATCCACCCCCCAATGAGAGGACGTGGCTTAATTTAACAAATGTCCCTCTTTCCCACCCTGAAATGTTGGGAGGTATGAGTATGTGCAAGCATGGAAGATGTACCAGCTTTGTGCACTTACCGTACTGTGGGTGTGGGCAATTTTCACACCACACCAATGGGTCCCCACTGGACTACAGCAATGCCGTCTTTCCTGTTTAGATAACCCTCACAAGAGAAGAAAGGGAAACAGCCTGCTCTAAAGTTCTGCTAAGGTAGTGCTCCGCTGAAATGCTTCCCAGCAGAGCTTTTATTCCTGGACGGCATGTCAAGGGCTGCCTTTGTTCTGCCTAACCTTAGGAAGTCTGCAAATATCACCCAACACACACATGTGACTTCTGTAGAGAGGACCAACTAAATCCTGGTGCTTCACAATGAGGTTTATATCGGTGGACTTATTAAAGTACAATTTTATGCCGTGACAGACTGGCCCACCAGAGGATCCTCCGGTGGGCTGCAGAGCCACCAAAAAGGCAGTACAAAAGAGAGATAGGAAAACAGTGTTTCATGCTCGCCTGCAGTGTTCTCTGAGTTTGTTATTTCTTCTGTTACTTTTTACATTTGGTAGAAAACATCAGACCTAAGTGGGACCTAGGGGTTCACCTGTAATTGTCAGTTGAGAAGGTTCCATCTGGAGGGGGCAGCAATTGCTGGATTGTATTTACCAGTATTTTTTTACACCTTTATTTAGAAAAGGAGAGTTTACAGGTGATTCCAGGTATATGCACAAAGGAGCATCCCAAACCGGACTGCCCCGCCAGAGAGGAACATAACCCAAGGAATTATTGGGTGTTGTTCTGCTGTGCAGCTGCTTCTGGTGGAAATTCACGCACATTTAAACATACATAGCACAAAAGGGTGAAAAATGGCCTGTCAATATATGGTGACAGGTGATGGGGAAGCTAATTTAAGACTAGCGCCACGTATTGCCATGTGAGCTATGTAATGGCGCTTAGAGCGTCCGCAAGTGGTCGCTGCAAGCGGGTGTCTGGCGCTATAACCTAGCGTAACGGCTAGACAAGTGACACTGTACTATCCTGTCCTGCAGTGATAAATGTGATGTCTGCAGGGCGCAGTAGAAGCGCTCTCCCTGAATCAATGCAGAGCCAATCGAGAATGCTAGGTGGTGTCCCGAGGTCAAAGTGCCCAAGACTACATTTCATCTAACAATAGGACAATGCTCTAGAGAACGATAGGTAGCGCCAGGTAGCGTCCGGCACTTGGCGCTGAAGCCCATATTTAAGAAAAAACTACACTCAACCAGCGTCGGTGCTCTAAAACTGGGCGCTCTAAAGCCGAGCATCAGGCTCTCAACACATATACATCAGCACCAGGGCGGAAACATATGGAATGACATTGTTTTAACACTGTAACAATGACACTGCAATGGCCGACCTGCACATACAATTCTGCATAATAAAAAAATAAAAAAAATAACAATATTAGTGTTTGGTTGCTGGGCAGGAGAGATCACACAATAATTTTATCCTAAAATTGAGAAAAGAATTAATTAAAACACTATTTATCCACAAGCAAAAAAAAACATTGAAATGTATGAGATAACGCTGTTGAGCGACAGGTGCTACATGACGCTATTAGAGGCACTCACCAGATTGACTTTCATATATATGTTTTTCACATACTGCGCCCAGCGTTCACCTAATGCTACGTGGCACTACGTGGCGTTAGCGTTTCTTAAATAACCCCCATAATTGCAAGTAGGTTGCAAACTAAAGGGCTAAAAGGACCTATGCATGTTGGGCATTGCACTGTTCAGGGGACCTTGCAATTTTAGATATAGCTTGTTTTTTTAACTCTTTGCATATTGATTTTTTTTTTTATATGGGGTCTATTCTGCTTTTTTTATACATTTTTAGGAAAACGCTGTGCAAACATTGAATTCCTCGAGGGTTTGTGTTAAAGAGATGTGGTTTTCATCCAGAAAAAAATGCCCATGACAACAAGCCTGGTACCCCTAGAAAGCTTGAGGTGTGTACTTCCAGAGAATATATAGTGTGTTGGGTAGATTTCAAATGTAAAGGGATAAACTGCAAGGTGTGCATAGTAGTTGTATTTTCTTTGAAAATCTCCTAAAGCGCTCTTTTCAGTTTAGGGTGTGTAAAAAATTACTTTTTAAAAAAAAAAAATCAAAAAATTACAAACAATTTCATGTTAAAGCCCAAAACTAAAAATATATTATATTCCTGTGAATATTCCTGCTAATTTCCTGGACATTCCCTCAAGTTAAACATGTATAGCACAAATAGTGAAAAATGGCCTGGCAACAGAGGGTGACAAAGAGGCCGATTCATTAATAGCACCAGGTAGCGACAGATGAGCGACAGTAGCGTTATTTTCACAGCGCACGCTAGTATTCGCTGTGCTTGGCCGTTGTTCGACTGTTGACAGCGACTCAGTCGGTGTGCGGTAATGTTGAATACGGGGTTAGGAGTTGCTGCTTGACAGGTTCCGCGCTGTATGGGAGCGCATGACAGGGAATGGCCATAGCAAACGGCTCCCAGCATATTCATTAACAAATCACGCTCAAAAAATTCTCGCGCTGTGAAATGCTTGTTTAAACCCCAGAGCCCTGGCGGCGATGGGTTAAAAGTAGTATTTTAACCCCCAAACAACCATATTTTTTGTAAAAAAAAAAAAACATGTTTTTCAAAAGATTTTGTAATACCTTAATATCAGACCTGTAATATCAATTCTGCACAATTTTTTTTTTTTTTTTTACCTTAAAAAAAATATCTAACATTGCAGAAGTGGTCACAGAATTTTTGCCATTTAAAAAAAAAAAAAAAAAACATTAATAGCAATTAATTAAGAATATTTAAAGATTGTTCCATTGAAATGCATTGGAGAGCGCCAGGTAGCGAGAGGTCATACCTGTCACTGTTCAAGGTCGCTCGCTGGCGCTGTGGGGTGAGGCTGGAATAATGATGAATGATTCGCTATCTGGCGCTCTGTCAGTCGCTAAGCAGGATCGGCTTGATAAATGTGTGATTGCGGAGGGGAGCCGGCGTTCTCGTGGCGGTGAGCGTCATTACCGTTCGCTCACCATTCGCTACCTGGCGCTATCCCTTGTTTAATAAGGGCCAAAATCTCTAGGTAGACTGGCACTTGAAGGGTTAATGCCCCTATACTGACTAACATGGGTCTCTCCATGACCAGGCTTATGATGATCTCTTGTACTATACAATCTCATATTTGTAGGGGGATCTGTCACTCTGCTACTTTAGCATCTTTTGTAGGATGAGTTAAAGCATCACACAGTGCTTGATTTCTCAAGCACTTTTACCAGAATATATTACATCGCTGCAAATTAGAGTGGTACAAAAGATAATTTATATTTTTTTCAGCATGTGTTTTTTTATATTGCAGCAACATGCACCAAAGTAAAAAAAATGATTTTGGAGCATTTTAAGTCTGGCAGAAGTGCTTGATAATCAGGCGGTCAGTGTTTTGTTAGGGAATGCCATAAACCTTTGCCTAGGGCTCTGCATACTCAACCTGCAGAACATTCCTCACTACAAAGGGAACAAGATACTCATGTAACGCTGACAAATGGATGTGGACACACAGTAGACAACTTTTATATATACTATTGTGCTGGGAAAATATATTGACTGCCCGGTCAGTGGTTCTACCAGGAAAAATAAATCAAAGCATTCACCCTGATGTGCGGTTGCATAAAGGCCATTAAGGTGTTGTTGATATCCAGTCCCCTGAGGCCAAACTTTTTCTGGTACACCCAACGGTGGACTGGCCATAGGGAGCAAAAAGAGAATTCCTGGTGGGCCACACTGCTTTGATTCTGATTGGGCTGGGGGTAGTCCTCCTTACACAGTCCACCTCACAAGAGCCTTTGCAGAATTGTACTCACTCCTGTTCCAAAACCATCCTTATTTTTGCCTTTCCAAGTATCAACTTACCCCACTTGGCACCGCTTTCAGGGGCCGACTATTCATAGGGAGACCTGGGACAAAGCCCAGTGGGCTGCATTGCTTTGGGACAGTTGGGCTGCTGCTTTTAACACTCACCTTCAATCCCCGCCCCTTAGTCTGCCTCTTAGCCCCTTGTACCCAGTACCACTGTACCCACAAGGCAAGGAACCCCAGCCACCAATGCTATAGCCCTAGCATCATGGTTAGGGGGGCCCCAGCAGCAGGGCCGGATTATGAGGGGGGTGCAAGGGACGCGCTCCCTGGGGACTCCACCACTTGCCCTGCAAAGGGGGCCTCCACCAACCTTTGGGTTATGGTCTGGTCCAGGAGACTTGTCAGTCTGTGGTCTGACGGGCCGCAAGGCCAGCAACAAAGCTATCGGCAGCAGTGGGGGCTCCTGCACGCCTTGAAAGCCACCACAAGGCAGGGCGGAGAGTCTAGAGCAGCAACGCTACAGTGATGGGTGCGTGCAGAGCTGTCACTGCACATAAGCCACCAAGCACAGCCGCTGGCAGCTCAATGCAGGGAACTGTTTTCTGCTGGACCAGCCGGGCAACTACACCCCCCACCCAGAATGGCAAAGCAGGAGTTCCCGAGCGGCACACACCCGCACAAGGGGGGCACAAGGGACTCCATCTGACGTTCCAGTAAGTAGGCGGGTGCTAGACAACCACCAGTTATTTGGCTGGACTATTATTTTAAAGGGAAAAAAATCTGTATCTGGAGCCTCCACCAGATTTTGTGCCCAGGGGCCTCCACTGCACTTAATCCGGTCCTGCCCAGCAGGGAGGTCTCGGGCCTGCAAGGGGGTAGTAAAATCCAGGGCTGATTTTTGGCCCCAGTCCGCCACTGCCCACTGTACTACCTAGATCTTGTTTTGCCCCGAATTACTATGAGCTCAGCATAATGGCTGTCGGAGGGGCATTACTACCCTAACCACAGTATCTACTCCTAATCTAGCCCCCTATATTAAAGCGGACCAACACCCATTTCTCCATTATTCTGGATGCCCCCTGAGTCTGAATGCACCAGGACCCGGACCAGCACCAGTTAACGGAGAAACGGGTGTTGTTCCGCTTTAAGCCTAACATGGTCTCTCCACACGGAGGCTTGTGACTCTGAAGTTATTCTGTAACACTAAAGTTAGTTTTTCCCTGCTGGCTTTTGGAGAAACTTGCTGAAAGGCAACAAGGATTTATGAGCAATAAATGAGGAAAATGTCCTGACAAAGCATTTACTGCTGACCTTTTAGAGAGCAGCACATTAATGAGGCAGGTCACAGCTCCTTGGAAATACATAACCTGTGAATTGGTGGGAAAGGGAAGAGCCAGCTTCCATTTATCAGCCAGTCACAGCTCCTGATAACACTGAGGGCACCTATAGGATGCCGCATAAACCACAATGCCCCCTGTGCCAATGACAGCCCGTGTAATGGGAGGGAATAAGGAATCGCTGCAGCAATCATTGCCAGGAGTTAGGAAATGTTCCATGAATGTGCTCAGTTAATTAGTTACATTACTCAGCAGTTAAATTAGTTGGCAATCAGCCCATCACCTTCAAAAGACAGGAAGGTCCAGCTATATAATAAGTGGTTATAGACACTTGTACATTTATTAAAAGCATATAGTGTACATTTCAATAAGATGTGAATTACTCTTTTTTATTATATTTTGATTTTTGGGCCTTGCTCCCGGGGCATCCCCGGTCACCTGAACTAACTCACCTTTCCCAGGTCCTATGACGCATGAGCGGCCTCTAGTCCAATCAGAGTGCTCGGATTCCGCTCCTGCTCTCTTCGTCTAAGGGTGCGGGCTTGAACGTGCCACATCCCATGCTACCCTCTAACCAAGAGGGTGTCCGCGCTGGCCATTCACAAATGCCTGGCACAAGCAAGCACCCTGCTAAAGGCATAGCGGGGATGCGGCCGCTGCTCACGCATGCACCATTGTACCGGAGAAGAAAGTGAGTTTCCAGGCAACCTGGGGGGTTTCACACAGTGAGGCATCCCGATTCTGGATGCCCCAGTGGGAGGGAATATAGCGGCCCTGGAATCTTTTAGATTCCAGGGACGTCGGGCTGTGGGTTTTGATTCCCTTTAAAGCCCCTATCTGCACCTCCACCATGCAGTTTCGTCATCGCAGAGACATAAGTGATTTCATCTTCCAGCTCAGACATAGCAGCATCCATGAAGATGGTTTTACACCCCCCCAACATGCCCACTTCATTCACTGCAATGGTGTGCGCGTGCCTGCAATGAATGGAGTGCGCATGTTGCGGAGGAATCAAGTCTTAATGGAGGCCAACATGCAAGGAAGACGCAATGGCTTGCTCCCCGCCATCGGTAAGTATGACCATAGCCTCTAATATAAACTTTTTTTCCCCCTTTTATAGGAATATACTTTGCAAATAAATCTGAATGTAAATCAGATTACCCAGCAGAACCCTGTCTCCGAGACTCCCATATTAACCATAGGTGTGAGACACTTTGGGCTTGGCAGGTAACAATAGCGGCTGGCATACACAATGTATTATTATACGCATTTTGTCTTTGTTGTTTTCCTATTTTTGATGTTTCAAAATCTTTGCGGTAATGTGTGTGATTTTGTTTTTTAGATCAGTGTAGAACTTGTGCCAAATACAATAGTAAAGCCCTTTGAAATTACAGAAAAACTATTTGAGTGGTTAATTTAAGTTGGGCTTTGTTCCATGCCATTGCCAAATCCAGCATGCACTAATATTAGTTTAATGATCCCGCCCCCATTTATATTAATATTATATATATATAAGGCGTTTCCTTGGATGTGTAACACTATGCTAGATCCTTTTTTTATATTCAGTGATGTTCTTTGTTTTTCAAAGCAGCCACTTCATCTTTTAATTTAAAGTGGTCCAAAACAGAGATCGGCCTGGGAATCTATAAGATTCCAGGGCCGCTGGATTGCCTCCCTCTGGGGCATCCAGGATCCGGGTGCCCCGTTGTGTGAAATCCCCCAGGTCGCCCAGAAACTCACCTTCTTTCCCGATCCAATGGCACATGCGCGGGCAGCGGCCGTATCTCCGCTATCCCTCTAGCAGGACACGTGCCAGGCATTTGTGAATGCGCAGTGAGGGCACATTCCCCATTAGAGGGTAGCGAGGGATGTGGCCCTTGCTCGGATCTGCTTGCCTTAGACGAAGGCCTAGGGCGGGAGCGGATGGCGGATCAAGCGTGCTGATTGGACAAGAGGCCAATAGGACTAGGAAGACGGTGAGTTCATTCGGGCGACCTGGGAGGTTTCACATAGTGGGGCACCCCGATTTTGTATGCCCCGGGGGGGGGGGGGAATCAAGCGGCCCTGGAATCTTAGAGATTCCCAGGCCAATCTCCGCTTTGGTTCACTTTAAAATAAAAGATGAAGTGGGTGCTTTGAAAAACAAAGAACATAATTGAATATCGGGGGTGCCCTGGGAGCAAGGACCCAGGATAGTCAAAACCTGTGTTTTGGTCCACTTTAAATCCAAAAAATACCATCTACCCCTCCACATTCCCTACCACTTCCCTCACTATGTTAATAGCAGACTTTTGCATTAGAGGGAAAGTGGATTATTTTCTGGCAGACCTCAGATCAGGGACTCCCCACTTACCTGCCACCCGCTCCCGCACAGCTTTCAATCCCAGCACCCCCAGCATGAGAAGCCAGTGCGACAGGTGGACATGGGCGTCTTTTGCTGGACGCTTTTGTGTCTTTTCTTGACTGTTTCTTTCAATGTTTGCTCAACATACATGCAGCACAATAAAGTATATGCGACAAGATTCATTTTGTTGCTCTCAGTGTGTTATTTATTTGCATGTTCTGCCTGGCAACAGTGAGGCAAGCAGGAGGAGGAGCGAAGTACGGAAAAGGGAAATTGCATCAGTCAGAGCCATACAGCATGCATGGAATAAGGAGCTCTCTTGAGACATCCGCTTCTGGAGTCTTTTAGACTCCATGGCCGGCCTGCATGGTGGTTCCTTAGGAACTAAGGTCGGTCAGGCAATGCTTACCACTTTCTTGATTCATTGTATGCCTGCCAATCACACCTTTGTTCCATTCTCACACTGCTAAATTTGTTTTAAAAATCCATTACTGTGCAGAAAAATTATGTCTTCAACGTGCTAAGCTATGTGTTTCGTGTACATATCATAGACTTCCTCGCTCTAGCTTGCTAATCATGTGATTGGCTAAGGCATGGTGACAGGTTTAACCCAATCTGCTGAAATTCTTCTTTAGTTTGGAAGGATCACAGTCTTGTGTGGTCAATAGCAAAATGGTTAATGGCCGGGTTCTCAGCTGAATAGTTCATTAGGCTGCTTAGAGTTCACCTGTTACACTGAGAGAATTGTGGGACTTGTCATTTGTTTTAACTCAAGGCCATGAAAACCACTCCCACTGTAGCAAAACAGAGCCCAGGAATATGAGAAGCATGGAAGCAGCATGCTTATAAGTAAGTCACAGGTCTGGGGGCACAATCCTAACACTAATGACTACTTTACATTCCAAAAGAGGAAAACAATATGGCAGAACTAAAAACACCTGCCAAAAAGGAAGTTTTTCTTTAAGTCCTCTTTCATAATATAGGAAATTCCCCCCCCCCCCCCGGGGCCTCAATCTGATGGCGCAGGCAGAGACGGGTGAATATGGCCAGCTATATAGTACTAAAGCTTTATTATTGTGGGAGCAGATCCTGTCTACTGCAATGAGTCTAAGGCTTTAGAGTGGGGCTGGGTACACGCAGGACCTGAGGGGCTTGCACCCAGGGGCCTCATCCACTTAGTATAGCCAAAGGGCCTTCACCACTGGTACCAGAAATCTAGGAAATTATTGCAGTGGCGGAATTTATAGAAGGCGCCAGGTGTAATTACCAACATTCACAGGCTACGGTTGCCTCTGTATCTGAGGACATCGCCTATGTATGCCTATGGAAGCATTGGTTTGGGGGCCCTCCCTGCACTGCGGATGGCAGTGTGGATCAGGCCATTGCAACCATGACAGGGCTGCACCCACTCTTCAAATTTATTTTGGTGGGTGCTTGATCTTGGTGACAACTTGGTACATTTTAAAACAATACAGCTTGGCAAAAGAGCTGTGGAGGACAAAAGGTGAGTATAGTTTTTTTTTTTTTTACCTGGACAGGGACTTAAAGAGGAACAACACACAGGGATTTTCCATGTGTTCCTCCGTGCGTCGACATGCTGAATTGGGATGCCCAGCTGTGTGTATTCCCCCAGGTTACCCGATCAACTCACCTTCCAGTCGCTCCCACAATGCAGGCTTGAACTGAAAGCGAGCGTGCTGATTGGCTGAGCTGGACGCTTGCTGTCACTCGACTCCCTTCGGCACAGCTGACGGCTAAGCCCCCGGGACGGCTAACCACCCAAGCAGCGCCGAATGGAGCCGAGTGCACCTCCAGCCGCATCCCCAGCTCACCGCGCCGTTCATTCAGAAAGACGGAGAAAGGGCGTGCGCACGGCTAGAGGTGTGCGGGGATGCGGCTGCAGCACAGAGACCCGACGTGGGCTCGGGAGGTAAATGGATCTGGGCATCTGGGGTGTGGCACACTGCGGGGAAGCCCCAAGGAAAGGAAGTCGGATGGCCCTACAAAGTTCCTCTTTAAGAGAAATATCACTGTATTGAGCCCTAACCAAACTTTCTGCCCAGGGGCTTCCATCACTTTTTTTTTTTGTGGCCCTGAGTACACGGTAGCTGAAAGAGAAAACTATGGAGGCAGGAACTATATGGGGCAGTAATAAACAGTAGCCCAAGTGGCCCCAAAGCCCTTCTGCCAACCTGAATATCCCCGGGTCTCCCTATGGTCAGTCCGCCCTTGTTACAGGCCTAGCGTTGTTGGTTAGCGGGATTCATTTAATCTGGAGATTGGATTGTTGTGCATAATCTATTATCTGCATTAAAATATAAGAGTGACAGTTACAGAAATTCACTAGAAAATAGTCTTTAGAATAGTTACTCTGGACTTTGCCTTAGGAACACAATAGCTTTTAAATATGTTTCCTCTATAACTAAAAAGAGTCCCGCATTGAAAAACAAGCATGTTGCTGGCTTCCTGGCGGCGTGGCCGGGCAGGGCATCCTGCTGTTGGGTGGAGTGTCAGATTGTTAAGAGAAAACCCTGGCGCTGAGCCAACGCGCTTTGTGATTCCCAACCTTCATTCTTTGGTGATTCATCAGTCTGATCAGTGCTGGATAATGGGCATGAACAGAGGGCACTGGAATGTGTCTTTTCCCTCCGGATATTCCTGCTACAATTATTTTCTATTATTTAGTTGTTTCATTATTTTGAAATGTACCTTCCAATCAGATCTGCACCACATCATCACAGCATTCAGGACCCCTAATGATAGTCAATTACCACTTTCTGCTGCGCAGTTCACTGGTGTTACATATAAGTGATGCTGGCAGTGAACTGTGCAGGAGTCTGGAGGAAACATGGAAGCCTTTACACTCTTTAGAGAGAATAGTCCAGCTTGGATCAGCTGCCTGGGAGGTAAGGTAAGTATGACTTGACTTTACAGATAAAGTGCACCAAAACCCTCTAAACACTCGGCACCATGTGAGTACATACGGTGATGCTGCATGCTCGGTAGTGGCTTATTTTTTTTTAATAAAAAAATCCTTTTTATCCCACCCTAGTCACACTCAGCTGGCAGATTTGAGATTGCTGATTGGCCAGTGGATGTGTAAAAGCCTGCTGCTCGCTTCCCTGGCTTTCCTCTTATTTGAGGCGCGCTTCCACCCCAGCCTATTTGAATGGCTGAGCGATGGAGCGCGCCTCAGCTACAGGGAAGCCTGGGACGCGACAGAGAGCCGCAAACACGCAGGTTTTTTTTGGGAAAATCGCAGAGGTTTCAAATTGGGGGCATCCCGAATTGGGGCAGCCAAGCGAGTGGCCTTCAAGTCTTTTAGACTCCAAGGCTGGCCACTGTGGGGTTTGATCCACTTTAAATTGAAACAAAACCCACCAGCAGCGGCCTGGAATCTAAAAGAATCCAGGGACGTCCGCTGTGTGAAACCCCCCAGGAAGCCCTAAAAAACTCACCTAGCCACACTCCAATGCCACATGCGCTGGCTCTCATCCAATGAGAGCCGCCTGCTGTGACAACATCATTCGGCGCTGCCGCATCCCCTTCATTCCCAGCACTCCCATCCCAGCCGTTAGATAATCCCCATTGTTTAAATGAAAAGCACCTGCGGAATGATGTAGTCACAACAGGAGGCTCTCATTGGACGAGAGCCTGCACATGCGCCGTTGGAGCCTGGACAGGTGAGTTTTTTTTCGGGCCTCCTGGGGGATTTGCACCAGGGGCATGGAACAAAGCCTGGGAAAGTCAAATTCACAGGTTTTGTTCGGCTTTAAATTCAGAACTAAGCTGACCCTTTTTCAGGGACAAAATTTGAAACACTTGGCACAAGTACACGTCTCAGATGCCCCAGGGATGGAGAAATCGACCAATGTTCCTCTTTAAAGATGTTGACTCTAATCTCTCTTGCAACTCTGTCCCCTGCCTGTCCCTTCTGAATAGGATCCTTAGGATTAACCATTAACCACTAAGGGGTACACACATTTTGTCCCCCGCATTCCAACTCGGTATCTTACCCAATCCTGCGCCCACCTGGGCCCGAACACCAGTTACCACCACTTTTGAGTTAGGTTCATGGCCTCTCCATTCATTGCAATGAAAAGGGTGTGTCAGTCCTTCACACACCTCCTTTATTATAGTGCATAGAGATGGCGTGGCAGCGTCCTTTATTATAGTGCATAGAGATGGCGTGGCAGCGTCACTGTGAATAATGGAGGGGGCATGAGTCCAACACGGAATTGCTGATCGCCACAGTCGTAATGATAAACTGCGAGGGGCAAAATGTGAGTACCATTATTTGGGTGGTAAGTCCCTTTATGTTTACTGTTTCGGCTGGAGGAAGGGACACTACACTACTGTATGTAGAAATTGTTTTTTATATTGGCAATTTCAAGCAGCTACTGTATGACCCTATGCTTATTTTTACATGTGGTACCTTTAACATCTCATCTTTATATATCTGATAAATATGATAGTGTACTTGGAAATAAGGGTCCTGCTTCATTGTATTGATTTACTAATGTGCTCTTAACCCTTTTTAACATTACTCAGGATTCATGAAGGTCTTTACTTACATTCTCCTGGTTAAATACATTAGTAATGTAATACTCCATTAATTAGAATACAAATGGCATGAATGGAGTGGCCCACCTTACCTGTAATAGGAGATGTCTAGCACATACAGGCTTGTACCCCAGGGTGTCATCCTGAGAACAACATTTTAGATATTGTCCTTCCTTTTGTGGGCAGGACTTACAAAGTCACTGACAATTCGTGACATATAGTATTTAGAGGGGGAAGGGGTGGAAAAGCAATGCAGACAAGTGCCCAGTCTGTTACAAGCTCCCAAAGTCTGCACAGTATGCCAGCAACTTGTCAGTCTGCAGTATTTATTAAGTAAGGTGCAATCATGGCTGTAAGGAACAGTTTACTACATGAGCTTCACTGGCATCACGCAACAAGCTTTCCTAAATCCCAGTATGTTACCCAGTTCAGTGGCCTATAATTTTGGTTAAAGCAACAAGTCAGCTCAAGTTAATTATGTATTTTAATGCAATAAGCGCACACTTAGGTGGGAGATACAGGTATTATGATGTATTAAGATATTATGGAAATATTACATATTCAGGTCTAAGAATGGAGTACAGGTTACAGGTAAGTATTTTACAAACACTGATACAACAGAAATGACAGTACCTTAATGCGTTCAAATGAGTTGTTGGGCAGGGCAACCAATGGGGCCATACGGCAGCCTGCTGGGACCTAGGCCCTCTCCTTACACATACAGGTGACCCACGAGAAGACGAACCAAGTCCCCAGATTGGGGCCTGGAAATTAACCCTCAGCTGTACACTCCCAAGTCCCTCATGGGAGGAGTTTTTGCCCCCTTCCCTGCCTGAGATCCAGCTAACAATCTACAGAAGCTATGGACATAATTTCTGATTGGAAGGTCATGCGATCCTGGTTATGGTGTTAAATTATTGGGCTTGATTCAGTACACCTGTGGAATCCAAGAATGAATTCTTAAAATGGAACAGAACCAGAGATCTCCAATGCTTTTGTTACAAGGGATGATCAGGGAACATTTGCTACAAACATGGAAATTTAAAGGCATGGCACCAGGCGTCAGAAAATAAGATATAATATTGGCCTACAATTTTCTCACAATGGCCTAGTGTTTAGGAGAACTGATCTAGATTGCAGGTTTGATTCCCCTCTGGGGCATGACTGAAGTGCTCTTGAGCAAGCCACCTTACACCAATTTTTCCCCTGGTGCTGTGATATTGTGGCTTATACTGGTAGGGTTTTTATTATTTTTATGCTAGTCTAATTTTTGTAAACACAGGGTCGCCATCAGGGTAGAGCAAATAAGACCTTAGTATGGTCCCTCAGTGGTTTGGCTGAGAAGGGGGCCCTGACCCTAGCCAGGCACCCCCAATGGCAATCCTGCCATACACCCTGAATTGTTGGCTGCAACACTATCACAGCCACCAACCACAACCACAGCGTGGTCGTCAATGGGCACCAGGCTCTTCTTCAACCCAGGTGGAACAGATACATAAAATGGTATTGGTAAGCCACCTAGCAACCCGGCTTGCCCCCTTAGATCTATTGGATTGTTATTGCAGTCCTTGGAAGCTTTTCCAGTCCACAAATATGTGGGGCAAAGTACCAGACATATGCTGAAGGCACCAAAACCTATGCTTGGTCTGTCGGGCTGGTAGTCCTAGAGAGGAGGCAGTGGGACCCAGGGATGGACTGGCCATAGGGAGACCCGGGACAATGCCCGGTGGGGCGCACTACTTTGGGACCAGTTGGGCTGCTGCTTTTAACACCCACATTTAATCCCTTCTCCCTTTGTCTCCCTCTCAGCCACCTGTACCCGGCCCCACTGTACCCACAAGCAAAGAAACCCCGACCCCCGAATGCTATAGCCCCGGCATCATGGTTTGGAGGACCTGAGCAGGGATGTCCTGGGCTGGCCAGGGACTGGTAAAATCCAGGGCTGATTTTTGTCCCTAGTCATTTCATTTTCTATTAATAAAGTTATGTTAAAGAGACTATAGTGTTATAGCCTCAGCTGATGACACTACTCATAGACTGGCACAGAAGAACCCTGGAGTCTGACCTGGCAGTGGCCAGTAAATTCCCAGGCTGATTGCTGGCCCTTAATCTGCCCCTGCCAGCCACTCTCCAATTTCCCCATGTGTTTGGCTTTCAAGTGCAGGGATAGTGAATGCTGCCCCATAGATCATTGGAAAACCTGTGCTATAAAAATATGGCCAGCAATAAATGTACGAAAATGATTGGCTGTTGTAGGTTGCTGCACTTTTTAAAGCTTTTGTCTGCAGTGTTTCTTCTCTTTAGGTCCAGATGATCATATCATTCATTGCCATTCAGGTTCAATATAGTAATCAGCTGTAAAAATATAAAATAACTTCATATCCATTATTGCTACAGGTCACGGAGTAACACTATAGTACCTCTCCCCATCTTTCTGCTCCAGTACAAAAGCTTTCTTATCTCAAGGAAATCTAGAAGTTTCCTCTGTTTTCATTTGGGACCTCCAGGAGACAGGAATTATTTCAGATGGTTATGGCAAGCTAACTGCAATAGACGTGCATGGCCAGGCACTACTACTAACCAATGACAGCAATGAATAATATATATTTGATATTTGTTTGAACAGTCGAAACATTCGCTTCTGCATTGGGGCATTATGGAACGAGTGTCCTGCAATGCCCCATCAGCAGCAATGGACGTTCCGGGTGATGGTGACTGACGTCACTCACTCCACAGTCTTTCGCTGCCTCATTTAATTCATGAATGTGACCAGCATGCAGGTGCGCATCTGTTCACTGATTCGGGATGCCCAGGGAACAGCCAGCGGCCGGCCCTGGAATCTTTTACTTTCCAGGCCGGACGCTGCTGGGTTTTGTTTCGCTTTAATTATACACAAACCCCTGTTGTGACTGTGCTGCCCCTGGAAGTGGAGAGGCTCTCCCTGATTATTCTAAGCCCTGCGCTACAATGCCCAAGTAAAGAGAGATATTGGTCAGATTAATGTGTGGTAGAAACCGCCCAGAGCTCGTTGTTAACCTGAAACTGTAAGTATCGTGTTGTGGAATTTTGTTATTAAAGTGTTTGGCAAGTCAAAATTTAAAAAATATCAGTAGCTTACCTGCGCTCTGCTTCATCCTCATTCAGCTTTTAGTCCCCACCCCACTCACCTGGTCCATCAATCAACCTTCAGTGGACCAAGAATGGAAACACCCCCACTCCCAGCCCAGAGGTCCTGATTGGCTGCCTCTCTCTGCAGCTCTGAAACCCCGCCCTCCTCCCTCATGTCACACTCATCACACTCATCACACACTCATCACACACTCATCACAGTGTGCTCACATCACATCGCTGTTGCCACACCATCCATTTCTTCAATGCTCTAATACTTTTAAAGATAACTTAGGAACTACATGGTCTTTTTGAAAGCAGATTGAAGTTTAGGACAGTGCAACGTGTAGCCCAAGACAATGGGACAACAAAAGGACTTGCCTTTAGTATAACTGTGCTGTGCCAGGGAAGGAATAAATTGCATGAGCTTATGTTTTGGAAGAATCAGTCTGTGTGTGGAGTCATCTGCCAATCGTGACATACAAGTTGGATTACCATTTTTTTGCCACAGGTTTTTGCATAACAACACTTGTATGGATTACAAGACCTGTGGGACCACTGTGGCTTACCGGGCTCTCTCACGTTGAGAGCACCAAGGAACACAGTGGCTGTTAGACCAATTTTTGCATGGTCCTGGATGAATTGAATTGAAAGGAGAGCAAACGCCTTCATGATTTTTCTGTTTCCCCCACCCTCTTTATTTATTTCAAGCAGTTCTCTGTGCTTCTTCATTCAACACTTTGCTTTCACTTTAGATAGCATTGTACAGTAATGCACTATAATCTGCCATTATCTTCATACCTCCCAACTTTTCAGGGTGAGAAAAGAGGGCCAATTGTTAAATTAAGCCACGCCCCCTTGTTGATTGATGCATAGGAGATATAACATTTACAACAGTAAAAACACTTTTAATAGGCAAATGAATCATTTATTGATGCAGATCTTCATGTTATACCTCAAAGAGGGACAAAGGAGAACAACGAGGGACAGGGAGACATGGACTCAAAAGAGGGACAGTCCCTTCAAATCAGGGAAAGTTGGGAGGTATGATTGTTTATTGTAACATATTGTACAATGAATATCACCCAATGTTCAATGTAATATGATAAGTATGACAATAAAAAGATTGGAACAGAAAGGAGGGGCAAACCCTGCTACGGCTTCTACCCGGGTCTGCAGGAAATGGAGGAGAGGCACATGGGACAGGCATTAGGTAAGTAGCTTGCTGCTTTATTATTGCTGTTGGGTTTACAGTTCCTTTAATAGGCAAACCTAAGTTTGCCCCCTGGGAATCTGGTACTGTAACCATCATCCTTTTTAACTTCAGATGAATTAAAGTGATTTTTCTTGGGATTCTGGGAGTGCTGGACTTGTTCTTGTTACTGAATCGAGCCCTATGTGTATATTTAACAGGGGTACTCAACCACTTCTTGTAAAGGTCCATATACAGGCATCTGGTGAGAGGTGAAGGTCCGGGCGGGGGGGGGGGAGGGGGTGAATAGTTAGAAATCCACGCACTGGGGGGGGGGGGGCTAAAGATTCCACAGGCAAAACTAAAAAAGGCCGTGATGGATGGGGCAGAGCTGTGGGATAGTAATGTATGGGGATGGGATGAATAGTTAGAAATCCGCGCATTGGGGGTGGGGGGTAAAGATTCCACAGGCAAAACTTAAAAAGGCCGGGACCGGGATGGATGGGTCAGAGCTGAGGGGGATGGGGATGGATGGGTCAGAGCTGAGGGGGATGGGGATGGGATTGATGAGGCAAAGCTGGGGGACAGGAATGGATGGGGCAGAGCTGGGGGGACAGGAAGGGATAGGGCAGAGCTGGGGGGACAGGAATGGATGGGGCAGAGCTGGGGGGACAGGAATGGATGGGGCAGAGCTGGGGGATAGTAATGGATGGGGATGGGATTTATGGGGCAAAGCCAGGGGGGGGCAGGAATGGATGGGGCAAAGCTGGGGGGATAGGAATGGATGGGGCAGAGCTGGGGGGACAGGAATGGATGGGGCAGAGCTGGGGGGACAGGAATGGATGGGGCAGAGCTGGGGGATAGTAATGGATGGGGATGGGATTTATGGGGCAAAGCCGGGGGGGGGGCAGGAATGGATGGGGCGGAGCTGGGGGGACAGTAATGGATGGGGCAGAGCTGGGGGATGAGATGGCGGGACAGGGATGGATGGGGCTGAGCTAGGGCAGCGGGACAGAATTGGATGGGCAAAGAGACCGAGAAACAACGTTTGTTTGTACCTTGCAATGCCACGTCCCACCTGTGCAATACTCCATATTGCAATGCTAGGTGCCAGGGAGCCATGATACTGGCATGGAGACTAAGCGCATCAAGTAAAGGGGGCAGCGCTGAGCACGGCAACACAGAAGCAACTGAGTGCAGGGCTGTCAGGGCAGGTGTCCAGAAATTTGGCGCTGAGGTCCGCATTCGGACCCCAATCCACCAGTTGAGTATCGCTGCTATTTAAATTACTTTTGGAAGACTGACTACAGCGAGTCCAATGAATTAACTACCCAACATAATAAATTCAATCTACACATGCATCTTCATTTTAACTGACAAAAAGCCAATAGTATCTGTTTCAGCAACAAGAGCATAAATCAATAGATGCCGCTTACGGAGAATTGTCCTGACATTGCATGACATCAGTAAATGAATTATTTACTAAATGCTGAGACTGGAATCAGTGGAGCTTTATGACAGGCGTTGTCAGGATATTCATAGACTGTATAACTAAACACTGTAGTGACTGTCAGTGGCATAACTAAATGTGACGCGGTTCTGGTGCGAATATTAAATTGGGCTCTTTCAAGGCTCATACAGTAAGCTTGTTTTCTGTCTTAAAGTGGAACAAAACCCAGGGTGGCCAGCCCTGGAATCTAAAAGATTGACTGCAGTGAGCCCCCCTCCAGAGCTCTACCTGTGGATCCTGATGGATCTAAAAGGAACTGGTGGATCTAAAAGATTCCAGTGCCAGCTGTTGGCCTTCCCCCGGGCATTTCAATTAAGGGATGTGTGAAACCCCCAGGTTGCCAGTATTCACTTACCTTTCCTCGGTGCAATGGTGCATGTGTGGGCTCTAGGGCAATCAGAGCCATTCCCATGCCTATGTAATTTGGCAAATGTCTCTGACTGTTTACAATGTGGAATAAGAGCGGTCAAATCTTTTACATCCTCGGGCTGTGTGCAGGATAGGCTGGGGGGGGGGGAGTGCACACACCACTGGGGACATGGCCGCTCTCACTGCCCATCGAAGCCTATCACCACTTTTTGCCAAATGACAGTCACAGCAAAAGGCTCTGATTTGACAAGACCCCGCACATGTGCCATTGGAACAGGAAGAGGTAAGTTGTACTGGGCGATCTAGGGGGTTTCACACAGCTGGATGCCCCCGGACACAGAACAAAACCTGGGTTTTGTTCTGCTTTAAAGACAGGGCCGGATTAAGTATGGTGGAGGCCCCTGGGCACGACATCTGGTGAAGGCCCCAGATTATTTTCTTTTCCTTTAAAATAATAGTCCAGCCAAGTAACTCATTGGTGGTTGTCTGGCACCCGCCTACTTGCTGGAACTTGTGCCACCCTTGTGCGGGTGCATGCCGCCCGGGAACTCCTGCTTTGCCATTCTGGGTGGGGAGTAGTGCAGTCGCCCGGCTGGTCCAGCAGATCTCCTGCATTGAGCTGCCAGCGGCTTGGTGGCTTATGTGCAGTGACCGCTCTGCACCCATCACTGTAGCGTTGTTGACGGCGGCTTTGCTGCTCTAGACTCTCTGCCCTGTCATGTGGCGGCTTTGGCTTGCCTAGGCGCGGGGGGCCCCCACTGCCACCGATAGCTTTGTTGCTGGCCCTGCAGCCATCAGACCAAAGACTGACAAGCCTCCTGAACCAGACCATAACCCAAAGGTTGGTGGAGGCCCCCTTTGCAGGGTAAGTGGTGGAGGCTCCCTTTGCAGGGCAAGTGGTGGATGCCCCTGGACTGCGCACCCCTTGTGCCCCCCTCATAATCCGGCCCTGTTTAAAGAGAAACAACACACAGGAATTTCACTTTCCCGTGTGTTGTTCCTCTGTGCGGTGGCATCCCAAATTGGGATGCCCCTCTGTGTGTATCCCTTCAGGTCACCCCATACATACACTAACCTTTCTTTCGATCCTATGGCGCAGGCTCGTCCGAGAGTGGTGATTGGCTGAGCAGTGCATTCAGATAATCAGCGTTTGCTCGCTTTCACTCAGCTCCACTGATGGCTAAGCCGCCTATTCTGCGCCGCCAGCCTCACCCCCCCCCCCTCCCCTTCTAAGCTGCCCTAGGCACTTTTTTCTTGCTTGTGCACCACTAGCAGGGTGGGGGTGGTGAAAAAGGTTTAAACAGTGTAGAGGAGGGGGTGCGAGAGCTTAAATGCAGACAGTAAGTGTGTGGAGGAGGGAGAGGGTGCAAGGGGTTAAATGCAGAGCCCTGAACTTTGTACTGGCTTCCGAGGCTCCTGACAGACAGGAGTCACCTGACCACAGCCTGGAAGCAGGGAAATCAGGTCCTGTTAACAGCTGAGAGAGGCTCCGACGTCAGAGTGGGTCCTCTGCACACATACACACAGTGTCTTTCTGTGGCACTCATGAGTGGTCATTGAGATGCCAGCAAGGGTTTTTTTTTAAAGTGGACCAAAACCCCCATTTTTTAACTAGCATCCCCTGAATTGCTCCCCCCATGAAGAGTAACTTTTGCCAATTTTCACTGCTCCTGCTTCACTCTAATCCCAGCTAATGGCGCCTGTTTTAGCTGTAAAGCCCCGTCTCCTCCATTTATTCCCAGTGTTGAATGTGGCAATGATGTCATCACCACACATTTGCAATGACTGATCTCCTGCTATCGTATAAAGGAACAGCAAAAAAAAAAAGTGTCCCAGGACTATTTGAAAAGCGAAGGGAGTTCAGTGGGTTTTGGTCCGCTTTAACTATAGCAGTAACAGCACACTAGCACACTCTATGGCACCCCCCCCCCCCCCCAACAATGGTGAACACCGGGCGCTGTACGCAATACCACATTTATCAAAGCGATTCCGGAGAGCAACTCTAACAGCGCCATGTAGCATCCAATTCATCATCACAGACAGCTCAGCGTATAGTGCCGGCGCTCTGGCTTCCAGATTGGTATTAACTGTCGCTACCTGTCGCTTTCCAATACATTTCAATGGAGGTTACTTTTATTCTCTTTAAACAGGGTTTTCTTTTAATTTTTTTTAAGAAATAATTGTGTGACCTCTTCTGGCCTATTAAGTCATTTTTGAAAACTTTTTAGATTTTTTATATTTTTATGCAGAATTGTCATTACAGGGCTGGCATTAATGTTACAATGTAATAGCAATGTAATTCCATATGTTTTCGCTTTGTTACTAGTGAATATGTGTTCAAAAACGGACTTTAATCACACAGCTTCTGGCGCTCTGGGCTACAGCGACCCAACTTTGAGCGCCAGCGCTGTGTGATGCTGTTTTTTGGATGAATATGGTTTGAGTCGCTCCCATATAGTGCTGTACTGGTGTTATAACGACTCACACATCAAATTCATCAATGCTGGCCAGTGACTGAGGCGCTCTGTAGCAGTGAACCATAGCCGATCACTACTAGCGGTCGCTCTGATTGCTTTGCTACAGACGCTCATCTGCCGGTACCTGGCGCTAGTAATGAATCAGCCTGCCCGTGTACACAGAGCTGAAACTAGGAAATTCTTCAGTATGGGGAGTGGGGCAGGGCGTTATTTCCTATTAGACAACGTTAGGCCTGTGCCTAGGGTGAGCAACTACTGCTATAGTTTAAAAAAAAGTCCCATTGTTGGCACTTCATCACACAAGGATGCAGACAGTGTGAGTGTGGCTGGAGTGGGAGAAAGGTGCAAGGGGTTAAACGCAGTCCACAGCCAAAGAGTCTCCCCTCCACTGCTGTGGTCCTGGGACTTCTTTATGTCAGGATCCCTCTGTATTTACACCTTGCGCCTTCTCTACACACTTACACACATTCTGTATTTACCCTTTCTGTTCTCCCCCTCCACACACACTGTTCATTTTTAACCCCTTGCGTCCTCTCCCCGACACACATATCTTCATCGTATCCTGTCATTTGCTTCAATTTTAATCTGGTCCCATGTTTTGCCCATCTCCTTTAGTTCCCTGTCAACTGTTCTCCAGGTTTCTTTTGGTCTCCCTCTTCTCCACTGGCCTTGGGGTTCCATTCTATGGCTTGTCTTGTTATGGAACTCTGGTTTTCTTAGAGTGTGGCCTATACACTTCCACTTATGTTTTATGAATTATAAATTTCTTTAGTCTGTGATTTTACTTTAGATGCTAAAACATGTCACGTATGTTGATAAAACAAATGTTCCCATCTGACAGCTGGCCAGCAGCTCTGTGACATGGCGCTGTCAGCTGTCACCCTCCAGACTGGCATGCCATCAAACAAATGCATTATATTGTTCAGACAAATCCATTCAGACTGGGAGAGAATTTTATATGCTCTAATTAAATGCAATAGCTTCTTTAATACTGGACGAAAAAAAAAATAACCTTGACGCAACCCGCTAGGTGTCACTGAGTTTTATGCATTAATGGAACTTGGCAGTTTATAGGTGTATTATGCTGCATCACAAGCAAAAGCTTTTAGTTGGCATTGCGGGAAAGGATTTTGCTCATTGCACCAGCACTTGTCGCCCTATATAGGTTCTGATTCAATAAAATAATGTATATTTTTATTCTATTTTTTATTATTTAATATCCACCAGATTTTGCCATGTTTTTTGTCCTGTTATATTGTGTTTAGTTTGTAGTACACTTTAGCCCTGATTCAATAAACTGGAATTTCTACTGAATATAAGAGCCATAATTACATTAAATGAGGATTGATTCAAAAAACAGAGGCAGTTAGAAGCAAGGGCGTAGCTAGGGGGGAGCAGGGGGGGCACTTGCCCCGGGTGCAGCAGGTCAGGGGGGTACCAAACAGGGCCTGAGAACAGGTGGGGGGCCATTTCGAATCTTTTCCCCGGGTGCCAGAAAGCTTAGCTACTCCTCTGGTTAGAAGCATGACTGATACCTAAAACTTTCTCTAAATCAACTTGACAGTGTGTTGTTTTCCCTTTTTCAGCCAGTCAGATTCCTTTAGTGGCATATAAAACTTCCTCGAAGAGTCTCCATCGTATCCTGTCATTTGCTTCAATTTTAATCTGGTCCCATGTTTTGCCCATCTCCTTTAGTTCCCTGTCAACTGTTCTCCAGGTTTCTTTTGGTCTCCCTCTTCTCCACTGGCCTTGGGGTTCCATTCTATGGCTTGTCTTGTTATGGAACTCTGGTTTTCTTAGAGTGTGGCCTATACACTTCCACTTATGTTTTATTTTTAAAGTGGACCCACCCATCTATAAGATTCCCGGACCTATCAGACTCCTGACTGCGGGGCAACCCGATAGCTGCAGGGCACTCCCGCGCGTCCCTCCAGCAGGACACGCACCCGCGTCGGCCATTTGTGAATGGCCGGCACGGGCGCGCGCCCTGTAAGGGTGACGCGCGGGAGGCGGCGGCGGGCGTGCTCTCTTGTCCGTCGCTGCCTCCCGCTTGTCCGTCGGCGGGGATTGGCAGCGGCGGTCACTTGGGAGCGAGGAGAGGTGAGTTTTTCGGGGTTTCTGGGGGGTTTCACACAGTCGAAGTGGACCAAAACCCAGGATAGTCAAAATCCTGGGTGTTGGTCCACTTTAAGTCAACTGGTTTTTGTCTTGCTTCATTTCAAAGTTGTTCTGAAGAGAAAAAAAAACATTTCCCTGACAGTGGAAGGAAAGAAGGGGGTCCTCGGGGCCACGGGACTCTAGAGTGAGTGGTGTGCCCTCCTAAGAGAGGGAAGGGAGTAAAAAAGTGGCCAAACTGGAGACCCTCTCCAGCACGGGCGCCTGTGCTCCGATCGGTGGACTGGTGCCAGCAGCTCCCGATGGCTGGACTGGCCGGGACGATAGAGCGGAGGTTTCGCTCTGCCTTCCAGGAGGGAGGGAGGTGACCTGAGGGCATACACACAGTGGAGCACCCCAATTTACAACACCCCAAAAGGTGAGAATTGGGTGTGTTGTTCCTCTTCAAGAACATCAGTGGCGACAGCAGGAATCCTTGTTTCACTCCTGAGTTTATATAGATTGGTTCGCTCATACTTTCACTTTCCTCTAACTGACATGTATATTCATTGTATATATTTTAAAGGATGGTTATTTTTTGTGGTATTCCAAATCTTCTCATAGCCTCCCAGATTTAGTTTCGGTCCATGCAGTCAAAGGCTTTTTCAAAGTCTATAAACAAACATTTGTTCTACTATTATTCTCAGTGTTAATTTGATCAGTGCATGACTATACTCCAATATGTACACCCCACCGCACCAACAACAGACCACAGCCAATATGACCAAATAGTGTGCAGTATACTGGCTTGTATCCTCAACGAAGCTTCCAAAACCGCGATCGGCTTCCCAGGCCGATCTATTCCCTTCTCCCAGGGCATCCAAAATCGTGATGCTCCCTGTGTGAACCCCCCCCCCATGTCGCCCCGTACACTTACCTTGTTTCCCGGTCCAATGACACATGCACGAGCCAAGGCCACATCCCCACTATCCTTCTAGCAGGGCATGTGCCTGCGCCAGGCATTTGTGAATGGCAGGAGCGGGTACGCTCCCTGTTAGAGGGAAGCGGGGGATGCAGCCGCCAGCACACTCGAAACTGCTGGCCTTAGACGCTGGCTTAGACAGTGTGGCGTCGGTGGCTCAGAGCGCGCTGTTCGGATGAGTGGCCACACATGCACCGTAGGACCGGGAAGAGGTGAGTTGCGATCAGCGATCTGGGGGGCTTCACACAGCGGGGTACTCCCAATCGTGGTGCCCCGGGGGAAAGGACCTAAAGCCAGGATAGTCAAAATCCTGGGTTTTGGTCCACGTTAGTTAAAAAAAAATCCTAAAGTGCATTAAACAGTGTATAGCCCATAGAATCCACCATAATAGTAAATAAAGTGTATGTGCTATAATTATATAAATAAATATATATATATATATATATATATACCTAATAAGTTCAATGTACATTAAATTACCTAAAAACCATTATAACTAACAAGAGTTAATCAATCAATAAATAAAGTTGCCGATAAAAGTATATAGTTTTAGATTTATAGTCATGCGGTTTTTATTACTGGCAAAAAAGGGGGTGTCTGGGCCACCTTCATTGATCAGTGCATACATGCCCTTTACGACAGCCAGCTTGTTCTCTTAGCTTTTCATTCACATGTTCTTTAATTATGTTTAATTATTCTTTAATTCTGTTTAATTATTCTCAACATTTTATTAGCGACTGAGAGTAGTCATTCCAAGAGATCATCTTTTTGGGGTATCTTGATTAATATACCCATTTTCTGTTCACAGAGAATCTCTTCTTTTTCCCAAATATCATTCCACTTTTTAAAGTGGGGCAAAACTCACCTCGGCTAGCCCTGTAGTCTAAAAGACTTCAGGGCTGTCCGATTTCCTTACCCTGGGGCATTCCAATCTAGGATGCCTCGTTGTGTGAAACCCCAGAGCTTGCCTCATTAACTCACTTAGCCACTGCTCCCACAGCACATGCACAGGCCAAAATTAGCTAAGTGTTAGCCCGTGGCAGGCATTTGTGAATGGCTGGCCCAGGCACGCCCCTAGCTAGAGGTGAGCGGATATGTGACAGGCAGCATGCTCACTCCATACAGTTTCAGAGACGCTGAGTGGAGACAAGCGCTCTGATTGGCTGCCTGCTCATGGCAGTGCCATGGGAAGAGTTTTACTGGCAACCTATGGGGAACCCAAATCAGGATGCTTCTGTTAAAGTGGATGTCCAGTCGGGCAGGCTGATTTATCATTAACGGCAGGTAGCGACAGATGAGCGTCTGTAGCAGGCATTTTCAGAGCGCCCGCTAGTAGTCGCAGTGCTCGGCCGCGAGTTGCTAGTTTATGGCGACTCAGTCGCTGTTCAGTAATGTTGAATACATTGTGAGGAGTCACTATTTGACCAGTACAGCGCTGTATGGGAGCGCATGTTAGCGACTGCTCATAGCGACCGACTCACACCATATTCAGCAAAAAAACTGCCTCACAAATCTCTGGCGCTGAAAAATATTTGTTTGAAGCCCAGAGCGCAGGAGGCGGTGTGTTTAAAGTCTGTTTTCCAGCATCTATCAGCTAGTAACAAAGCGAAAACATATGGAATTACATTGTAACAACATTGTAACATGAACACTTTAATGCAAGACTTGTAATGTCATTTCTGAAGAAATATATAAAAAATGAAAAAAATCTTAAAATAATGCTTTTTCAATGCCAGAAGAGGTCACAGAATTATTTGAGATTTTTTGGAAAAAAAAAAAAAATACCCCGTTTAAAGAGAAGAAAAGGTTCATCCATTGAAATGTATGGGAGAGCGACAGGTAGCGAAAGGTCATACCTGGTGCTGTGCAAGGCTGAACGCCGGCGCTGTTCACTGAGGCTGTGAAAATTATGAATCAGACGCTACATGACGCTATTCCAGTCGCTAAAAAGATTCTGCTTGATAAATGTGTCATTGCGTGCCGTGTCCCGCGTTCACCAGTCGCTACCTGTCGCTACCTCTCATTAACCAGCCACTACCTGACGCTATCCCTTCTTAAATTAGGGCCTAAGTCTAGTTAATCTGGTTTTTGGTCCACCTAAATAGCGGCAACCACTCCCATGACAGTCACAGCTAGAAGCACGCCCAGCTCCAGTCACTTGCCATTCGCCACAACACGCCCCCTCCATACTCATAAATGGCGCTAGTCGTGCTCCCAGCTGTGACTGAGGTGGGGTAGACACATGACTGTCCAAGTACACCAGTGCTGTGCCGGTGATGCAAATGTCAAAACCTTATGAATACCCAGAGTCCTCTAACCTTGCCCCAAAACACAGCAGCCATGGGCTCTTCTAAGCAGCTGCCTAACAGTCTGAAATTGAATATGACTAAGGCCCTCAGAGCAGAATGAGGTTAAAATAGAAATTTTTGGCCTCAATGTTCCAATGTATGTTTGGATAAAACAAGGTCACAGAAGTATTTATTCACCTTTACTGGGTCCAACGGCAAATGCACAGGCTCTGGTCCAATGAGAGCCTTTTGCTGTGACTGTGATGTCATTCATTGACTTCAATGGGGAGCACAAGCAGCCGCACCCCCAGAGGCACACGCGCTTCCGCCTCAGCCTATCTGAATGGCTGGGGTAGGAGCTGACGCACAGCCCGGGGTTGCAGGGGATGCAACAGCTTGCACTGCAATGAGAACCATTTGCTGAGTAACATTTGCTGAGTAACAGCCCATGCATGCGCTGTTGGATTCAGAAAAGGTGAGTGAATACTGAAGTCCTGGGGGGTTCCACACAGAGGGGCATCCCAATTCAGGATGCCTCGTAAAAAGGCTGATTAGATTGGTTTTGTTCTGCTTTAAGCATGGAGGTGGATCAGTTATGCTTTGAGGTTGTGTTGCAGCAAATGGCACAGGAAACATTTCACTGAGCTGGAAAAATGGAGGGATAAGTAATGGTCTAGTGCAGGGGTACTCAAATGGCGGACCGCGGTCCGAATCCGGACCGCAGACGCCATTTGTCCGGACCGCTGCCCAGGGCTGTCACATCAGCCCGGGATCCGGCGGTGCCGGTGACAATTGCCGGCCATTGCCGGTCGGGGCTGTCAGTGCTGGGGGCGGGCACATGGGCGTGGCCAGGCCGGGGGAGGTGGAAGCGTCTCGGGCCTCGTAGACGGGCGGGGGGGGGGGGAGTGGAGACTAAGAGGCGTTGGAGGAGGAAGAAGCCGAGAGCGCGGAGCTGGCGGAGGCTTCGGGCGCCAAGCAGAGCCCGCTGCACACACCTGGAGGCCCGGCATCAGAGCACACTGCTGCGCTGGCTGGAGGAGCGGCTGGCCCGGGGCGAGGAGGCCATTACCCGGGACCAGTTCATCGAGCTGCTGAGAAAGTGCAATGAGGTGAGATTCCTGTCCCCCATTTACTTCATGTGTAGAGTGCAAGCTCCTCAGCCAACCTGAGCAATGAGCTTTCCTGTCCCCCCACCCACCTGTCATTTACTTCCTGCTTCTCGCCCTTCTGTGTAGAGTGCAAGCTCTTCAGCTAACAACAGCTGACATGGGGTTGGAGGTGTAAGTAAGAGTGCATGTCAGCTGTTGTTAGCTGAAGAGCTTGCACTCTACACAGAAGGGCGAGAAGCAGGAAGTAAATGACAGGTGGGTGGGGGGACAGGAAAGCTCATTGCTCAGGTTGGCTGAGGAGCTTGCACTCTACACATGAAGTCATGTACTCTTACTTACACCCCCCCCCCCCCCCCCGGACCTTCATCCCACGGCAGACCCTGGTAAGTGGACCTCCACTGACCGTAATTGAGTACCCCTGGTCTAGTGGTTAGTGAACCACTATTGTGACCAACGGGTTGCAGGTTTGATTCCTGACAGGGGCATGACTAAGATGCAATAGCGATATAAACACATTTATATCATCAGCTGCAACCAGGTAAGTATGCATTGTTTTTACACTTAGGCCCTTATTTATGAAGGGATAGCGACAGGTAGCGACTGGTGAGCGGCCGGTAATGACGGGCCACGCCACGAGAACGCCGGCTCCCCACCACAATCACACATTTATCAAGGCAATCCTGCTTAGCGACTGAGATAGCGCCATATAGCCACTCATTCATCATTATTCCAGCCTCAGCCCACAGCGCCAGCGTCCGACCTTGAACAGCGACAGGTATGACCTCTCGCTACCTGGCGCTCTCCAATGCATTTCAATGGAACAATCTTTAAATATTAATAATTAAGTGTTATTAAATTTTTTTTTTTAATGTGAAAAATTCTGTGACCACTTCTGCCATTTAGAAAAAAATTAAAAAAAAATTTGTACAGAATTGATATTACAGGTCTGATATTAATGTATTCATATTACTAAATTATTTTAAAAACTTGTTTTTTTTGGTTTCCAAAAATATGGTTGTTTGGGGGTTAAAAAACTACTTTTAACCCATCGCCGCCAGCGCTCTGGGGTTTAAACATTTACAGCATTTTACAGCGCGAGAATTTTTTGAGCGTGATTTTTTTAATGAATATGGTGGGAGCCGGTCGCTAGGGCCAGTCGCTATCATGCGCTCCCATACAGTGCGGAACCTGTCAAATAGCGACTCCTCACCCAATATTCAACATTACGGCAACTACAGAACAACGGCCAAGCACAGCGACTACTAGCGGGCGCTCTGAAAATGCTGCTACAGTCGCTCAACTGTCGCTACCTGCCGCTATTAATGAATCGGCCTCCCCGCCTACAAATCATTCTAACCACAGAAATCTTCCTCAAGGCTTATTTATTGCAGCTTTAAACCTGATATATAATTCAATGGCGAAATCTGATAAATATGCTTAGGTCAAGCAGGCTGCTATTATCCATCGGGCTTCATTTACATAACAGTTTATGTGAAGTGGGACACTTTAACAAATGCTAATTTGTTCCCTTGCGACAAATATAAAGAACACTGGGGCTGGGGACAAACCAAGGACACGAATGTTTATAAGAAAAAGTCTTGGCGTGGGAATGTGCGTTTCCCGGGCACTCGGAGCTGACCATTGGACCAGCAGGCTGGAAGGGATTACAGAGGCTTTTTCCCATTACACTTTAATCTGCTCCCCTATGGCAATCTGTAGTAAAGCCGCGTTGTGCATGTTGTACACGCAGGACGCGCTGAGCATTCTAGAGCCTCTCAGGGGAATAGCGGCTAATTTGAAAAGCAGACAGGCTTCTATGAGAAAACAAAGCGCATCCTTGCAGGAAGTGGCCAAATCTTAGTTATCAAAGACGTGTCATAATGTTTGGCAAGGAAACGACATTTTTTTGTCAAGGTTTTTAAACATCATAAAACAAACAATGATTCATGATGTAACTATAATCCCATGTAATCAACATATAAATATTCTGGAAAGGCCAAATGTGTATATAGGACTCCTGACCTATCACAGCACTCGGATGCTATCAAGCCCAACCATCAGCCCCTTCTGGCCCCTATTTGCCTTGCAACGGGGAGGCCGATTCATTAATAGCGACAGGTAGCGACAGTTGAGCGACTGTAGCAGTATTTTCACAGCGCCCGCTAGTAGTCGCTGTGCTTGGCCATTGTTCGGTTGTTGACAGCGACTGAGTCGGTGTGCAGTAATGTTGAATACGGGGTGACGAGTCGCTATTTGACAGGTTCCACGATGTATGGGTGCGCATGATAGCGACTGGTCAGAGCGACCGGCTCCCACCATATTCATCAAAAAATCACGCTCAAAAAATTCTCGCGCTGTGAAATGCATGTTTAAACCCCAGAGCGCTGGCGGCGATGTGTTAAAAGTAGTTTTTTAACCCCCAAACCACCATATTTTTGGAAACCAAAAAAAAAAAATTTTTTAAAGAATTTAGTAATATGAATACAATAATATCAGACCTGTAATATCAATTCTGCACAATTTTTTTTTTCCCTTAAAAAAATTATCTAACATGGCAGAAGTGGTCACAGAATTTTTCACATTTAAAAAAACAAAAAACATTAATAACAATTAATTATGAATATTTAAAGATTGTTCCATTGAAATGCATTGGAGAGCGCCAGGTAGCGAGAGGTCATACCTGTCGCTGTTCAAGGTCGGACGCTGGGGCTGAGGCTGGAATAATGATGAATGAGTGGCTATCTGGCGCTATCTCAGTCGCTAAGCAGGATCGGCTTGATAAATGTGTGATTGTGGTGGGGAGCCGGCGTTCTCGTGGCGGGGCCCGTCATTACCGGCTGCTCACCAGTCGCTACCTGTCGCTATTCCTTCATAAATAAGGGCCCTAAGCTAAAGCCATTTGTGATTGAACTGGGGCCAAAAAATCTGCCCAGGAATTGAATGGCACCTGCCAGTTCACATCTGCTGCCCCCCCCCAAGGTGCTTTTCAGTCGGCTATCAAGCACGTTCGTCCGATAAAACCTATAGAACTGTGGAGGCAAATCGTGGCCATCTCACAGAGAGGAACAGCAAAAAAAATTACTGTTCCAGGATGATTCGAAAAGCGAAAATATCCATTTCTAGTTCTACACCCTAAGAAGGCAGAATTGACAAGGGCTTTGGCAAAACGGATTTCACAAGTTCAGCGGGTTATGGTCTGCTTTAAAAAGATGGCACTGATTATCTCTGCCAATGTATAAAAATTAGATGTGGAGTACAATGAAAACTGTTTTTTTTTCTCTCTTCATTATGACGTCCAGATTTGTTACAGTTCATACTTCATATCAGTTCATATCTTATGTGAGACCAGAAATGTACATTCCTAACCCTGTAAACAATATATTCCTTATGTATAACTGTACACTTGTTAAAAATGACTTTTATACTGTGCAAAGTTTAATAAAAACATTTTGTACTATAAAACAAAACATGGTACTGAAGCTTTAGTATTTAAGGGGCTGATACTGAGGCCCTTATTTAACAAGGGATAGCGACAGGTAGCGACTGGTGAGTGGCCGGTAATGACGGGCACCGCCACGAGAATGCCAGCTCCCCACCACAATCACACATTTATCAAGCCGATCCTGCTTAGCGACTGAGATAGCGCCATATAGCCACTCATTCATCATTATTCCAGCCTCAGCCCACAGCGCCAGCGAGCGACCTTGAGCAGTGACAGGTATGACCTCTCGCTACCTGGCGCTCTCCAATGCATTTCAATGGAACAATCTTTAAATATTCATAATTAATTGTTATGAATTTTTTTTTTTTTTTTAATGTGAAAAATTCTGTGACCACTTCTGCCATTTTAGATAATTTTTTTAAGGTAAAAAAAATAAATTGTACAGAATTGATATTACAGGTCTGATATTAATGTATTCATATTACAAAATTATTTAAAAAACTTGTTTTTTTTTGTTTCCAAAAATATGGTTGTTTGGGGGTTAAAAAACTACTTTTAACCCATCGCCGCCAGCGCTCTGGGGTTTAAACATGCATTTCACAGCGCGAGAATTTTTTGAGCGTGATTTTTTGATGAATATGGTGGGAGCCGGTCGCTAGGGGCAGTCGCTATCATGCGCTCCCATACAGCGCGGAACCTGTCAAATAGCGACTCCTCACCCAATATTCAACATTACTGCACACCGACTGAGTCGCTATCAACTACCGAACAACGGCTAAGCACAGCGACTACTAGCGGGCGCTCTGAAAATGCCGCTACAGTCGCTCAACTGTCACTACCTGCCGCTATTAATGAATCGGCCTCCCCATCAGGAGTGGGTATTGTGTCCTGCAGTAATGATACTGAGGCTATAAGCATTGCATGGGTAAAACAAGGGCTGGGGGGGGAATTGGGCAAGGTATGGGGGCAGACTTGGCAGGCAGAGACTTGAGTGAGGGTGGTGTAAAAAGAGGACTGAATGAAATATGACACAGGGTTTTGGGTGAAGAGCCAGCCGCAAGGGAGTGTAGCCCACCTGGAATCATCCCTGTGCTCCCCATGAGGAGTCCGCTCCTGCTCTCGTGGCTACCAGCTAGGTGAGCAGGCATAAGGGCTAGTATGCCACCACGTTCGAAGGCTTCTGTGCCCTAGGGATACCAGGTCCTATGCCTACTCACATAGCTATACATTTTGCACCTTTGACATAGATCCTGTGGCTTCAGTGTCCAGTCTTCAGGGTAGCACAGGCTCCTCCTTCTTTATCTCTGGCCAGAGAAATGACAGGACCGCTTCAGGAAGGCCAGCCCATGACCAGCCCAAGACCATCTAATCCCCGCCCCCAAGGTGCATCTAAGTCGGTCAAGGAGTACATTCGTCAGCAGAGGCTATAGCACTGCAGGGGCAGAACATGAGCAGAGATGGAAATGGCCCCCCTTATAAGGTGGTGCTAAAACATTAGAATTGTATGGGCAATTACTGTATTAGGAGTGGGTATAGCTGCAAAAAACATGATGCTGCGGCTTTAAGCATTGCTGGAGCAAAATTTGGGGTGAGGGATACATCAGAACCAGGTATGGTGGGATACTTTGAAGGCATGAAGCTGAGTGGGATGTAACTTTCTGAGTACTGAGTAAATTCTGGCATAGAGTTTAGGTGAGGTGCCACCCCAACTGGCCCCTAAACCAGGGTGGCCCACCGGGAATTATCCATGTTCTCCCTTTGGCTAGTCTGCCCCTGGCCTGAGGTGGGCCTTTCTGGGATCCACTTAGCGTGTCATAGTGCAACCCTAGGGAAATCCCAGAAAGCCATCCCTGTAGGGTATCAGTGCCTTTCCCAACCAGATTGCTGGTACTGCTTCAGGGAGATACTCCTGCTTCAGTTATACTCCTGAGTTGTGGCTTCCTGGGATTTTTAAAGTGGACCAAAACCCAGTGCGATTGGCCCGGGAATCTATAAGATGTTTCCCTCCCCTGGGGCACCCAAAATCAAGATTCCCTGCTGTGTGGAACCACCCAGGTTGCCGCATACACTTACCTTGTTTCCCGGTCCAATGCCGCATGCGCGAGCCGTGACTGCATCCCCGCTATCCCTCTAGCAGGGTGTGGGCATGCTCCCTGTTAGAGGGAAGCGGGGGATGCGGCCGCCAGCAGTCTTAGACGACGTGGCGTCAGTGGCTCCTGATTGGACGAGCTGCCGTGCATGTGCCGTAGGACTGGGAAGAAGTGAGTTGCTCTCTGCGATCTGGGGGGTTTCACCCAGTGGGGCACCCCCCCCCCCCCCCCCACTGGGAATGGACAAAAACCCAGGATAGTCAAAATCCTGGGTTTTGGTCCACTTTAAAGTGTTCCAGGAAGCCACGCATCTCCCATAGGTGTACATAGCCCGGACGGCCACATCATTGGCCGCCATCAACCTCCCCTCCCCCCACGAACAGTAACCGACTGGTCCAGGAGGCAATCAGCGCACGCAGGGCGAGAAAGACAGAGGAACACGGGCGCCGGCGATGGAGGCAGTGGCACACACAGAGTGGAGTGACAGGCATGCGGCTAGGATGCGGCTGGATAGCTAGGTAAGTATGTATGCTGGTGTCTGGCGTACATTCTGTAGAGGTAGTGCATGTAGCTTGTGCTGGTCCCCCTGTTCCATGGGCCCGGGGGCATGTATGGTATGTACGCCCCTGGCATCTCCATGAAGGATTACTATTGTTTCTCTGGTCAAAAAATGGTGGAATGTCTCTTTCTGTAAAGACTAGACGCAGGAGGATGCCTGAAGGACCGGAATGCTTCAATCAAGAAATAGGACATGAAACAAGGCAAGAAGTTCTTCAATAAACCACCACTGGGAAAGAAAACTTCAATCAACCAGATGACATAGACGTTTTTATTTATTTTAAGTATTTTTTTAACGGGGGTAGTCTTTTTTTTATCTTGTACAATGCTTGTAAACTTCTGTAAACTGTAATGTTCCCTATACCAGCTCATAGGATTGGGGTGACAGGCCAACCATGTGGGAAAGGAGCTTGCTGATAGCCACACTCAATTACTCACACCCCCCATCATCGGGGGTCTGAAGTAGGCTTTAATGGGATTTAGTCTCAGGAGTACTCAACTTCACCTGATCTGAACTATATTCATGTCCCGCCCCTGCAATTTTATAGCCTTGGCATCATGAGTGTAGGGGACTATACCCAATCCTGGCATAATATTTGCTCATATCCACCCCTGCCCCCAGGGCCAGATTGAGTGTGGTGGAGGCCCCTGTGCACAAAATCTGGTGGAGGCCCCAGAATCAGTATTTTTTACATTAAAAATAATAGCCCAGACAAAGTAACTGATTGCTGGTTGTCTGGTCCCTGCCCACTTACTGTAAAGACAAATCATGTTCCTTGTGCGGGTGCAACTCCTGCTTTGCTGGTCCTACAGAAAACAGTTCCCTGCATTGAGGTGCCAGCGGCTGTGCTTGGTGGCTTATGTGCAGTGACAGCTCTGCACCCATCACTGTAGCGTTGCTGACGGCAGCTTTGCTGCTCTAGACTCTCCATCCTGCCCTGTGGTGGCTTTGGCTGCCCACTGCCACCAATAGCTTTGTTGTTGGCCCCGTGGCCCATCAGACCAAAGAATGAAAAGCCTCCTGGACCAGACCATAACCCAAAGATTAGCTAGACAACTAATGGCTGAAACCGCCGAGACAGATGGAGCTTCCTTTCTCTAAATGATGCCAAGTGAGCCAAAATATGATAAATAAGGTGGAGGAGGAACAATGATGGGCCCCCCTGACCTTCTGGGACACCCTGCACCCTCTATAGCTATGCCCCTTCCCAGGATCACCCATAAGAACTCATCTTCCGGCAATCCCACGGCAATGGTACATTAATTTCCTACTTGCAGGTATCAGAAGATGAGCTTACAGCGACCGCTATTGGACGCTGTAACAGAGCACCTCGGGCGCTGTAGTAACCTGGCCGGCAATGATGAATGAGATGTATGTTGGGCGCTCTAACGCCAGTACAGCGCTACAGGGAGCAAAAGGTAGCGCCAGCTTAGTGCGACCAACTCTCAGCGACCCACACCATATTAAACAAAAAAACAGACTCACAGAGCTCTCACAGAGCAAATCTGGCCACTAAAGCATAGAGGAGCAGACGCTGTGTGATTAAAGTGTGTTTTTGAAAACATATCCACCAGTAACAAAGCAAAAACACATGGAATTACATTGTTGTAACATTGTGACATTAATACTTTGATGCCAGACCTGTAATGACAATTCTGCATAAAAAACAAAAAAATTAAAAAAGTTTTCAAAAATGACTTTTTCTAGGTCAGCAGAGGTGACAAAATTATTTGAGAGAAAAAAAAAATAAAACCCTGTTTAAACAGAAGAAGAGGAACGTCCATTGAAATGTATGGGAGAGCGACAGGTAGCGACAGGTAATATCTGGCGCTATGCGCTGAGCCACCTTCAATGCTGAATTGGACGCTACATGGCTCTGTTGCTCACCAGATTCGCTTTCATAAATGTGGTTTTGCGTACAGCGTCCAGAGTTCACCAGACGCTGCCTGCCGCTACGAGCAGGCCCGGATTAATGTAGAGGCGGACGGAGCTGCCGCTCCAGGCCCCTACGTTAAAACAGGCCCAGCAGCCTGCATACGCGGCCCGCATAGGCCGCCAGGCGCCCGCTACAGAGCCTAGGGCCGAGCTTGCAGACGGGGCGGGCTCAGGGCAAATATATTAGAATAATAGTAACAAAAAAAAAAAAAAAAAGTTGAGCCTGCGGGGATGAACTTCAACTTCAAACTTCGTTGGTGGTTCAGTGAGAACCCTCCTCTATCCCTCCCTCCCCACCCCACCACCGCCTCCTGTCTGCTGGAGCGCCGCTCCTGTCAAAGAAGACACCTGTCTTCTTTGACAGGAGCGGCGCACCAGAACGCGCACCCACCTCGTGCTGCCCCCCCCCCTCCCCGCCGCTCGCATCCTCTACCTGCATCCCCCGCCCCACTACTCACTCACCCTGCCTCCCCCTCGCATCCTCCGCCGCACTCCTCGCCCTGCCCCCCATCGCATCCCCCGCCCCACTGCTCGTCCTACCCCACCTCGCAACCCCCACCCCACTCCTCGCCCCCCCCCCGCATCCCCTGCCCTACCTCCATTCGCAGCTGCCACCTGTCTTCTGTTGGAGTGCGGGAGTTCGGGGGGCGTGGTCTCGCAGGCTTCAGCACACATCAGGAGACCAGGTAAGTGCCGCTCTCCTGTGCTACAACTCTTGTACAAATGGTGCTTTATGCTGTGCATTAAATTGCACGGCATAAAGCGCTGATTGGACAAGAGCTTGTGCATGCGCAGTGGGATGAAAGAAGGTTAAAGTGGACCAAAACCCAGGATTTTGACTATCCTGGGGTTTGGACTATCCTGGGTTTGGGATGCCCCACTATGTGAAACCCTAAATCTCCCGCATCAACTTACCTCACTGCGGTCCTAGGGCGCATGCACGGCCACTCGTCTAATCAGCACACTCTGAGCCACTGAGCTATGCACGTCTGAGCGATGTCTTAGCTCAGCGGCTCCGAGCACGCTGGCCACCGCATCTCGCACTTCCGTCTAACAGGGAGCGTGCCTGCGCCAGCCATTCACAAATGGCCGGCGCGGGCACAAGTCCTGCTAGAGGGATAGCGGGGATGTAGCCATTGGACTGGGATTAAGGTAAGTGTAGCGGGCAACCTGGGGGTATCACACAGCGGGGCATCCCAATTTTGGATGCCCCGCGGGGAGGGAATGGATCGGCTCAGGAATCTTATAGATTCCTGGCCGATCCAGCTGGGTTTTGGTCCACGTTAAGTCTTCGAGAGAGCTGGGGGTTTCATAGAGCGGGGCACCACAAATCTGTATGCCCCTGAGAAGGTACCAAAACCCAGGATAGTGAAATTCCTGGCTTTTGGTCCACTTAAAGCGGAACAAAACTGCAAGATGCTGGCCGCTGTTGGGGTTTGTTCTGCTTTAACTGGACCAAAACCTAGCATAGTAAAATTTCTGGGTAGTGGACCAAAACCCAGGATTTGACTATACTAGGTTTTGGTCCTTTCCCCCAGGGCACCCCAATCAGAGATGCCAAGCGCAACTCGCCTCTTCCCGGTCCTCTGGCGCGGGCGCTCGTCCAATCAGAACGCTTGGAGCCGCTGACATCACGCTGTCTAAGGCCAGCGGCTCTGAGCGTGCTGGTGGCCACATCCCCCGCTTTCCTCTAACAGGGAGCGTGCCCACACCGGGCATTCACAAATGTCTTGCGCAGGCACGCGCCCTGCTAGAGGGATAGCGGGGATGCTGCTCACACATGTGCTGTTAGACCATGAAACAAGGTGAGTGTATGGTTTCACACTTCCTGATTTTGGATGCCCCGGGGGAGGGAATCACACTGGGTTTTGATCCACTTTAAAGTGGAACAAAACCCACCAGCGGCAGTCCTGGAATCTACAAGATCTCGTGTTTCAGCCCCGTAGAGAGCCCTGTGTGTTAACCAAAAAAGCTGCAGGTGTGACGTCACATGGGATAGGTGTTACAGTCGGGGGGCATAGCGAACCCTCTACAACACCTCTTTGACACTCTGGGCCCCCCCAAAGGCGAGTTGATTCTTTTTTTTTTTTAGCTAAAGAACAAACTCTATGAAGATATGCACATTTTTCATACACTAACATGTATTCAGCTATCCTGGTAATTTAATGTACATTAGACATGTGACAAATGCACTTGTGTCTTAAACAAAATTGCTTTGTGTTGCGTTTTAATTTTATATACTTTGATAAATAGGCCCGTCAAAATCTACAGCACCAGGTCCGGGATGCTCTTAATCCGGCCCTGGCTACGAGGCGCTACCTGGCGCTATCCCTTGATGAATAACCCCCTTAGCCAATCTGACACAAGATTTGTCACTCTGGGCGCATTTGCAGTATGTTATGAAAGTTTTCTGTAAAGAGCATTTGGATATTAGAATGACTCTTTTAATGATGACATTGAGATTGAGTGTGAGCACCCCCTCCTTATACTGACAATATTCAAATTAATAAGACAGCCCTTTAACCCAGACCTCTGTTTAGCATGTATAATAAATTGCAGTCTAACATTCCTGTAAGTCTAATCCTTCCAAAACAACCCTCCTTCTGTCCTTGTCTGCATCGTCCTCTGTGAAGACATTTCTTTAAATCTATTAACAGCCAATCCTCAGATAGGTAATTATTCAATTTAAATGGATCTGAATTTTCTGTTCAAATTGCACCCTGATTGCCTTATATCTTTGAAATTTCCTAACTCATCGTTTTAACCTACAAGTTATTAAAGTGAAATAGAAATTTTACTTGTAAGATATAGCTAATATCATTTGGAGACCGTTTACAGGGTGATGGGCATGCCGGGGTGTGGTTTAGGAGCATGGCTTATTCGCTGGCTTTTGGTAAACTTATATTTTCTATCGTCCTAATGGAAATTAACCATGAATATGTGATACACGGTGTAGGAATGTTATATATAAAAAGGCCCTGGAGTCACAGTCACCTGTATATATTTAGGTATCTGGTGATCCCACAATGCATGCACAGGTTGCAGGAATTATCACGCTTTTCCACAGGAGAGCACCCAGCAGGAGGTGCCCACCACTCCATTCATTCAGAATGGACTGCCGGATGATGCAATCCATTCTGATTGGCTGGCGTCACCCGGCAATCTATTCTGATTACAGGAGAGGCGGCACATGCAACGTTGGATCACCAGAGAGATGAAAACCTGGGGCTCTTTAGTCTTCATGAGACAGCCCAACAGGCCCTCTCCCCCTGCCTTCCTGTTGGGTGCCGCCCCTCCTCTTGCCAGGGAACGCCGCATCTGTCATCGGAGAGACACAGGAGCTGACAATCAGAGGTGAGTAACATTTTTTTTTTTATAAAGACATTTTCTCTATGTGTAACCCTTTGTGAACAGGTAAGGGATCTATGTGACCCCTATATCAGTTAACAAGGCTCTGGGTCTGGCAAGTCACCTGCGGCTAGCGGGTGACTTGCCATTAACTCCAAGCCCCCCTATTACCTACCTCCCCAAAGGCCGGGGGGGAAGAAGAGCCCGTGGCAATTAAGCTATGCCGGCTTGTAGCCTGCAGGGCCAGGGGCCACCACAAAGCTGGTACAAGCTGGTTATGCTGGGTATGAGGGACCTCACACAATTTTTGGGGGGAATCCCTTAAAATAAAAAAAAAATGGGGTCCCCCTCCCGGGAAGGGGGGACCCTATGTAATTTTTTTAATTAAAAAATAAAATGTAATTTAAAAATATCACAATATATCGCATTTGAGACAGAATAGGGATATATCGTGATTTATCGTATAGTCATACGTGTATAGCGATAAGTATCGTATCGCCAGATTCTTGCCAATTCACACCCCTACTTTTTAAAAACATAGAGGTTGATTCAACACCAGGTGTAAAAAGCGTGCTACTTTTTAGGAGAGAAACTGGTATTTACTTTATTGTCTACCTTGAGGGTGATTCAGCACCACATGAAAAAAATGCCCACTTTAGATTCTGCTGCTGAATCACCCCCAAGGCAGACAAGAAAGTAAATGGCAGTTTTTGCACCTAATAAGTAGCACACTTTTTTCACCGTGTGCTGAATCGATCCCAAAATGCTTACATAAGTTTAGTAATGCTGCCCTTACACACACTCAATTCACTATTACATTGGTGCTACAACCCCCCCCCCCCTGCCATGAGTAGAGCTGCAATACCCTCTGCTCCAATCACTGCTCTGATGTGGGTGAAAAAGGGATAAAGAAGGAGTGAAAATGAAAAAGAGAGGAAAAAAGGGAAATATGAAGAAAGAGAAAATGGAGATGGCAGCAAGCAGAGGGAACAAATGGATAGCAATGAAGGTAATGTGTGGAGAAAAAAGAAACATGGGAAATATGTAAAAGAGAAAGGCAAAGAGACAGATGCAGAAAAACAGACCGAAGCAACAGAAATCAGAACGAAAAGAGTTAAATAATGCCCATACCCCCTGTTGGGCATTAGTGGTGTGGATGAGTCTGGTTTCCACAGGTATGTACCTAATGTTCTATTAGGGGTGCACTGGGCACATGCCGGAGGGCACAGGGGCTGGTTTGCCACCACAGCCTGAGGGGTGGCTGTTTTGCCTCCAAGCCCCAGGAGGGGGTGCTATTTTTAGAGGGAAAATTACCACACTGTCTGGCCAACTGGCAAAATCCAAACCAAACGAAGCCATATTCGAGCAACACTACAGATGAGTAATTGAGCACACATTCAATCTGGGTTAAGGGATCAGGATGCCTGGGGGAATCAAATGCTCACCAATTCCACGGCCAAAATATAGCCTGGTAATTTAGCGACAGCTCACCAGCTCATACCAATGCACGATTTACTGCTGAACCCGTCCCCAATGTGCTTCCTGGCCATTCATCAAGGTCACTCCAAGGCTGAGGCTATAGCATTGCAGGAAAGGCTCATTGGCAGAGATGGATATGGCCACCTCTGCCATTTAGGTAGGTATTGTAGGAGCAGATAGTGTGGCAGGGGTGGGTATGCCCCTCAAACAGCCATGATGCTGAGGCTAAGGCCCCGTTCACACCTGACCATTTGTGGCACTGCAATGCATCACAAACGCCCAGAAAGCAAAGCCCATTCAAATAATTGGGCCTCTTCACATCAGTCCTCTGCGGTTTGCAAAATGCTGCATGTAGCGTTTTGCCCTCAGCACAACCACAATGCACCCCCATAGAAGCCTATGGGCAATGCAGGTAAAGCTCATGTATTGCGCTTTACTTGTGGTGTGCTGTGGTAAAAGGGCAATGCTCACCACCACCTCCTGATGCATCGCCACTGGTCCCCCGGCACGATCCCTCCCTCCATCCTCCGGACAGGAACTACTACAGTCAGCTTCTTCGGGGGCGTCAGTCTTTTGCTCCAGAAAGTACTAGTGAAAGGCCCAAGAGATGGCAGTAACAGTGTCTGAGCAGAGATGCCACCACCACAAGCTCCTGTCTTTGCCACCAATTGCCAAAGCTCCTGCCACTGCTGCCTCTAGGTGCCCATGCCCGCACCGAGCACAGGAATCAGCGGGGTGGTGAGGGCAGCATATATAAGCCGCAACTGTACTGTATCGGAGGCACAGCACACAATTGTGTCCTGCATTGTGTCTGTGCAAAAAATCATGAAAAATCATGGTCTAGAGTTTCTTGGAGCTGGGTACAGTTGGGCCAGGAAAAGGTCACTTGGAGAAAGGCAGGGGGTGATAGGGGGCAGCCCAGTCAATTCCAAAGCAATGCAGCCCAATAGGAATTCTTCTGGGTCCCCCCTATGTCTAGTCCACCCACCCCACCAGAGCAGCCGAGGATCTTCTGGTGGGCCCCAGGAACAGGGACACCATAAGGGCATTACTGGTGCACCCCCCTCCATGTGCCTCTTACATCACTGGAGGGGAGGGGGATACCCTAGGAAAACCATCTCCATGTCCCTCCCCTCCATTGATGTAGGTAAAAGCTTCCTTCCCTGGCAGCTGGCATTACACCTGGCAGAATGGATGGAAGAGGGAGGGGGAATCATTGTCCCCCTAATCAAGAATTAACAGCTCAGTGCTGGATCAGGAGGAAGCCCCCAACGCAGTGGACCAGAAATCTGCCCACCAGGGGACAGAAATGAGAAGACGCTGATCAGTGGGTACTGTATTTACAGTATTAAAGGTTTATTTTATTTTGCATCTTATTTTTTACCACCATTTGGAAATTGGTAAGAGAAGAGATTCCAGAAGATCCCTATATCACGGGTTGGGGCACCAGTATGGCACCAGAGGATGATGGCATGCTGATACCCCGCTGCCCGATTAGTCGCACCCTCTCTTGGGTACCAGAGGAAGAGCTCCATGTCCATCAGTATGGGCCTGGTGTTCTAGAAATCCTCTTCCCTGCCAGGGGTAAGTGCCACTTTAAACAAGAGGCTTTATTCATATTAATGTATCCATTACTAAAGTCATCTTTAGCTGATCCTACATGATAAGGATTTAATGTAAAGCCTGGTCAGTCTGCACAAAGCTATTGCTAATGTAATCGAAGCCATGGACAAATAATTGCATTACATGAGAGCACCCTTATAGCAATCATTTTTATTTATCATATTATATTAACAAACAGAAGCCTGTTTATAAATGGATGTCCTGTTACAATCATCAATCTACAAATGTTTTATTCATTTATTACTAAGAGCTTAAAGTAGACCAACACCCGGGTCTTGGTCTCCGCAGCAATATGACAGGCCAGAGGGGCAATCAGAATGCTGAAGCCCCCCTGCACATAACCCCCCCCCCCCTGAACACCCGTAAATCTTAACCTTCCTTTGGTTCCCCCTCCAGAAATCCAGTCCTGTGATTGGCCACCTGTGCCCACGTGCTATATTGCTGCGGAGACCAACACCCGTGCCGCGCTCCGCTTTAAGGTTTAGAATACATCTGATATTATATTCTGATTATTCATATTTATCTAAAAATATTTAAAATGTTTAAACTCTAGAACAAGCTACATTGTCATCCACTGTTTTACATCAGTGTTGCTAAATTTAAATGGCATGACCATGATGGCCCCTCCCATAGAGGGGAGGGGGGCAGAGAGCCCTTGCAGCATAAATAGGGAAGGGGGTTATGCAGCCAGCATACCCAGGGGTGTCCATCACCATAACCATCATCATAAGCTCTTGACACACCCTCTTGTGGGAGCTTCTCTCATCACGACTGCATGCCAAGGTAACTTATGCTTATTGCTTCTCTGTGTAACTCACTCTGTTCTGTAACCATCTCAAGAATAGCATATTTTGTTTATCACCTGTAACATTTCATACTACTTCATAGTTAAATGCTTGTTAACTCTGCCTAGTGTGCTTATTAGCATTAAAACTTATATTTAATTTGAGCGGTCTGCTTTGCCTTAAACCAAGAATCGCTGTGTCCGAAGGCTGTGAGCCGGGTATCCCTGATAGGAGAGGGATCGGACAAAGGGTTTTTGGGAACGCGATCGGTGTGCACGGAGGTCCCTGGTTGTAGTCGAACCTCGAGACGCCCGGTTCCCTGACACTCACTCTATCCTGTAACCTTCTCAGAACAGCATTTTGTATCATCTGTATCAATTCATATTCCATCATAGCCAAATGTTTGTTATCACTGCCTAGTGTGCTTATAGCATTAAAACTTACATTTTAACTTGAGCGATCTGTTTGCCTTAAACCAAGAATCTGTGTGTCCGCAGGCTTTGGGCCTGGTGTTTCTGATGGGATCGGGCAAGGGTTTAGGGGAACGCGGTTTGTGTGTACGGAGGTCCCTGGTTTATAGTTGGATCACGTGACCCGTGGTTCCCTGACACTGACATTAAAAGGTGTCAAATATTCAATGTTTTGACATTTTGTTTTTCTTTATTTTTGAACATACTTTTTACACCTGTCTAAAGCAAGTTTCAAAAGTATTTGGAACATTATCGCATATTAATAAAAAATGCCATGGCAGCAATTAGCAGTGTGTTTATTTTCTTTATTTAAGATTCTTTATGTAAACATTTTTCAGGAAACAATACAGAATAGAAATGATACAGCCAGTTAACATGTAGTTGGTGTACAGTAATTATCAGGAATAGTCTACTGGTGAGAGCTCTCTGAAAACACATCGAAGGTGAACCAAGCTCACCAAGGGGCTGTGGGGATAAGGGGGGTGGTGTGTTGCTGAGGGGGGTAGATTGAGGGTTAGAAGGTTAGGGGTGGTAAGGAGAAAGACAGAAAACATAACAGCAGAAAGAGCTGGCGTAGGCAAAAGAGCTTACCTACCAGACCAGCAGGGAACGCAGGTGTCCCACTGGTCTGCTTAGTACTTAGGGGAAGTCACCAGCTGAGAGCTAAAGGCGACCCAGTGGTTCTGGCTGGGAATCCCGGAATGGGTACCAAAAGAACTGGTCAGTGGTGTGGTGGGATATGGAGGCCCATGGTAGGAACTGCCTCCAAAGAGACTAAAATGTAGCATAAATGATAAGCGGACCTTCAGAACAACAAACATTACAAATGTCTCAACAATAGAAACAGCATGAGAAAACAAACGTCAATCAACATTCTATCAACAGTATAATTGTCAACATATCAACCAGAATTTGTCTTATCCGAAGGGAAGGAACAATCAGGTCGGTAAGTGTGGTGGAGGGGGGCAGAGCCCCATGTAACTTTACTAGGGAGTGAGAGCACCCCTCCATTGGTAGGTTTGCAGGGCCTTCCCTCCCAATCCAGCCACCCAGGCCTCCCCTGCCGGAGTCAGCAAGAGACATTCCATGGGGTTGGCAGGAAGAGGGAGAGGAGAGAGAGGAGGGTGGGGGGCAGGCAGCCACCAACTGGGGAGACTCAGGCAATCCTAGGACGATAAGTTGGGGGACAACATCGGTGCTAGCAGAGAGTCACACTGGGGGGGAGGGTTAGGGTGGATAGACGGAAGGGGATATTGAGTGGCCGAATTTGAAAACAAGTATAATTGTCTATTTAACCATATTAACCTAACACTCGTTACACTTAAATGACTATAGGAAAACAAGTAAACACATAACCCGCTTCTGAGCAAAGTGAGGCGCTGGAGACATCAATTATAATCCTCAGGGGGGGATAACAGGGTGTGAGGGGGAGATGAAAAAAAAGAGGGGGAGGAAACTCCCAAAGAGTTTCTGTAGAGGATACAGATCGGGCTGACCCTGATTTTCAGGAGGATCGTCCAAGTGGTTTTAAACAGTCATGAAGCAGGTCAATTGGTTGGAAACCGGTAAGTACATTATCCCGTCTATGAGCACAGTGAAGCACCAGGGGCATCAAACTTAATCCCCAGGGATGGATAATGGGGTATAAAGGGGGGCTGCAAGAAAGGTGGAGGGGTCGAGTCCTCCCAAACAATATCTCTAGAGGATGAAAATCGGGTTAGCCTTGAAGTTCATGGAGTTCAAGCTGATTCGATAAGTCATGGGGCCAGTCATTGATTGGAGTAGTTCAGATACAGGGAATGGGGAGGTTGTGAACACCTGAGATGAAAGATGACATGACTGGGTGTCTGAGGGGTGGGAGGGAGAGAGGAGGGGAAGTCAGACGGCATGTCTCCATATAACGTTAGTGCAGGTCTCATCTGTTATGCCTTCCCCACCCCTCCCCGGGTCCCCGCTGTGGAAGTTGTCTAGTTGCAGGCTCAGGTGAAGGGGCGAGCCAGTTGGGAATGGGTATTGCATCAGTGTCCAAGAATCTGAAGAGTTCTGGTAGTTGGGCCGGTATCTTCAGAATGAAGGTTATCTGTTATGTCTGATGCATCGGTGGAAGGGGTAACCCCATCTGTATGTGCCCCCTTTCATTGAATTACACCCAAGAGTGGGTTGAGCAGCCTCCTCATGGCGAGGGTTCTTTGCGATAGGTCCAGGAGTATTGAGATGTGGGACCCGTCATAGGAGACTTTTTCCCAGGTTTCTTTCATCAACTCCTCTTTGAACCTATAATAATGGATCCTGCAGATAATATCTCTTGGGCCCCGGTCTGGGGCCAAGAGCACGATGGACTCGATCTAAGTGTAGTGAGTCCATGGTGGGGTTTGTCCCACCAGAAATGGTGCTGTGGAGGTCTGTGTATTTTGGAGATTCTGGAAGGCCCCTGATCCTGATTTTATTATGACTTCCTCTGTTTTTTATGTCATCATGAGGTAGTATTTTCATTTTATTGTTCCCTCGATCCTGACAACATAGGCCTCAAAGTTATGCATGGAAGGCAGATTCTGAACCACAGCCTCCATGTTGTGACAGACAGTCTGGGCTATGGCGGCAGTCTGTGAGGTGGGGATGTGAAAGATGCCGGGCTATCTGATGCTGTTGCCAGGATCTGGGAGGTAGGGGGTTAGATACTTTGGCCATATGTACAGTATTTCACACGTTCAGTAGGTTTTGGTCCACTTTAAGCAATCCAAGTGATCCTATACTAGTTTAAAGGGTAGAGAGGGCTACCCCCACCCAATTTGCTGCACTTTTACCGACCAGGAGGGAGCAAGAGCGTCCAGTGCCCATTAGTATTGGCCCAGGGTTCTTCCAAGGTTGCCCCTGTAACGAGACTTTTGACAAAGGATATAGGAGCGGGTGGGCAAATGGTTTTGATAGACTGCGAAGGAGAGCACAAAAGGCTACATCTCCAGTAGCGCGCACACTCCAATCTGAATGGCTGTGACGGGAGCACGCGCAAATCCCGAAGTTGCAGGGGATGCAGTCGCTTGTGCTCCCCACTGTAAACAGAGCTCTGATTTAACAATGGCCCATTCACGCACCATTAGACTGGGGAAAGGTAAACTATTTCTGCCACTCTGGGGGGTTTCATACAGAGGTGCATCCCAGTTTGGGATCCCCAGGGGGAAGGCCAGCAATCTAAAAGTTTCTAGGGCCGGCTGTCCAGGGTTTGTTCCCTGGGTTAACTAATTTTTATTACAGTAAAAGAAGAAGAAAGGGTTGGTTTAACCATTGATGTGCCAAGCCTACCATGGAAAAGCTTTGTCGCTGTAAAAGAACACTGCCTTGGCATTCTTTCATTAATTCCATGCGGGCAATTATTGTCAGAATAATAAAAACTAAGGGTGCTTTGTTGAATGGCCCTAAACAAGTGAAAAATGTACACAGATCTATAGTCCCTAAAATAAAAGGTACAGTATAGATCCTTCATAGGTAAACCATAGAAAAGCCTGCAGAATACATATATTATTAGCTATGTATATATATTACCTATATATTAGCTATATGTCTATGTATAAAATGGCAGCATCACGGTACATTACAGTACATTAACTTCTCAAACATGCGCTGTAGTTCTAAAAACACTATTGTGTAAAAGATTAAATCACCATATCCGGCATGCACCATTAACTGGTACATTGGACAATGAGGGGTTTAAACTATCTTCTGGCAAATCAATAAAATGCTAAATATGACACCAGTATGTATGCACTTAAAGCAGAATGATGAATAAATGATAAGCTGTATGTTATAGATACAGGTCATCTATAATGAGCTGTTCCTCTCCTGCTGCCATTAAAGGGCTGGCTAGCACTGGAATAGCCCCCCTCTCTATACAACTTCTAGACACGTCCCAGGATATAAATGAGATCTACAGCAAAAGTGTCTAATATTAAAAATCCACATAAATATGATGGATAGTGAGAGGAGGAAAAAAAAACAAAAAAAAGCTTTCCCAAGCTTAGGGTTTTGCTTCTACTGGTAGGAGTAAAATCCATGGGTAACCGAGTTTTGAGTAAACCATCCTACTACTGCAGGGATAATGTGCTCTATTCTAATGCCTGAGCAAGCCTGCGAGAAAGAGTAGCAATAACCGCCGTATTGTATCACATATGTCCGAAAACATTGCATGATGTGTAAAAGCACCTAAAGTCAGAAAATAAATACATAATAAAGAAATTAAAGTAAAAAGGTAAATAGTAAATACAAGTAATTAGCAAATATTCCAGTACATGCTGGCTCAGGCTTTCGATACATCTTTGATACATCTAAACACATCAGCAAAAAGTTAATAATAAAGAAATGAAAGTAAAAAGTTAAATAGTAAATAAAAGTAATTAGCAAATATTCCAGCACATGCTGGCTCAGGCTTTCGATACATCTTTGATACATCTAAACACATCAGCAAAAAGTAAATAATAAAGAAATAAAAGTAGAAAGTTAAATAGTAAATACAAGTAATAAGCAAATATTCCAGTACATGCTGGCTCAGGCCTTTGATTGGTTCACTCCAGGTATAAGCAGAATGGTGCATTCAAAACATGCTGCTTTTTCTTCCTTCCATGCCATCTGCCATATTTATGTGGAATTTTATTATTGGACCATTTGTTCATGATATAAATTGGATTCTGCCTGTTTCAATGAGCTAAAATGCTGTCACAGAGATATTGACCAGGAGTGGTGAATCAACCTCACAGCGCCCTCTATAGTTGTTACCTGCAAGAGCCTGCGTAGCTAGTGTGGGGGAGAGGGTAGGGTGGCAAGCTTGGTTTTGGGCATAGCAATTCACAGGGCCCATTGTCTACGGATAGGTTCAATTTTAACCCTATAAAACCCTGGTGGTTGGGATGATTCAGCCTACTTAGCTTTAAATTGGACCTTCACTCTAAATAAGAGCCAATGTACATACAGATTGCCCACATTAAAAAATCATCCTACCTGCATGTACTGCATTTTCTGAGCATTTAAACATCTAAGATGGTGGCACATGGAGCCTCAGGCTGCCTGCAAGGCACAAAGTGCCTTCTGACTGTGCCACTTTGCGTTCTGGGATTGCTGTCCTTTTCCTGACCCCAGCTCTGCTTTGTCTGGGCAAAGCACAGCTATAACCCCACCCCCTGTACTTTCCCCCCGTCCTTCTCTCCTCAGTATGTGTGATGCTTCTGAAGCAAGATGGCGGCACCCGTATCCTAGAGTCCTGAACAGAGTT